>JAHBOF010000070.1:0-493264 GCA_020736565.1 Coprinopsis sp. MPI-PUGE-AT-0042 | reverse complement strand
GGACGCTTGCTTCAGACCATAGATAGCACGAAGGAGCCGGTACACCTTGTGCTCTTTGCCCTTGATGACAAAGCCTTCGGGTTGACGCTATAGATCTAGTGATCACCACGGGTTGGGAAAACCGCGCGGGTTGGCAGGTTTACCCCGGTGCGGGTCGGGTACGGGTTACCGAATGGGCACCCCATCAAAAACCGGACCCGCGGGTGCGGGTTTGGCCCAAAAGGGAAAGAGCCGGATGCTGCAATCTTGCGAGGGCTCGATCTCCCGCAAAAGGTGCCTGATAGGCCTGATTTTACCGGCGTTGGAGAGCTGGCGCTCTTAGCTTTCGAAAGATGCCTTATGCGTCACAAACAGGCAACAGGGAGGTGCCCAGTGCCTGGAATACATTCCAGTCGCTGCCACATGAGCTGGCACATGTGCTGAAAGTACCTGTTACTTATTACGCAAGCGGATTATATCGAAAGTTAGCTATGGACAGCCTCTATAATATGCAGGAAACAACCTTCCAATCGAGCAAGTTGTTGGAGTACCATTGCACTTTGAGTTTAGGAACTGTCAGGAGGACATCAGGGTACCCAGGATACAATGGTGATGTGTGGGATGCACATGTAAAATGTGACCACTGCTGCTCGGCCCTAAAATCTAGGCAACACTGATATGGGGTATGACACATCCAGATATGAATCAGTATATCTTGCTCTTTTAAGCAACCGCCAAATTCTGCGCTATAGTGATCTATCCTGGATTGCTTACCCTCCTTCTGAGGGAATTCAGCACTCGACTTCTTGTACATTTTAAATCCCATTAGATACATGGGGACCGATGCCAAAAGTCTCAAGATCCACCATAATTGAATAACCGGAAATTGATTGAATAGACTTCCCAGCAGCACCACCAACCAACGGGATTAAAATACATGAGAAAGACGCTCAGGAAGAGCAGGGATCACAGAATGGGTTGTACATGAGACTCAGGTGGACATTTCAAGAAAGGAATATAAGGTTTGGTATCTCTTGCGACTGTCCCGATAACTAGGAAAACGACAGAGGTTGACAAGTGGATAAAATCGCGATCAGCCTTGCGCGGGTTTCTCATGACGTGATAACGGATCTCGGACTGGGCGCAATTACGGGTCAATACCAATGTGGCGTTAAACCTGAGTGACGCAATCGCTCCAAGTATTTGCACCTGCTTTCACTTTGTGCGTTGTGGCGAACAGATTGGCGAAACATCACGTTCCGGGGCTCAGGACGCAAGGGACAACCTATTAGACTCTGGAGGTAATGCTGCAAAGATGAACATGAGACGTAGAACTTGTGAGTGGGGGTCTTTAGCTGAATCCCGTGTTGTTCCACCAAGTCTCACAAATTGATGTCCTTTTGGGCCTAAGGATAGCAAACCTCTGCACCTCAGAAGCCAGACGGTACCTCACATGAGCAAGAAGGACAACAGCAAAGAGATATTGGATCCCGCAGTGCTCAGTGGGTACCACCAGCTTTCATACTGCTCGTCATCACCAGTGTACTCAAAATGGGGGCGAGAGGCGGGGTTCTCGCGATGTCGAAATCATCCGTCGGTGAGAGGGAAACAAAAATAGTATTCTGAAGGACACGAGTGTATTAAGGCGGCATGTATGGTAGTGAATGGGCAAAGATAGTGAGTTACGACTGGACTGGTAATGTTAAGACACGGCAACTGCGATAGCTTCCTGGCGAGCTACTTCACGAAGACGAGCACGCTTGCTTTTGATCCTCGCAAAGGCGCTATTAGCAGGAAGCGCTCGCTTAGTGTTTGAAAACGAGGGAAAGATCCGCCTAAAGCAGGTTTGTAAGTCGGGACATCCACGTGTCAGTCAGGAATGAACTTACTTATCCCACCAACTCAACAGGTCTTTCACCTCTTCTTGCTCTTCGGGGTCTTCGAGTAGGTCCAAGACACTGTTGTAGAACGTCTCGGAATCCGTCTCGGCGTCTGAACGAGAGAAAATGGAAGCAGATGTAAGGGAGAACCGGACCTTCGTTACTAAGTTCAGACAAACAGAAGCGATGATAGCAAAGGAGCAAGTACCTGGGTGCAAATGTATGCAAGCGAGGCCCTTGTCACGGAGGTCATTCCGTGAATTCTAGCATTCCCCGAGCGCGTTGCCTTGACTTCCCTTTCGACTGAGCTGGGAGACGTGAAGATATGCTTGTACGCCTGCCGAGGGTTTCAGCACAAGGGAAGGGCAATGGTAGTGAAGCAACGAACCTTAACAAGTATCTTATTCCTAAGAAGCCCAGTCCACGGCTCGTCTTCATCGTAAATTTCGTCCTTGTAGAGAAAAATCGGCCAATTCGTCCCCCCACAATGAGTTCCTTGTCCCGTAGCTGCCTCTGAACTCTGGGTAGGTAATGAAAAACACATATATCTATGTTGCAAGACATAACTTACTCCTCGTCTTCCCAATCCATTTCCGCAGGGCAAAGAAGAAAGCCTGTTCGAGGATGAAGAAACCCGCGATCCATCTTGATGTTGCGCGCAATAGGAGGATTGAGAGGAGTCCCGTCGGATGGGACAATCCAGTCGATGACTGCACTTTTCAAAGTCTTGGTGTCGTCAGAACGAGCACTGTTGGCACCCTTCTGGATCTGGAAGGCTCTGTCAATGAACGTTGCTGCAGGTCGGGCGAAAGAAAGCTCACCATGGCAGCTATCGCGATGACTTCCTCCTCGCTGGCATCCAAGAGGCGCTGGTGAAGGGAAGGGACCATTCTGAGGAGCTTCTGATATACCCTAGCTTCTCGGCGGGCCCTAGCAAGAAATGGTGAGCAGGTTCGACTGAGGACAGAGTGGTCGGATTACTGAGGCTCTTCGGGCGCTTCTTCCTCACCCTCATCCGTTTCCTGGACAAGCCCGTTGATGATCAGCGCGTAAATGTTCACGAAGGCGTACACGGTACGGCCAAAATGGCGTCCGTGGTGTACAAGGGGATCAGTTACAGCCCTACTAGACGATCAGCAATAATGACAAGATCGAGAGGTTTGGCCTCACTCACCCTCGTTTGCGTGGACCAAGCTCAAGTGCCTTTAGCTTGGACGCACAGCACAAATCGCCATTACAGGAGGGGTGGACAACTCCGTATCTTGGGCCCTTTGGTTGCTCGTTCTCCTTGTCCTGAGAGGGCATGTGAAGCTGGGGAAACTGGTATGGAAATGACAGGGGTAACTTGGTTCATAGCGGCTTCGTTGGCATCCACTTTAAGTAGCAGCGGAGTGGTTGGCGGAGGAGAACAAGCCTGAGGTTACCTCTGAAATGATCGCACTCAATGCGTCCCGAATCTTCCCAGGACAGGATTCCCAGGCTAACACTTCCGTTGTTGGACCGACGACCGTAATCTTACGAATGAGGTCGTGTGAAATGATGGAGGATGTACGTGAGATTAGCGTAGGGTTAAAATTAACTATATGATGTTAGTACTTGGATCGACGTCTTGAGGATTGATACACGAGTGCTTCCTTGTAGGCCTCAATATACCGCTTATCTCCAGTTCGGAAGCCGCTCGACGTAAGTTTTTCCACTGTTTGACCTAAACAAATATAATGAGAGGAGGTAAACGATAATGAGCACAACGCAGCACTCACGAGAAAACGGCAGTGGTTTCTGGCGCAGGACGGGGGAGAAAGAGAATGCGGGTGAGATGGAGGCAATGCTATCCGTATCAATGGCATCAAACGCTCTCCGGAGCTCCTCCCGATCCCCAATGCAGCGTCGATCTGCGTTTCAATGAGGTCGAGGGTGCAGCCGCGGCTCGGTGCGGCCTTCGGATACTTCGCCTTGTAAGCCAGAACAGCCTGGAGGAAGTGGGCGAGGTACGGCACGTAGAAATCATTCCAAGGGTCTGAAGGTTCGTCTTCTGCTTCTTCGTCTTCTGCTTCGTCTTCGTCTTCTGTGCCGCCATCTGGTTGAAGACGGCGTAGAGAGAAGTGAGAAAAGATCCAGCCAGCCAACTCTGTAGCGAGACCTCGAGTGTAGATGCACTCGAGCCTCTCTTCATGGGGGATGCCGTTGACATCGCAAAACGACATGCTCGTCTCTGCGATACCATACCAGACAGACGACTGCGATGTCTCTGGGTATTCGTATGAACGGAAATCCAGGATGTTTTGCATCTCAATGAAACTCAGAAGCGCAAAAGTGGCTATGAAGAGGTCCCGGTCTTTAAGATCGGGTAGATGTTCTTCGTCACCCGCTGTGCATCGCGCGAGGTGCGTCAGCGCCGTGACCAGGAGGTGCAATACGGGACTTACCAGGCGTGTGGGTTGAGATGCCTTGGACGACGAATGCATGGTGGAAGAAGTGGACCATTCGGCGGAGAAGAAACCTCGAGGCGACATGTTGCGTGTTGGTTAGGAAATCCTCTCCAATGAAGGCATGAATCAACCCAACCACAGTGCTCAACAAGGTAGGAACCGAATAGAAATGCCCTCCGTAGCAAATGGAGTTCTCCATCGTCCAAACCGCATGGACTGTGTTGGGAGCCATGATCCTGAAACGTTGAATGAGTGACCGCAGCCAAAAGAATCCAAGATGTTCACGTACAGTCGAGTCTCGGGTCCCAGAACTACAGCCTCGATGGTCCAGTAGTCAGTGTTAGGCGATGATCCGTCTCCGAATATCTTCAGGAATCCATCAACATTGTCAAAAGAAGGAATTGATTCGTCTTTTGGGCGAGCAATAACCCATAGTTTCTTTCCTGCTTGACTTCAACCCAAGTCCCAAAGCCGTCTGAGTCGATGTGGAAATAATGCAAAGCGCCGTTGAAAGCGACCAAGCTCCAGCGCGTGTCACTTGTGGGGTATGGAGCAAAGCAGAAATGGTTCCCCAAGGTCCGCAACCATGCAATATGTTCACTGGAGAACGGGAATTTCTGCTCGGGGCGAAGTCCTGGGGGCATCGGGAAAGTCAGGGCATTGACGATTGGGCGCTGGAGAAGAGGAAGTTGGGAGTATTCGAGCATCTCTTGCAGGGTTGTACGTCGAGATCTAGCTTTCGATATGTTCGCGGCTCTTCCAAGCGATTTCGACTGGTCTTTGATCGATGAGAGAATAATTAGGAGTGAAGAACGAATGAGGAGAAAGAGGCCATACCTTGCACCTCAATCTCAGCATCGATGCGACCTGTGAGAGTTTCGAGTGCGGCCTTGTCAAATTCCATCTTGTGCCCTCCCGCACACTCGGTGAGGACAATGGCGAGCTTCGCCTGCTTCCCCCAGACATCTCGTCTTTCTTGAATTGAGAAGCTCCGATACTCGGCCTCTGTTGTGATGAGGAACACTGAGTTGTCCGGATCTGAAACGTGGCGTGGCTGATCGCCATGAAAAGAAGCTTTGATCGCAGAGGCCCAGGCGACAAAGCCTTTTGCATCTGACTTGTCCTAAGCAAGGGTCACATACGTCTTGAGTCATCTACGAGCAGAAAAGCGAGGTCGACTTACGTAGAACAGAGGCGCCCAACGAGTGGCCTCGCCTTTGGGACCGTAGAACGTTTCACCCTCGCTCATTCCTGGAGGATGCGACTGATGAAAACCAGTGGTGTCGGTCAATGAAGGGACAGAGACACGTCTACAGAAATTCCCACCTTCTCTGACTTTGAGGGTCGCAGTCTCGCAGAGGTTTGAGGTGGCAGCCTTCGGAGCACATCATCCTGAATTGCAAGCATTGGTTAGTACTCGAAAGAATCCGGCGACACGGTTGATATGGAAGAAGCGTACATCAATTTGGTCAAGAACGATCGCAGTGTCGGGTGTTCCCCAACTGGGACATATCTGCAGCCTTCAAATGCACTCCCCCAATAGGGATTTCTAGGAGGGGGGATTCTGTCCGTAGCTTTTTGACGGGACGGGTGACCGATGGGTCTTGGTCATCGTCCCCTGAGGTTACGGCAGGACTTTTAGCCAGAGACCTCTTGAGACGGCTTGGACGTTTCCTGGGAGGTGGGGATGGAATACGAGGGAGAGATTCCCGATCTCGAAGCTTAGGCTTCGAACCTCCAATCACTTCGAACGCTACGCCGGCGCCTGGGAGATTATCGGAAAGTGCAGGTATGTTCGGTAGCTCCTCCAGAGAAGGCGTTCCTGAGCCGCGTTGCGAAACACGCTGGCTGTCACGTTCAACATCGGAGGTGAGCATCTCGTCTAGCTCTTCCTCGATGCTGCCACCTTCTGATTCGAACCCATTGTCGGAGGATTTGTCTTGGGATCCGATGTCATCGATATCATACAAATCAGTCAATTGGGAAAGAGGCGATGACGATGGTTCGAATGGATCAAGTGGATCGGCCATGGGCTGCCTTCCAAGAAGTTTGAGCTGAAGGCCATAGAGTGGTTGAAGGGATGCTGGATCAAGCTGAGGAGCAGATGGAGGAGGAAGAGGCACATCGACGACTGGTGGGGGAGGCGGAGGCGGAAGAGGAAGAGGAGGTGCAACTGGAGTGCCGAAACTGTTTGGTGTTGAAGAGGTGTGGCGATGACTGGTGGAGGAGGAGGCGGGAGGAGAAGGAGGAGAAGGAGGCACAGTTGGAGTGCCGAGACTGGTTGGCGTTGGAGAGGGTGTGGCGATGACTGGTGGTGGTGGAGGAGGAGGAAGAGCAAGGTCGCTAGAGGAGTTGCGGCGAGGTCGATGGCCGGAGAAGCAATCTCCGCGCTTTCAGGACTTGTATGTGAGGTTGAAGGCGCGACTGCGTTGCTTGCAATATGGCTTGAAGGAAGTTGTCCAAGTAGATGTTCAACAGCTGGCGCGTCAAGTGGGATTCCTAAAGCACCCAACGCAACCAAGGCAAGAATTCCTGGAGGAATGGCTGAGGCGATATTTGAAGAGGTGGCAACGGATTGGATAGATTCCGCGAAATCATGGAGCATCCCGAGGCCACGCTGATCGAGAGGAGGTGGGATTGATGTGCTTGGTCCCAGGGGCGTATTGATGTTGCTAATGGTCTGGCTCGCTAGATAGGGAGATGCTGAGATTCCGTCATGCATGTCAACATCGCCTGAAGAAAGGGTGTGCGGTGACAAACTGGCATTGGCAGTGCTGGAGTACGGGAGAATGAACCACGCAGCTACCTCTTCTGGAAGAGCAGCGATGCAGTCCCAAGGTAAGTGATTCAACAGGGACTCGATGCCGTCCTTGATTGACATAGTGCCTGTAGCTATGCCGAAGAGCACAGTAAACACCATTTTCTCCATCGTAGAAATAATTGGCGGCTTGTCGTTTCCGATGTAAATGGCTGCCTGTGAGAAATGAATACAGTCAGATAACGGTCGAGCGACAAAGCAAAATACGAACCGCGATCAGGTGAGTCCTGCTCATACTTTGCTTCCGAACACTGAGCGTGCGTAGGAGCACGAGTGGGGAGACAAACAGTGAATAGAATAGGGGAAGTCGGATCTTGTACGCCGAGTCTTCTTCAGCGAGTAGCTTAGAGAGTTGCGCCTTGTCGGCGTCGGAGAGCTCTTCCCAATCCGAAGGGTCATCGGAGAATGCCTCAGGGATGTCAATCTTGCCCTATACAGAATGTCAGACACGTTACGACTCTCAGGTTGAGACATGAGGAAAGTTGAAGCGTACAGCAAGCAGCCAGGACAGGTGGAGAGAGGCCAGCAGGAGGTTATTCACGATAGAGCAGCCGCTGGTCCGGGCGATTGAACGGGCTAGTTCTCTCATGATTCGGAAAGGAGGGGCCATACGGCTTGTCGCCGTGTATGAGTTGGCTAGATCATCGAGAGGGGCTAGTACGTTATGTAGAGCATGCTGGGATTTCAACAGGACTTTCTTGATGTCAGGAAGGAGTGCCAATGCCTTGAGAAGCGCTCGAGTTAGATATCCGTTCCGTAGCTCAACACAGAAGCAGTAAACGTACCGGATTGCTGGCGGGTTTCCAGTTTCTGGCCCACTTGGAAACTTTGGGATGTCTCTGACGTCCTTCCAAGGTGGAAGCGACGTCTAGGACCCTCAATAAAGCGAGGTAGCGACACAGCATGGTCATCTTGTTTGTACTGCGGGAGATACCGACCGCAGTGGAGAGAAGAAGAGCAACAGAAGGAGGACTGCCGGTGTCCAGGCCTTCGGTCGTATCTTGTAGGATGAAACTTCGAATTGTGGCGGAATGAGTTTGGCCATGCGGTGAGACCACCTCTACATTCTCATAATCGAGAAATTTCTTGATGAGAGCCTGTGGACCAAGGAGTGCATGGGTAAGTTGCATTGGTTGCACAAAAGCAAGACAGGGTACCTGAAGATAATGCTCTCCTCCAGCTCCAGCGCGCTCCCCCTCTGTACACGGCCGAATATCCGTTCCAATTTCTCTCTGCCTTCTGTCGAGGGTTGCATCGATATGAAAAGCACGCATAACATCTCGGGGATCTTCACTCAGCAGCGCAGAGTCCCCAAGGGTACTCCCGTAAGAATGCAGAGTTAGCTCTGGACCATGGACCGGTAGTATTTAATCCTGCTGGCCAGCTACCTTGGGACATGTAACCGAGGATCGTTGTTAACCTTCGAGAAAGAGCGATATACAGCAAATGAAAACAGATGCTGTTGGCCAATTGACTTGACGAGAGCGGGGGTGACCAGGCAAGACTTCGCGGACGCGCTTTAAGTATCGGAGACACGGATCACGGCCGTCTCACATGATCATTCAGGGCTCGGGCTGAAGTCACCTGAGGTATCCCACGGTTGGTTGAATCATAGCTGATTTCCGTGCGGTATGTAATGTACAAGCTGGTAACGATGGACGCAGTACTAGCTAGATGGCCTCGAAAACCTCCCTACTCTCTACGAGTGAGAGATAACGAGCATTTGCAACCTTCCTGGTGGCTTCGATATGGGCGAACGCAAGTCTGCTTGTTCCCATGTGCCTCCTGGCTTCCGCTTCGCCCTTGTAAACGCCTGGTTGCAGCCCGATTTGGACAACATAATATTTATCTTTCGGCGTCAACTCTCTAGATGGAGGCAGGTCATAACGGTGAAGGCTGTGTGACAAGTAGAATCATAAGGTCAGGTTGACAATGGGAGATGCTTTGTCTTACCGTGCTTGAGAACCTGTGGGTGACCTGAGGCTCGATGGGCCGGGAGATGAGAGTGGGCACTATGACGTGCCTTAGATGGTATCCCCTGTGCCTGTGGCAGAGAAGGATTCGGTGAACGGGCTGGCGTTTTGCCTTTGGCGGAGGATTCGTGTCGATTGGCGAACGATCGAGAGTGCTCATGATGTTTTGCTTCTGTGTTGGTCAGGCTGGGCATATTAGACAGGATGGAAGACCCGGATGGAATCCTGCAAAGAAACGGTGGTGAGTACCTCTTCTTTGGCACCGAACGGGGAAATCGTACGAAGGAAAATGCAAACGGGGAGTCAACGATCTCTTAGCCTCGAAAACGGGAGATGATGGGGCGCTGGAATAGCCAATGGTTGACGACGACGATGACGACGTGGTGGAGGTGGCGTCGGTAGACTTCATCGCTTCGCTTAATGGAATAGCGTAGGATCGACGGAGGAATCGTAGACAATGTGGTATCCTTCAAAAGGGGGAATCGATCGATCCCCACCTCGCCTAGGATCTCCCCAAGTTCCGGTGGCGAGGGCGTGCATCCAGTGGCTGCGAGCCTCTTCGAGTGTATCGTACCCCTGGTAGGAGTTGTACTTGAATCCACAGACCTGCATCGTGGTGGCCTCCCTGTAAGGCCAGTTTTCGCATGAGTATTCTTCACTACCTTCGTGATGAATAGCATACCAAGTAATGAAGACGCCCATACCCCGACCAAAGTAAACGACGTAGGCGGCTCGCCTGGAGCTCGCGAGTTTGAGTCCGATATGGTCCAAGGCGCAACGCCCGTTCTTCCGCTGCGACTAGGGGGTCAACTGCAAGGTTAGCCCAGGGAGAAGAAATATGAGAATCGGACAGGCTGATTCGAGTGACGCGCTCCGAAAGATCGTCGTCAAGTTCGTCTTCCCCTAGATCGCCGGGTGAAATATCGTCCCAAGCATCCCAGTCCACATCTTCGAACCGAAGGGGGGTGATATCTTCTGTTGAAAGGGTCAGACTAATGGTTAAGCTATGACCCGTAGCGCTCACCAGCCAAGTCAGAGAGGAGCACGACCCTAACGAGCTTTCCGTCCAGCAGCGCATTTCGTTCTCTGACTGGAGGGGTTCGGGAGCTGGAGGTCCGGGAGATGACATAGAGGGCTCATGTTGGAAAGTTGAAATGAAAGGACAGGAGTATTTGAGTTGTGGGACCAGCAGAAGAATATGGACGATCCAGACAGATGCAAGGTGAAAGATCACAATGAGATTCTAGAAGCGATGTGAAGGTGGGAATCCGTCTCGGTTTCCCACAGCCCACTGCCTCCGATGGCCTCGCTGCTCAGCGGGTTTTCCGTTCGAAAGTTCGAAAACCCTTTTTAGTCATGACATTGGACGGACGACGATGATAGCAATAGAATTCTCGAAGAGCGCGAATGACAGCATTGACCCGAAATATGTATGCGAAATGATAACCGACTGAGTCCGACGAAATAATCCCCTTAGTCCCCATATCCCCCTCAACACTGATGAAGTCGATGCCATCCCTTTATCTCGAGTGATTCTGGCTGTGGAGGGTGAGACACATCTGGGTGGGATCCATATCGTGGTTCTTGTCACGGCGATCGATCGCTTCTCCTTCAAGTTGTTGAAGCGCTACAGGCATGTCTGGGTGCGCTTGGACAGTCAGCCTGCAGGTGTCCTGAGGGATCGGAGTACGTGAAAAGTCGGCAATCGTGAAAGGTCTAAGGGTGGAGGTATATGGCGAGAAATGTTTCACCAGCCTGTCAGCAAGCCACATCATTTCTGCTCGATGGATGTATCGATGCGCATTGGCAAGAAACCGGCCAGCAGAGATAAACTTCTTCTGCAAGACGTCGAAACAGGTCTTGTCGTTCATCACATCCTCGGGGGAAATGAAGATACGCCCTGAATTGTAGCAGGTGAACATGGTGGCCGAGATCTATGCCATGCAAATGAGATCAATCGCACGGAGATGGAGATGGAACAGCTTACGAGGGCAATTGGGAGCTTCAGAGCTCCAGATTTGTTGGGGCGACTCCCTTGTCGAGATAGTCCTGGAGGTTTTCCTGGCTATTCACCCAACGCAAATGCTGTTGAAGGATGGGGCAACCGGGCTTAGCCAGCCTGAACACTTCATCGATCAGCTGGCGGAGCACGAGCATCAAGCCGCCATTGCTGAAATGCAGCATGCCTTCCGTGCCATCGCATGCGAGGCGTGATCGATAAGAGATGGCAGCCACAACGAAGTTCGCTTCCTTGGCACCAAGCTGGGTGGGGAAAAGTCATTGTCTAGGTTGGGTCAATGAAACGAGGGTGGCGTACATGGAGAATATTTTCGGTGGTCATGGAGAAGTTCGTGACCTCGCCCTTCATCCGCCGAAAGAAGTAGTGAAGGTAAGCCCCGGTCAGGGCGTACCAGAGCAGAGTATACCTCAAACGAGGTTTCGCCACACATTCCTCGTCGACGAGGCGGGCTAAATCGGGGAAGAGTTTTTCGTCGCTGAGAACATGTTTGACTAGGTACCCAATCGTCCTGAAGATGATTTGCAGGAAGATCGTTTCCCAGAGCTAGAAACCGGGTTAGCCTCATTGACGAAAAATGAATGCAGGAACGCACGATTTTCACCAGCGGCGTGATCAGCTGGTCCCTCATCCTTGCTTGGGCTTTCAGCTCGAAGACTGAGGAGTAACGTGTGAGTTGGCTTTGTCAAACTCAGTTGTTCAAAGGTGAACTCACAAGGCTGCCAGTGTCGCCTGCCCCGAATGTCGTCCAGAGTGATTGAACTGCCTGGGTAGCAGTGATGGTGAAGTTCCATGGTCACTTCGGGTTGGTCCATCGAGGCGTTGACGATGTCCACAATGTGGGGCATGTCGGCGACAGTGCCTCGTAAGATACCGACCAGCAGTCTCGGCTTTACATGGTCCAGAAGCTGTCTGAAGTCAGATTCATATGGCTGATGCAATGCAGAAGGTGCTCACCATCTCGCCGTGAGTGACGATTGTAGGAATGTTGACCAAGGGGGGGAAGTCAATCGGTGCGGACGGATGGCCAGCTTGCTGAGGCCCAGAGGGAAGGTGGGGAACATCCGATTGATATTGATTCTCACTGCTACCCGCGAATGGCATCTGCGAATCAGGAGCCTGAGTATGGCCTCCGGTGGATGGTCCACTGTAGTAGTCGTTGTTCGAAGGAGCGACCTGAGGTTGATATGAAAGGGGAGGTTCGGTGTGGCCTCCAGCGGATGGTCCGCTGTAGTAGTCTTCGTTCGAAGGAACTACGTGAGGTTGATACGGAAGAGGAGGTTCGGTGTGGCCTCCAGCGGAAGGTCCGCTGTGGTAGTCTTCGTTCGAGGGAAAGACCTGAGGCTGATACGAAAAAGGAGCTTCGCCCTCAGCGGGTGGTCCACTGTAGTAGTTTTCGTCCGAAGGGATGACCGAGGGGAAATAGTCGATCAGTTGTGGGACGCAAGCGAAAGAAAAGGATTGGTGAACAGTAGCAGCCTGGGCATCGGGGCCATTTTGGTCTGAGAGATCGTATCCTTTTGTGGGGGGACTCGGTTGGCTCTTCTCATAAAATGTGAGCGGAATGGTCAAATACCACGAGGATTGAGCCTCACCTTGCCTTGCATGTGGTAGTTATGGATGGCGGTATGATTGAGCTCAGGATTGGGTTGTCCTTGCGTCACTTCGACAGGGTAAAAGAGGGGAGCAGGGGCAGACGTCGAAGCTGGCTGGGAGGAACCAAGAACAGTCCCTTGCTGAGATGAATTGCTAGGAGGATTCGCTTGCTGAGACGAGCTACTAGCAGCGGTAGGCTGAGTATCCATTTTCCTTGAGAGTGAGAGGGAAAGGGAATATCGATGGGGAGACACCGCGGCCGTCGATTGAAAAGGCGATGGGCTCATGTTTGCCTTGAGGCTTCGGCCCTAACAGGGCTAACATCTTCGCCGTACGTTACCGCTGACCTCGCCTATGTGGTCTTGCGGAGGCAGGGTTGCATCCCACAGGAAGGTTTGCCGTCAATCGCCTGCAGATCGTCACGGTGGTGATCAGATCTGACCCTCTGGCCAGTATTGGTGCTGCTCCCTGGATCTTCCTGAATGTGAAGAGAAAGAAAGGAGCATGTCCTGCAAGAAGACCATGACTGTCAATCTCGTGCAAGGCTCCCCAATAAGTGCATGGCTCAACCTAGAAAACGGTCAAAGAAACTCTGATTCCGAATTTGAACAGGCTCAACCAACCGTCACTTCGTCGGCACTAGTAAGCACCCACAATTTAGAGGGTAAACATTTGAGGGGTTCCAGCTTGAGAACGATGGCTGCGATGAGGATTTCCGCGACTGAAGAGCCTGGTTCAGGCCAGTACTGGTGGTGCAGAGTGAACCATGGTATGACGATTCGATCGTGGGGCCAAATCGAGGAACATCTTGGCCACATCATTCATCAAATCTTCACCGTGAGATACATTTTGGACTCAGTTGGACCACTAGGCAGCTGACTGGCTCTTACTCTCCTTCTGACCCAGGGGCTTCATACATACATAGGTGTGCAAATTCCAAGCAGTTCAGTTGTCTATTGCTCTTTTCCTTTGTCATACTCTTTTTTTTTTTTTTGGCAATTTACGGTGCGCTTTTCGTCCTGTCCCTTTCCAGAGTCACTGGATAATCGTGCCGCCTAGGGTAAAATTGAAGGACCAATCTTGCGTTTTACAGCACGGAAAACCATCTTTGCCTGATATCATGGACGCAGCCGTAATCTTGAGTCCCTCAAGAACAGCAACGAGCGCTCCGAGTCCTCCCCCTGCATGGGAACGTGTCCGGAGCTCCTCACCAGCGGTGAAACTCTCTCTCCTGCCTTCCGAACCCCTACCCCCGAGTTCGGCAGTAGCTTCCAGTTACAGTACCAACCCTCATCGCCCTAAGCCAATGGAGGTCCGAAGCTCTTACTGCGAGGGCAATGGCTCGCGGGAATGGTGCGAAGCATCAGTAAGAATCCTACCGATCTCTTTTGTCAAACCAACGCTCATTATTCGCTTCCATCGCTACCAGGCGTCATCCCTTGCTGGTGCTGTCGCAGACCATGTCGTGGAGGCTGAAGAAACCGCTTTCCAATTAGGCTGCCTCGTTCTGAAAGCCATTGACCTTATCAAGCACCTTGCAGTGGTGGAGGCTGGCCAGACCGAGGTCCAAGCCGCTCTCAACCGGGTTCTCGACCATGCCTATCACCAAGGCTTCCCGTTGAATTTCCCCCCAGTTGAGAGTGAGATCGATCAAAGAAGAACACGAAACAAATATGCGCGGGAGTCAACTCACCCTCAGGCCAGCAGTGCTCCGCATTCACATTACCAAACCGAACGCCTTGGTTTTACATTCAGCAACAATCCTGCTATCCTGACCAGTGTCATCGACAACATCTGGACACAATGGCCAACCAATCGTCCCCAGGCTACTGGCATCTGAGCTATTGGCTGGGTTAGATCATAGCCGCGGCTGAGCGCCGAGTGCAACCAGGTGGTAAGGGAACTAGAAGGAGCGGCAACCTGACGAATGTATCGCATTATTGTGTACCACTCAATGTACTTCACAACCAAATAATTTCATCTCTCGTGCCATTACTGTCTAAGCTGGATGGGCTCAGCAAAACCGCAGGATAAATTGAGAATCAGTCAAAAGACATTATACTGAGAACGTGTATCATACGAGTTGACAAAGGAATCAAGGGAACCAAGAATCACCAACGAACGCACTCACAACGGTGCCTGCTGACATCCCCAGGCTGGAAGACGAGCTTATCGCACAGGTTGCATCGGCCTGTGACCGACAGCAACTGACCCTCGAGGAGCCCTGGGCTTCCTTCTTGAGTGAAGTGGTCAACGATATCAAGGTCAGCCAGCACCACCTCCACGAAATCGGCGGGCTTTGGACACTTATGGGTGTAGGTGTTGTCAACAAAAACGACACGCTTGCAGCGTAAGCATGATCGAAGTATGCGAACAAAAGACGCTGTGTTGACGCCAACGGGGAAGCGGGAACCATAATCAATAAGCGTCGAGATGTTGGAGGGTGGGTGGTTGGCGGGATCAAAGGTACGAATGATGTTGTCGCGGAAGAAGGCAACGCCGATTGCATTGACTGAGAATGACCACAGTCAGCAATGTGCAGCTGGTAGATGTTGATCACGCACCTTTACTCTGGATCACCTCATCATCTGAGGTGCTCGCAATGTGATCATCAGAAGATGCTGCCTGCCACTCATTCCATGGATGTTCCTCAGGCTGGCTAATGCCGTCAAATACTTCATTCCACTGGTATTCCTCTGGCTGGCCAACGCCGTCAAGAAATTCAAAGGACCGGATCGATCCACCAGGAGAAGCATGGTCGCCGTCGCCAACATCTACTTGTGGAGAGCCAGGATCGGACCTGTCCCATCCAGGTGGCGCGAATTCCTGAAACCTGCCGATGCCTCCGGTAACGTCTGCTGATCCAGTCATCCAGGGAAGCTGGAAAACATCGCAAGAAATACTTACTGTCAATCGTTCCAATGGCAGCAAAGCTGGGCGAAGGTGTGCCATTCTCCACGTCCGAAAGAGAAGTCTGGCCTATTCCCGTTATGCATGAGTGAGAGTAATAGCCTCAGCATAATAGATATGACATACCAATCTCAGCTTGCCTTGAGAATAGGCTACCGATGGGGGTCGTATCCTCTACTTTGACCTTCGTAGGCGAGCTATTCAGGTCCGTGACTGCGAGACCTTTCGTGTGTGAGTCACTTGTCACAGGACGTTGCATCAAACAAGCTTAACTGACCGGTAGCCTGAGGAGTGAAAAGTGGGGATGCATCGGCAGGTCTTGTAGTCTGTGATTTGCCCCGGACCTTCTCTCCAAGGGGCGAGGGAAACCAAAATGGGTTAGAGGGCGACTCCAGGAATTTCTTAGGGCGACGATGAGGACGTGTACTACGCCTGGTTGGTGTGCGGTTAATCGACGAGTAAGAAACCATGAGCAATGAGGAGATGTGTTGGACAGACTGGAGCGAACGTCGATTGCTGTGGTAAAAAGTGAGTAGAATACTAGAGACTTTATACTGTAGGCCTTAACGTTATAACCACTCCTGCGGAACGCGCTAATTCGCATCAGATAATCCTGGAACTGTTGTCGTTGATTTCGAAACCTGGAGTTCAAGCTCGGGGCTGCGAGCCACGAAAGGTGCCCATGCTAAACCATCTTGAACAGGAACATAGTGTTGTACTTCCAACCGGTGTCAGCAACTTGGGCTTTCCCCACCTCCGATCAGATATTTCGTGAGCGCTCACGGTTAAATTTGGATGAAGATCCATCTTCAG
Organism: Coprinopsis sp. MPI-PUGE-AT-0042; assembly: GCA_020736565.1. Lineage (NCBI taxonomy): Eukaryota > Fungi > Basidiomycota > Agaricomycetes > Agaricales > Psathyrellaceae > Coprinopsis > Coprinopsis sp. MPI-PUGE-AT-0042. Next base: position 476,849 of record JAHBOF010000070.1, on the reverse strand, counting down.
ATCCAGATCCGAGACTCATGTGACCATTCAGCTCGTCGTGCGTGATCATATGATCACGCTGCACCAGAGACGCGCTCGTTTTGTTCTCCTCCTCATAGAGGCATATCCCATGCCGTTCATCTCTAAGGCGTCCTCATGAACAACACCATCGATGATGATGACTCTGTATACGAGCAGCATCAACTTCCTGGTCAACGGTTGGCCCGGTGTCAATTCTGCAGGCAAACTTTCCCCTTACCAGGTGCTTGACCCGGCATATGAAGACATCCTGCGCAGCTGTAAAACTGGACTCGGAAAGAGGCTGCAGAAGGCGAGGAGCAGCAACGCCGCCAAACGACCCCGGCTCGATAGCGACGGTGACTCTGTTCCCCGTAAGCGGTGGTATGGGTCGGATGCCGATCTTGAGGTGGACAATTATACCCCTGGTGGAAACGAAAATGGGGATGTGAGTCTCCCACTGCTTCGCCAGTCATTGCTTATAACACACTCAATGGTGATGCGCATGGATTTAGCAACGTGCTGTGATTCATGGGCAATGTCTAGCTGGTCGACTCGCAGGTGAAGCTAGCGGCAGCAGCTTCGGAAACCGATGTCCTCGAGGTACTATATCAGCTTATTCTCTTCTACACCGCTAACTAAGATCAGGGCGAGGACGAAGAACAATCCGAAATCGCCGCAACGCCTGAAAAGGGGAAAGGGAAGCGGAACCGCCAACTTCCTGCGCGATATCGAGACTTTGTTGATCCATCACTTGCCATACCTGACCAGGACCACGATCCTGTTAGCCCCCCTACACCCATCACGCCGCAAAATTCCCCTGGGCCCACTGGTTGCCTGTCGGGGCAAAACATCATCTATGGGACGATCAGGACGACAACATGCGACGGATTTGGGCTATACAAGCGCTACCAGGCGCCAGAAGAGCAACCATATGATCCTGAAGCGTCAACTCAAGCTCATCACTCCGATCATGACACTTTGGAGGTCGAAGATCCATCAACATCCCGACAACTTCTACCCTTTTCCAAATCGGAATGCGTTCTTCTCGGTGAATGGCGGGCGAGCGATGGGAACGGGAAGGGTCGAGGTGCCTTTGCCAGACTGCTCGAGATCATATCAGTCCCGAATGGCGTTCAGAGGATGTTCGTGGCATCAACTGGGCCAAAATCGATAATGCTCTGGCTGAGCCAATCATGCGTGATGACATGGATAATGACTGGGTGGAGGAATCAGCCTGGAGGACTTCCACTGTCACCATAAGCGTTCCGTTCAGCACTACCTGTGCTAATCCTGGTCCCTTTCCCTACGAGGTCCAGCTTCGACACCGCCCTATTATCCCTTTGATCAGGGAAAAGCTAATGAACTTGAAACGTGAAGCAAGTTTCACTTCTTCCTGTATGAACTGCGATGGCGCCCCGGCGAGGGCAAGGCGGACACTCGTGTTCACGGAGAATTGTACACGTCACCTGCATTTTTGAAAGCTTTCCAGGAATCCCAGGTATGTATCTTCTTGCGAAAGCTCTCCGTGTTTTGCTGTATAAGTTTCAGGAATCCCCACCCGAACCAGGATGTGACCTTCCTCAGTACATTGTAGGCCTCATGTTTGGCTCTGACGAAACCGTCCTTGCCCAATTTGGCACAGCGAAGCTGTGGCCACTATACATGTCCTATGCTAATGATTCTAAGTACAAAAGGGCCAAAATTGGACTCTGTCTCGTTGAACACCTCGCGTATCTCTCAAAGGTGAGCCCTCCATACCGGCTACTGGGCGAATCTCATTCGTTTTAGCTCCCCGATGACTTCAAGACTTCTACATTAAACACTCCGGGCAATCTAGGCCACCCCCACCTTTGCTTACGCATTGCCATAGAGAACTCTTCCATGAGCAGTGGCGAATCATTTTAGACGATGATTTTATGGCGGCTTACGAACATGGCATCGTTGTCGAATGCCTAGATGGTGTACTGCGCCGTTTCTATCCACGGATCTTCACATATTCAGCCGACTATCCCGAAAAGTAGGCTTTCATTCCCTCCCTAATCATACAATTCACTTACTGGTGCGCCAGGATCATCATTGCAAGTATCAGGAACATTGGGGCATGCCCGTGCCCTATCTGTCTCATCCCTCTCAAAGAGGTTGATCAGCTCGGCACCGACGCTGATCGAGATAACAGGGAGTCGTTGAAGCGCTACGACGACGCTTTCTCGGCAGTCGAAGATCGCATTGGCTCGCGACCTCATTTACAAGAAAAACCGCTCCGTCAACTGCAAGCCTGTGGAGGCCGCGTTGCAACCTCAATCCCTCGTCCTGACCAGAGTACGTCAGTATCCTTTCCCTCGGGTATCTGTTCTAACAGTTCATGTTAGAACACATTCTCTGAACGGCTCTATTCCAAAGGGATCAACTATTTTGACATGCTCGTGTCAGACGTGCTACACGAAGTCGAGTTGGGCACCTGGAAATCTTTGTTCCTTCAAATCATTTCGCTTGCTGGAATCTTACGACAAAAGTGCCGTGGATACGGTTGACTGGAGGCAAGTACTCGTTCCTCCCTCTGCCTCCCAGCTGTATTCACGCTAACATATCATACACAGGTATCGATCCATGCCCACTTTCGGACGGGATACCATTCGGCGTTTCTGGAATAATGTGTCCGAGATGAAGCAGTTGGCCGCCCGCGATTTCGAAGATCTTTTGCAAGTGCGTCCCCCTTTCACTGTCTAGCATGCGTTGAGACGCTGTGTTAACCACCCATTAATCCTTGGAAGTGTTCGATGGCAGCCTTTGAGGGTCTTTTGCCCGAACCACACAACACTCGCATTATGGACCTCCTATTCATCTTTGCTCACTGGCACGGACTCGCGAAGCTTCGGTTGCATACCGATCATACAGTCGAGATTCTCGACAACGCCACCACAGAGCTGGGACACCACCTACGGGAATTCGTCGATCTCACTTGCAAAGAGATCCCAACGAAGGAACTGCGGCGCGAGTACGAAGCCCGCAAGCGGAGAGAAGCCAAGCAGGCAAGAAAGAAAGGAGCGAAGCGGACGACGAGAAAGAAGGACAAAGATGTGGAAGAGGCTGATCCTGCTCCAGCCAGCCCACAAGAGACAGCTGGAGGAACTACCAATTCAGGACGTAAGGCTGCTTCGTATTTCACCACACGGTAGCGCTCGCTGACTTACTATGTCAAGATGACGGCTGCCACGCAAAGTCCCTGAACCTGAATGTGCCGAAGGTTCACGCCATGGGACATGTCGTCCCTACTATTAGGCTTTTTGGAACAACTGACTCTTACACGAGTCGTATTGTACGTCCCCGCCTTTTGATGTTCGAACTGCCGGTCTGACACTTTGATCAGACGGAGGTGAACCATAAGCTTCCAAAGGGGCAATATGGGCGTACCAACAAAAAAAATGTAGCGCACCAAATCTCTCGAATTCAATCGAGGCAAACTAAACTTCGTCTAATGCGCAAACGAATGCCTCCGCCTACGTCTGCTCCCAATATCAACCTCCAAGCCGACTATCTCATTGGTGTTTCCCAGAATAGCCCCGTAGACCTTGCCGCTTTCCTCCAATCTAACCTCTCAGACTCGGCGACAAAGGTACGACCAAGCTTTTGACAGCTCATCCTTCAAGGACTAATGTGAACCGTTCCCAGAATTTCGTGGCGAAGCTCCGACGTCATATCTTCCCTCGCATTATTGAACGCCTTCTGCAAGAAGCGTTGGCCCAGGAACAGCCTGAAAACCAGACCCTGCTAACATTACGTGGGCTGGCAACAAAGCTAGAACAAGAAGATCTTCCACTCCACCATCCGAAACACCAGAAAATCCTCTTTCACTCCGACCACATCTACCAGCATGACACATTCCATGTCAATTACACATCCTATGACCTGCTGAGGGAACAAGACATTGTAAATCCCAACACCTCTCGGCGCAACATCATGTGCCTTCTGTTGAACACTACTGCGACTAGCGAGTAGATGTCTTACCGAGTAGCTTGTAGGCTTAACTGGTAGGTTAAGTGATAGAGATTGAGGTAGCTACGAGCGTCCTTATATACATAAATGAGCGTACTAATAATAGAGCTAAGTAAGGACTGAGTAAGCGGTCACATGTGTAATGAGTCAGTATGAGTCGTGAAGACGATAGAATGACGAATACTGTAGATGTCGCATAGCCTCATAAGAATGTTTCTTAGGAGAGTCCGAGTCGGAGATAGTCCGAGTCGGAAGGTCGCGAGTGTCGCGAGTCGAATCTAATCTACGTAAGATAAGATCAACACCTTCGAGAAGGCGAGGAAGCTGGCTCTCACAATCGCTACGCCTACGCTTGTGTTCTCGGTATCTACCACGTCAATGCCGCGTATAGTGGTCCTGGCTCCACAGACATGAACACCCGTCGGTTCGACTTCTTATGGGTACGATGGTACAACGCTTCAAAATCTCCCACTGGTCCCCTTTCACTTCAATGCCTTTCTCTCCCCACTGTTTCAACGACGAGCGATAGCATTGACTTTCTCGACCCTGCAGACGTCCTTCGCGCCTCTCACATAATTCCACGATTCGTCTCAGGGACGAAACATGGTGAGGATCACCTTGTTCCTGACTTTGGTGGCAGTGAACCCGGTGAATTGGACCCCGGCGAGAACGCCTCTGTGGCGCCAGACCGACCTGTGCGCTGTACTCATTTCACCTGCCAGCCACTCCGTGGAGCAGTGACCCGTTGCTTCCTTTCGCGCTTGGCGAACGAAGAGGACGATTGGCACGAGTACTATGTTAATCGGTAAGGCGTGCTTCACATTCCAATTTATCCATTGATGCTGACTTTTTTTTTTTTGGCAGCTTTGTGGACCGAGATATGTTGATGAGGTACCATTGGGGTCTTGGGGTTGGCCATTCTTACTCCCACGCAGATGCACCAATATCATCCAGTCCCCTACGGACCATCCCTGCCGTAGCGCCACTACAAGAACCTACATTGTCCAGCGAGGGTGGTTCCAAGCCTCTCACTGAATCGACGGCAGTTGTCACTTCCACGACATCGGCTAGTCGAAGAAGACAGCGGAACAGATTCTGATAACTCGGAATTTGACCTGTCCGATAAGGAAGGCGACGTGCTAGATGTTGAGACAGATTCAGATCCGGATGCAGATCTGGATGTGGATGCAGATGACGGGATCCAAGGAACAGGCTCAGACGTCGAGGAAGTCCAAGAGGCACGTTTAGATGGGCAACTTACCGCTGGTTCAACCCGTAGGCGTGAAGCAGCAAATAATCGCAGCAAGGAGCGGGAGGAGGAGTCAGAGCCTTGTATGGAGGAGTGTGAACTTCCAGAAATGGAACCGGTGGTTGCTGTCAGGCGTAGCTCGCGTCCCAGAGCACCCCGGCGCATTTGGCACCCTGCATGACCCGTGGGTCAAGCAGCACGCTTCATACAGCCCTCTTTAGCACGCATTTTTCTCCTGCAATTTGACGACACTATCTTCTAGGTCGTTTGATGAGTGTTCCCCCCATTTACTTTGTCTCAGGCTAGTGTTGTGTACTCGACACCTCACCCCGTGCCCCTGCATCCCTGCACCCTCGTGTGACATCGTTGAATTATCAGACCCTAAGTCTTTTTCTAAGGGTCCCAAACGGGCTTATCATGACCATTTTCAAATTCTCGGCAGGTATATTAATGCACTCGACGCGTCCAACTCCTCAGGTCCTCATCCCTGCTATCCTCCGAACACCTTTCCACAGGTTGGTCGTTTCTAGCTGTTTTAACGTTGTTCTCATAATAGCAGCGCTGAGGATCCAGCCTGACAGCTTTAGCACGGGTTGCTCGTGAAAGAGATGGCCTCTACGCTTCAGGGAGACGCAAATTTGGCGGAAGGAGAGGCACTGCTGACAGGTAATAACCATGCACTGCGGTTTGGATGCAACGCTCACTTCGGAAGAGTTGGACAGGATGGTTGGGACGAGTGAGGAAAGCGCAGAGCGCGCACATGCAGAGGCTGAATCGGCGGGATCTATGACTGGGATGCTAGAGGATCTAAAAGAGGCGCTGGTTGTCTACACATCGAGTGAGTGTCAAGCAAGCAATTGTATGGATGCAATACTGACGAAGGCGTAGATGCGAAAGATACCGCGAGGCGACACAAGGCCCTATCCGAAGTGGTGCAGGCTATTATGGATGTGATAGAGGGGTCGAACAATGCTGAAGATCTCGCACAGGGGACAAGCAGCGATTCGGTCGTCCTGAACGAGATTGTGAGAATCGTCCGCGGTATGGACATGGCGCTCCTGTTTGAGGATGCTGACGACGCCAACGGTGATGGCGACACTGTTGGAACGGTCGAACATGACGAGCAGGTGCATCAAGGCTTCCCTTTGCTGCTGCATTTGCTTGCCAAGCGCATTGATTCTGAGGCCAAAGATGTCGTCCTTCAGTGCCCACCCGCTGCCACCGGTACCACAACCCAGGAGCCAACTACTGCTACAATTCCAATGCTCGACTTTTTTGATCCTCAGGTTCCTTTTTGCATAGGATTTCGTCTGTTTAACATCGTGAAGGAACGACGGTTTGTGGCAATGATGGCAGAGAGTCGCATTGTAGCGTTGGACACTCTTGTCATGTCCGCGCCGCTGTATCGTCGAGGAAGGGATTCAGTCTTGGTGGACCCCGCACGGGCTTGGTGCTCGCCTCACCTCATTCGCAGTTACGCGTTGGACTTTGGTATTGGCGGTCTGTCTTACTACATGAACCAGTACGTGTCCTTTGTCTCACCTTATCTTGCATTTCTCACCTCCAGGGCAGATACATCGACCGCGAAAGTATGCCTATTGCGACCAGCGGTAGGAACTGCGAACCTTATGGGTGTTCTTCAACTGAAGCATCAGACGACTCCAAGTCAAACCTACGATCCGTTTTGGTGACGACTCCTGGGGATACACCACATCCACAATTGATTTTCGAAAACGTGACAAACGGGGGCTTTTGCGCATGGAATCGGAAAAGATGAACGAGTAGTGACACTTGGGAGACAACGGGTCATCGTTTTTGGGCCATGGTATTATCACGGAGAATATATGAGTATTTCTGATTACACGGTCTGAAATAATATGTTTGAGTTTCTTATCCTTGTCTCACTGTGACTACGAGCGCGAGTCCTGCGGTGGATAAGCGATGGTATTAATTTCCAGACTCTAGTGTACCACATCAGTAAAAGGTCCCTTGGGCTGTATGTCGATACCACAGCTGGTTTGCACTTGTATGTTAAGCGCCCGAGCGGCTAGGGCATGCATGTGCTGTATCTGGCTGGGTGATGCAATGACATCATTGTGCCTGACAGATGTTGATCATGCCTGGCACCTGCCTGCAGTGTATCTCACATACCCGTAGGCCGTCATTCATACCTTTCAGACTGGCCGTCCATCTGTGGTCTACCTGTCTTGCCTGCTCACCTGTTCCTCCTCTCCCCACGTGCTAAAGTTCAAACTCCGCCATCAGACGCACGGGCCTCGCCCATTTGGCGAAGACGGGACGTGACAACTTCTTTCTTCCCTTCCCCCATCTTCCTCCCTTCCTGTCCGTCGTCGCTGTCGTCGAGCTCAACGTCCACAACGGCGATTTCTATCTTGCTTGCACGCTCTACAACGGCGATCCCTACCTCGTTCGCTCGACGGCTTGTTACCATGCTCATTGCTCCTCCTTCTGCCGTCGCCTCTTCGGTACTGTTCTCATTGTCAATCTCAGCAGTCACAACGGCGACCTTTCTCTAGCTGGCTTACCTTCTGAAATCTCCGGTCGACACCATGATAGGCCCGCCGCTGCGATATCCTAGTGCTCCACTTTGCGCGCAACAACGCTAGCGCCTTCGACACCGACGCCCGGATTCCTCCCTTCCTAGAGGATGAGGCGTACCCCAGAACAGCTCGCCTACGCGGTTTTTATCTTAAACCTCTCTTGCTCTTAAGAGGTTCGCCTTGTGCACTTTCAACCCCCGCGTGTGTCTCTGCTTGGTTCAGACATGGCGCACCTCCTATAGGGCTCTCTTGGGATGAGTTGTGAACTTGATGTGTTCGGCGCGACGCCTCTCGACTTCTTGTGCTTTCAATCACGGCCTTTCTCTGTCTAACCTAAGGGGGATTGCTAGCAATGTACATAGTGAGTCGAGATTTCTGTGGTCACTGAATCAACTGACTGTTTGTTCGAGAACCTGCGAATACCTTTGACATTGGTCTAGCGAGGTACGAGACCGGCTATCTCATCAACTCGTTGTTGCTTACAGTCACTGCTTATCTTGGAGTCGGTTGTAACTAGATTACTATACATGTATTGTGTGCTTCTTTTTACCCCAAATATACGCATTTTTGTCAAACACTACAGCGTTTCTGGAGAGGATGCGTGGGAGCGTGATTACTAGTGTATTTCCTACCCTCATACCTGAGCCGACGGTTGCACTATCGATGGGCCGCAAAGCCCCAGCTCGGACCACTCGGACTGTGCAACTATATATCGTCCGACTACGGTTTGAATGTGAGATCAGCACATTCTGGAAGAATTAGTGTTGTACTATCAGCATAGAGTAACTCCAAAGGAGGCTCTCAACGCACGATCGACAGTCGGCAGTATCCCGGTCATGGTTGCACTCTTGCACCAGCACTAGTCATGCCAGACCAGGCTTACACATCGGAACTGCCTGGTGGCCCGTGATCTGCGAGTGGCCATCACACGATCAAGGATGATAATGTCTGGTGACATGCATCATCAATCCAGATGCTGATACCACACATCTCGGCAAATCGCCTACTCCTCAATACCCTGATGTTGGTCTCTAATTCATCACTAATTCGTTTTGTAGGCCTGACACTACATCTCATTTTCATTCGCACATCTCTGGGCCAGCTCTTTACCCCCTATAGAGAGCAGCCTGCAACACCGAATGTTATTTTTAACAATCCAATCGTACATCCAGGCACATTTTCCCTCACTGATACATCGCACCATTCTCACTTCAGTCACCCAAGGAAATGGGCCTCGAAGGTTCCCCAAATTTGAGCTTTCCTGTGGCCTGAGGCCCCCCCACCCTTTGGGCCTTTCCTGCTTTCCCTTTCCTACAGGAATTTCCTAGCCACCCTTTATACTTTCCTTTACCATTTCCTATGCCCAGGAAACGGACAGGAAACCTGTAGGAAAGGAGAGGAAATCCAGCCATCAGGCTATCAATTTCCTTTGATGGCCTAGGTTTCCGGGGTCTTTCCTTTCCTCTCCTTTCTGCTTTCCTTTAGGCAGGAAAGGGTGCAGGAAATCAAAGGAAACCCAAGGAAATCCTATTTGTGCTTTCCTGTTGGCAAATGAGCCAAAATAAACACCAAAATAAATTACCTTAAAAGGAAATTCCTCGGACCATCCAAAAAAGGAAATATCAAATTACCAAAAAAGGAAAGTTATGATTTCTGGAATGATCCCACTAAACTGGGTATGAGCTATTTTTGGGTTACCAAAGTAATATATCTATTTTTAGTTCGCATACTTAATCAATAATGATGTCACTAATTAAGCGCCACTAATTGGTTATGTGATTAGGCACTAATTAGTGATGTCATTAATTATATTAATTAGTGGTGTCACTAGGCACTAATGAGTAACATAATGTGATCTGATTAATCACATCACTAATTAGCGCGCTTAATTAGTGATGTCAGTAATTAAGAACTAATTAAGATAAGACTGATTGAACCAAGATCAGCCTAGATCATGCCCAATTCTTATCCAATTGAGATGATCTAACCAGTTTTGGAAAGCTCTCATTGAGCTGCTTCTATTCGTGATATATGATGAGGTAATATCATTAGATGTGCAATGTTATTTTGTGATTCCAGCAATTGTAATACTAATATGCAATACAGTCAGATTGGCAGTAATGAATGAACATATAGTGATTCCAATACTACAAATAATCTATTAAACACACTTAAATTTAGTCTATATCATAGTCTATCCAGCAGTAGATAAGCATTCCAACCCATTAGACATCCTAAACATGTTGATTATACTAAGCTAATATTGAATTCATGGCTCTATATGTTATTACCTGGGTCCACAAGCTATATCGAATTGAAGAGAAAAATGAGCACTTTCCAAATCATTTTGAATCTCATCAAACGGATAACATCCTGGTAAGATATTTGTTGAACAGTGTAAATTGACATCCTACTGGGCATATTGCAAGTTGTGCTTTGCACAAATTGCACATGTTTAACCATTTAGCTAATATCTTATTGGGATGTTATCCGTTTGATGAGATTCAAAATGATTTGGAAAGTGCTCATTTTTCTCTTCAATTCGATATAGCTTGTGGACCCAGGTAATAACATATAGAGCCATGAATTCAATATTAGCTTAGTATAATCAACATGTTTAGGATGTCTAATGGGTTGGAATGCTTATCTACTGCTGGATAGACTATGATATAGACTAAATTTAAGTGTGTTTAATAGATTATTTGTAGTATTGGAATCACTATATGTTCATTCATTACTGCCAATCTGACTGTATTGCATATTAGTATTACAATTGCTGGAATCACAAAATAACATTGCACATCTAATGATATTACCTCATCATATATCACGAATAGAAGCAGCTCAATGAGAGCTTTCCAAAACTGGTTAGATCATCTCAATTGGATAAGAATTGGGCATGATCTAGGCTGATCTTGGTTCAATCAGTCTTATCTTAATTAGTTCTTAATTACTGACATCACTAATTAAGCGCGCTAATTAGTGATGTGATTAATCAGATCACATTATGTTACTCATTAGTGCCTAGTGACACCACTAATTAATATAATTAATGACATCACTAATTAGTGCCTAATCACATAACCAATTAGTGGCGCTTAATTAGTGACATCATTATTGATTAAGTATGCGAACTAAAAATAGATATATTACTTTGGTAACCCAAAAATAGCTCATACCCAGTTTAGTGGGATCATTCCAGAAATCATAACTTTCCTTTTTTGGTAATTTGATATTTCCTTTTTTGGATGGTCCGAGGAATTTCCTTTTAAGGTAATTTATTTTGGTGTTTATTTTGGCTCATTTGCCAACAGGAAAGCACAAATAGGATTTCCTTGGGTTTCCTTTGATTTCCTGCACCCTTTCCTGCCTAAAGGAAAGCAGAAAGGAGAGGAAAGGAAAGACCCCGGAAACCTAGGCCATCAAAGGAAATTGATAGCCTGATGGCTGGATTTCCTCTCCTTTCCTACAGGTTTCCTGTCCGTTTCCTGGGCATAGGAAATGGTAAAGGAAAGTATAAAGGGTGGCTAGGAAATTCCTGTAGGAAAGGGAAAGCAGGAAAGGCCCAAAGGGTGGGGGGGCCTCAGGCCACAGGAAAGCTCAAATTTGGGGAACCTTCGAGGCCCATTTCCTTGGGTGACTGAAGTGCCATTCTCTACCCCTCACCGAAAGGATCTCAGCTCATGAAGCACAGGTCATAGCATCCGAAAGCATTTCCCATGGTAGCAGCGGAGAGAATCCTGGGCCCAGTGGGGTGATTAGATCGCTGGAGTCATTGGAAACGATAAGTACTTGCGGACCATATGAATACAGACAGGATATCCCGGATAAAGATGAAACCCCAGCTCTGTAGATACATGTCTGGCACACTCGAGCCGCAACCGAGCATGTACAGCCTATATTGATACCCGCCGCAGTATGGTCGCATAGCCCAGAAGTGTCATTACTTTCGTAAATTTACCCCCAGGTTGCATATCGAACATCTTGGCTGATGCAATACCGGCTATAGCCCGCAACGCCCCGAACATAATGCGCAGCTGATTGAAGTCTAGGGCCATCCTAAGCAAGGCTTTACAGCAGGTGGGAGTCATGAGCGAGCCCCCAGCAGATGCAGCTGGCTTTGGCGGAGCGCCAACTCCGAAGTTGATCCTGCCTCAATCGCATCTTGTCCCGAACTTTCATGAGTCAAGACACCTCACAATAACAACCCTTCGCTGATTCCTGCCATCTCTCGGCAAGGAATTCTCCCGGTTCTCAAAAGACGGCAAAATGTTTCGATTTGCCGACTGTCCTCCCCTAATTCCCCGTGGTGTACACGAAGAAAAGCCAGGCAGTGGCATTGGTGGCCCCGCAGCTATCGGTATTATGTTCAAAGGTATAAAGGATCGCACAACCCTCTAGGCTCTACATTAACATACCTGCAGTCTGCAGTATAACTCTCTGCAATGTCCGACCAGCTCCAATGCATCCCCGAGTGCGGACTACTATTCTCCAACTCTGGAGGCCTCACGCACGACCAATCAGTATGCAAGGTCTTCAAAGGGCGCCAGCGCGAAGTTCGCGCAGCTGCCCAAAGGGTTCGCGAGGCAGCAAGAGCTCAGGAAACCCGCGCTGGTCCCTCCAGCACAACTTCGTGGGCTATCAACCTCGATATTGATGAGCCCGTGTCTAGTTATTCACAGGTATTTTCTTCTTTCATCACTTTTTATGCATCATATCAATGGGGTCCCTGGTTCTTCAAGGTCCATGACACAGCTCAGGCTCGCTTAGGATTGGGTGCCTCCGAGTTGCATCAGGAGCAAGACAAGGTATCGTTATCTGTGCTTGCCTCATTGATCCCCCAGTGTCTGATTTTCACTGTAGAAATGCGCAGCTGCCTCTGGCCCTGCGGCCGAATCAGGCCGTCGCTTCCGTTCAAGAAGTATTGCTATGCTCCCCCATCTTGAACCAACGGGATACGTTCCTGGGTTTGCTACACCGAATCCGCAGCAGCATTGTGACGATGCTGCAGAAACTGGGTACCGTAACTCTGGCAGCAGCTTGCAGACTATCCCTGTGCGAGAGGAGGATCTGAGTCATGCCCATCGCTGCCTTACGAACAATGCAGCACAGCCCAAAATCCCTTTGGGCTCTACAAACTCTATCCACACCCAGACAGCGACTATATCGATCCGGATGGATTCTTGACTAGAGGCGACTTTATTGACGGATTGGCAGCGCCTTTAGAGGTTGAAGGGCCTCTTTCCTATGGTGTGTATCTGGATTTGAGCCTGCACCAGGACAATGTCTAACCCTTTTCCATAGGCATGAACATCAATGCGGCGCCTACCACTTCTACACTTGCCTCAGATGCAAGCCCCCCCAACAATCCCCTGGCCAGTCACCCTCTCGGTACTGCCAGAGACGTCATTACACCATCTGTCCTCCGCTTAGCCGAGTGGTACTGGTCAGACGATCCTGACAAGTCTATTCGCTCCTTCCTCACTCTTGTTGAAATCATCGGCAGTGACGACTTTGACCCTACTGAGATCAAGGAAGCAAACTGGATCAAGATAAACCAGCTGCTGGGCTTGCGCTCTGAACAGCAAGAAGAAACTTCTGGAGAAGGACTAGGGCAGTGGTTTACCGAAACATCATGGAAGCAGGATATTGTCACCATCGACGTTCCATTTGACGCCATGGCGACAATGCCTGGTGTTCGCCCATATCAAGTAAACAACTTCTACCACCGCCCACTGCTCGACGTTATCTGAGAGAAGCTTTCTGATCCCGAAGTCCAGGAGCGGTTCCATATCCTTCCAGCTGAACTTCGGTGGCAACCGTCGCCCAGTGCTCATAACGTCCGGGTCTATGGCGAAATATACACATCGCCAGAATTCGCCAAAGCTCATGCAAATATTGTGGTGAGTGGTGTGTCTGGTTGCTTCGAGTGGCACTGACCTGACTGCTGTTGTGATAGAATTCCCCCCCAGAGCCGGGATGTACCCGACCCCGCCACATCATTGCACTGATGTTCGGCTCAGATGCAACGCAACTATCTGTCTTTGGGACTCAGATGCTGTGGCCTCTCTATATCTTCTTTGGCAACGAGTCAAAGCTGCTCCGTTTAAAGCCTGGGCTGAAGCTGGGTGATCAGATTGCCTACTTGTTGAATGTAAGTGAAGGCCTTGATTTCTTTGTACCGTTGCTGATATCGTTTAGCTACCCGATAGTTTTAAAGATTGGCTTCGCTCAAATTGCCCTGATGACTACCCTGGATACCGCCTGACTGACTTGGCAACACACTGCAAGCATGAGCTCTTCCATGCTCAGTGGAAGATCATCCTGGATGATGAATTTATCAATGCGTACCAGCATGGTATTGTGGTGGAATGGTTTGATGGACACGAGCAACGATTTTACCCTCGAATCTTCACATATTCGGCAGACTATCCTGAAAAGTATGGTGCTATAACCCTGTAACATAAAGCCAGCTTATCTTACGCATTTCAGAATTCTCGTAGCGACTCTTCAACCACAAGGCTTGTGCCCCTGTCCTCGATGTCTTGTCCCAAAAGAAGATACACCAAATATGGGTCAAAAGATGGATATGGACAACCGCGAGATTTACGCCCAAGTCGACAACAGCACACGGCGAGATAGTGTCAAGGCAGCACGAACCGAGTTGTACCAGGAGAACCTTCGCGTTGGGACAGTCATGGCGAGGGACGGCCTTAAGAAGCAGAGCCTTGTGCCTACCGAGGTGTGTCTCGTGTATCAGTGCATTTATGAGAGCGTATCTGATATGTGTACTCCAGAATGCATTCTCAGCCAAGCTCTCAGGCTTTGGATTCAACTACTTCGACATGTTGACAACGGACATTCTTCATGAGTTCGAGCTGAACGTTTGGAAGAACATCTTCCTTCAGCTCTTGGGGATTTTATGGTCTCCGGCTCATTCGTCAATCGACGAGCTCGATCAGCGGTGAGTGTTTATCGTCTAACCAAGCTTACACTGTACTCATCATTCACTGCGTAGGTACCACCAGATGCCAAAGTTTGGTCATGACACCATTCGGCGATTTGCTAACAACGTCTCCGAGACGAAGAAGATGGCAGCTCGAGATTGGGAGGATCTCCTTCAGGTGAGATCGAAAGCCATTTCCTCTAAGCAATGATTCTTATATATCTTGTTAGTGTGCCATCACTGCTTTCGAAGGGCTGTTTGAGCAGTTGCACGATCAGCGCGTGCTTCAACTCTTGTATAGCCTTGCTCATTGGCATGCCCTAGCAAAGCTGCGCATGCATACGGACCACACTCTGGACCTTCTTGACGACTGGACGGCCATTCTTGGTGACAACTGCCGGCTTTTTGAATCCAAAACCTGCAGTGTCATCAAGACAGTGGAGCTGGCAAAAGAGTACAATGCTCGCCTGAGGAGCGAGGCTCGCAAGAAGAACAAGGAAGCACCACAGAAAGCCCAAGACAAGCAGTCATTGCCAATAAAAGAAGAACCCACAGAGCGCCTCACTATTCGCATACCAGCCCCAGTCCATAGGGCGACTGCCACTCACAGCACCGAACCACCGACCACCACCGCAGGACCTTCCGGTATTAAACGAAAGCTGGAGGTGTCCGCGAGTGCAGCCAACTCGTTGCCTGAACAGCCATCCATCAAGAAGGCCAAGGCTGTCCATACTGAGGCTAGCAATATCAGTATGTATTTTGTGCACTTCCTAATCCCGCCTTCGCAGTGTGATGCTCATCTTGTGGATCTGGTCTTTAGGAATCCCATCCAGAAGGGTAGGAGGAAAACGACTGAAAACGCTCTCACTGAAAACGTACACCTGGCATGCGCTGGGCCATGTCAAGCGGTCAATCATGATGTTTGGAACGACAGACTCATATTCGACCCAGATTGTGCGTGATTATCTCTGAGATACAGCTCTATATCGTGACCATCCCCCATAGTCCGAGCTTTATCATCGATTTCCCAAGAAGAACTATCGAAGGACGAATCGAAAAGACATCCCCGAACAGCTTTCCAAGATACAGATGAGGCAGAAGCGCCTGAAAAGACTGAGGAAGATGCTACTCCCAGCCCGAAATGACGGGGAACACCAGAAACTCCCTTCCGGTCGCTACTCAATTGCAAAGACTCAGCGAGAGCCACTCCATCTTTTGCGGTGGATCTCGACAAGGCCAAACGACCCTTCTATGCAAGTATGTCACTACTCATGACTCCGGCTGAGTTCTTCTAATTCTATATCCAGGACTTCATTCCAACCTTAAAGCGACATCTGCTCCCCCGCCTTTTGAAAAAGGTTGGCCCTCAAGGGTCTCAACAATCTGAGCAGCCAGTGGGTGAAAATCTCGAAGGCGACTACAACAACGTCATCATCCAGGGAGACCGCCTCTACTCCCACAATCTTCTACACATCAACTACACGACCTACGACCTCCGGATAGAACAAGACATTATCAATCCCAGTAGTGATTGCCGCGACATCATGCTCCTTTGGAAGACTTCCGACCAGGATTCGAGTGAGAAGATCGATGACCATCGTTTCCTTTACGCTCGCATCATTGGCATCTTCCACGCCAACACGGTGTATCGCAGAGGGAATGCAATGGGGCTTCAAAGGCATCGCCTTGACTTTCTGTGGGTCCGATGGTTCGACACATTTGGTCCCCCGCAACCGTTTCTCTCGAAACAGTTGGACGTGCTGGCATTTCCACCAGTTACTCGCCCTGATAGCTTTGGGTTTGTTGATCCTGAAGATGTGCTGCGAGCATGTCACATCAAGCCCAGGTTCTCTGCAGGCTTGGCACCCCATCCATTCCACCGCTACTCAAGCTCCAAGAAAGTGCACGAAACCCCAGAGTGGAAGCAGTACTTGGTGAATCGGTGGGTTGTGACAGTCCTGCGCATAATGTTTTTAACCATTAATCCTTTGGCTGTGCTCGCAGATTTGTCGACCGCGACATGGTGATGCGTTATCATTGGGGAATTGGTGTAGGCCACATCTACTCCCATGGCGACGCCCCTCAGAAGGCCTCTGAACGCTCAACTGGAACCCAGGTAGAAATGCTTCCATACTCACAGGCTCGCGCCAGGGGCAAAACCCCAGAAGTTGAACAAAGTGCACCTACCACAGCAGTGGGACCAAGTCTCGATGAACAGGGCCACAGCTCAAGCGCCGATTATGGTGGTGAACCGGATGTAGAGAGCGGTGATGAGAATATAGATATGGGGCTGGAAGCCGAAGCCGAAGCCGAAGCTTCGTCAGACTCGGAAAGCGAACCTGCTTACTTTTTTCAAGTTGAACATGGTCAGGATTCTGACGAGGACTCCGACGAGGAGATCATGTAGCCTGTTGTTTGGATTACACTGAATAGTTCAGTTACGCAGACTCAAATCGCTACCTCATCCTTCACCATATGTGCTGATGCGAACAAGTCCTTTAATATCCATGATATAGGTCAGGGTCAAGTTGTCAAGATCTGAGCCTCTTGGTGGCGGATCTCTTCAGCAGATCTTGATATCCTTGCGTTTGTGCCGGCATCTCATTCTTGTGGCGTTCTTACGAGACCGCTTGTCGTTTCGTTCAACACGTCAATGGACCCACAAATATCGCACTCCGACGGTGTCAGGATATAAAACTAGCCCCCCAGACTAACAAGGTCTGTAATTCCGTTCTTAACAACACTACACCTCATGTCTGGAACCCAGGAAGAATGCCCTGGCCGCTACGGAACCGTTGCGCCTGAACATAACAAGAGGTCTGCATCTCCCTCACACGAATCTCCTCTCAATCCTGCACCAAGAAAGAAAGCGTCGGTCGTCTTCTTTATATACAGAACATGTGCTAAGACGCTGACTCCTTCCAGTAAAAAGGGTGACATATACAACCACCATGGCCGCATCTTCGGGCGGACTGTGTTTGCCTTCTGTAATGTCCGTTCCCTCCTCTACACTGGCCTGCAGTTCGAAGCAGAACCTGACAAGCGACCTGAAGGCTTTGAGTGAGTTCTCGATGGTGGGTTTCTTCTTCATACTCTGAATGAATATATGCAGAAATTGGCGTGACTTTCGGGTGTACAAGAAGCTTCTTGCACAAATCAAAGGCCTTGAGGACCAGCTGCTCAGTGGCAAGGATGAGGATACCGATGACATTGCACGCGCGGTAAGTCAATGATTGAAAACTCTTCTTCTCACAAAAACTGATTTTTCCCACTCTGGCGCAGATTGAGAGTGGTATTCATTCAGCTCGTGCTGATGACACCAAAGGGCTTAAGGGTGCCATCGTCGAATGGCTTCACGAACCTGGGCGCGTCTTGAATCCACCGATTCCATCCAACAGCAAGGATGTTCGTGGTTTTCACCACCGCCGTACGGCTACCCTTCTCTTCCCCGCACCCCTTGAGTTTAATGAAGAGCAAGCCTTCTTTTTTATCTGAATTCTCAAATCCGTACTCATCACGACTTCAGGAACTGGTCAAAAGTTCTGAATAAAACATTGATAATAGAACCCACAGACTGGCCAGCTTTTCTCTATGCGAATGAGCAGGAGGACCCAGAAGACGTATGGAAGGGCCTTTTCAGGGGCGAACTACTGGTCAGGGTAAGTGCTCATCACGTCGCATTCTCTCTCTTTCATCAAGGTGTTTCACAGGCCTACCGGTATATCTTCACTTCCCCTAGTTCCGCACATAGTTCAGTCAGAGCTACCCGGGCGGGTAACGCGAAGCTTCATGGTATCAAATCCGTCACTCGTGCGTCTCTTGCATATGTAGCAATGCAGGTGAGTCTGTAGTTATTGGGCCCTGAAAAGGGGAGCCTAACCGTTTGCCAGGTCCGCTTTGCGCTCTCGTCTTCCAACACATTCACCGCCAACGATCCTGAGTTTGATTTAGCCACCTTCTACAACTCCATGCTGGACCTTCTCGAGGATCACCAGGAGCAAAAGGAGGTTGAGGATTTGTTAAGGTGGTGGAATCAGTAAGTTGTCCCTTTTCATTCATTCTCGTCCTTACCAGCAGCGCCACAGTCAAATCTTCCCGTCATTTGTTCAAGAGACCCAGCGGGTGGCACGGGAAAATTCAACGCTCGCTAAGATTCGCGCTCGCCGCGAAGCCCTGACCAATGCAACGAATCGTGCTGCAGAGCTAGCATTAGCGCCGAGCGCATAGAGTACATATTTAGCTTCCATGCTAGTTTTGTATTGATGGCTTGTCCGCCCTGGAACTTGAATTCATGATGATTTGCGATTCTATTGGCACCGACCGATTCGAGCGAGCACCTAGGCCTCGGAGCAGGGAGCTAAGTACTGCGATTGCGATGGCCTTGACGAACTTTACCGTGGTTCTTATTTATGCTGGACTTGCTCGCCGCCAGGGTATTCGACCAAAGGTCAGAATATGGCTTAACCTCAAAGAAATTGCCAACCTTCAACGGGGTTGTATGCTCTGGCAAGCACTATCGTGACGAGGTACCTTGCCAAACCCAATCAGGCTTAAGACTTACGGCGGTCCGCTTTTGCCAGATTAAGAGTAAACATACATATGAATCCACTGCCCCTCTTCCTTCAATGAAGTTTGAGCTTTCAGCAGCGGTCAGAGCTATGTCAATGGGCAGCCCGTCAAGCGAGACCAACGCCTCAGAGAAGTTCCAAAGTCCTGCCGTTATGTATTCGATGACTGTTCCTGTCACAATGGCATGTGTGACATCTCGTCTAATACCGAGGGAGTTGATGACAGCAACCATGGACTATAATCCACGACAGACATGTGACAAATTCTCAAGCGATTGCCAACTCCTCCGGCTTGATAGATATTAGACACAGCGCCGGCGCTTATAAGGCCTGGTGTCGAAGTTAGACGTGAGCTAATGCTACCGTTCCCTTACTTTTGACATGCGGAACCCATCCATATAAAGACAGATCAAGAGCTATCCCGGAACGATATCGGTGACAGGGAATGTGGCTCTTGGCCAATCAATATTGTGCCTTATGTACCCTTATCATATTCGGTTACATTTCCTGATGTTGGCGACGAAGGAGGCGTAGATGGCTCGCCGCTGCTTCAGAGCCTCGATCTCAGCATCGAGAGAGTCAATCTGAGGTTCGACCACTTCAATGAGCTTTTGAATGATACTGGCTTCGTCGTTGCTGGGAACATAATTTGATCCAAGTCGGTCCTTGAATGGGGATGTTGGCAGCATGGTGGTTCAGGTCGAGGGGACGGCCATCACTGGATCATAACGCGGCGCATTCGTCCCCTTGGTTTACCATCGAAGCTTCGCTCTGCTTCGGCGAGCTTTCACCGTTCCTAACGTGCTAGGGTCACTTATGAGCAATCGGAATGGCATGAACAATAGATAAACCAAGCCCCCATGGTCCATGCCGTGGTAATGGAATTTACATCAAGCTTGGCTGTGCTCATACTGATTCGATTCAAAGTCCCAGTACGTCTGAAAAGGCCGTCGCGCGTCCCCTGCATAGTGGTAGGGATTCATTTCCGCAGGAGTAATCGCCATCCGCCATTCAACCGAAATAACCCGCCTATCAAACCCAGAATTCAACCTGTCTTCCTGCCACCTCTTTGGCAAGGCGGCCCTACCAGGCGTCACCCTGCCAACTACCACATCCGCCACTGGTGCGATGAAGCGCACTGACACGCGCTCTAGGGGTACGTGCATCGAGTTAGTACCATCAGAACCAGATTCGACATATTCTCGTTGTGCAACGAGGGTTTTGGGTGCCTTGGTTGTGATGTCTGACGGGTTGGACATGGTTAGTTTGAGGATGACAAGATTGGGGCAGATGGCATCCTCGGAGGAGGAAGGAGTTAACTTCTGCAACAACTCGTCTCTGTAGTACGATTGTGGTTGCGTGCCCCATGGTTGAGTCCCAATAGGAGGCGATGGTGGGCTGACAGGATCGACGACCACGCTGCACAAGTTGATCGTCAACTCCTTCACCCCTACTGCGAGCTTCAACGCATCGATGACTTGAGTGACGAATACTGTGACCGCGCCAAACTCTAAGGATTGGATTTGGTGGCCTGACGTAGCCAACAGGGGGCAGAGCGATAGGGGGCCGGGTGAGAGTAGATACGCTGAGAACGGAGATACGGTGCTTGACCAGCTGAGAGATGTCAATAGTGGGAGGTTGAGAGATTTGAAAAACCCTAGGGATGGGCTTTCCCTGTTTTCGAATACGACAAGTCGTACAAGGTGGGGGAGGTGGACTGCGTTTGAGACTGCGTGCAACTCGGCAGAGTCGCGATGGTTGAGTGCGACGTCTAAAAGATGGAGTTCGCATTGTACCAAGTTGGGACAGTCCTGCAATAGTGCAAGAGCGACTGAAGGAGAGAAGGAAGGTATCATGCCCGAAGAATTGTAAGCTCCGAAGTACCTCACCGGGCACCCAGTGCACGCAAGCTCGGTGAGGTTGTTCCATGCAACTGAGATGTCCTTGAAGTTGCCTTGGAAGCCGTCCAAGGAAAGATGCTGCAGGGGTGTTGATTTCGAAATATGGAAGCTTGAAGGGGAATTTGTTGCCGCGTCCGAGAAGCCAAACGAAGACCATTGCATGCGAACAGATCGCAGATGGGGGGTTTGGGAAGAGATTTGGGACAAGAAGCTTGCTTCGCTTGAGCTTGTGACCAGAAGGTCTAGTTGTGCCCACTGTGACACTCGAGCGCAGAGGAGCGACAGCAAATGGTCCACCGGGTTCTGAGTGAGAGAGCCGTGGTCGAAATTGTCGAACACTGACGAGCTCGAGGGGCGGTCCGTGTTTATATCACGGAAAAAGATTGTAAGAGGACATCCCTTGGCTCTGGAGAGCCATATATTGGCTAGGCTTACCAGGCTCTCTGCCTTTCTGCACCATTCACCAATCAACAATGCAGACAGGCCCTCTAATGCCCCTTCCACTTCGATATCTATACCTAAGTCCCGATCATAAGCGTCCAATGCGGAAATGCCTGGGTTGAAGCTGTTTTGTGGGGGAGAAGGGATCTTGAGGAAGATAGTCGACCAAAGGGTTGGAGTTGTGATGGCAAGATCGCGCCAATGGCGACAGATTTGCGTGAGTAGCAGGGGCGCTTCGGAGACTTGCATGATCTTTTCAGGCGTATCATTGGGAACGCAATGCGAGAAGATGTTTCGGAGTATGTCTGGCGGCATGTGGCGGATGGGCGACACCAGAGCACGATGACTAGCGACGAAGGAGGCGTAGATGGCCCGCCTCTGCTTCAATGCCTCGATCTTCGCATCAAGAGCAGCAATTCGAGGCTCGACGGCTTCAATGAGCTCTCGAATGGTGACAATTTCATCCACGGTGGGGACATAATTCGTTTCGAGTCTGTCTTTGAATGAAGTCGTTGGCAGCATAGAGGTTCAGGTTGAAGGATGGCCATCACTCGATCTACCCTTCTGTTTGCTATCGAAGCCTCTGCTCGGCTTGGGAGCGATAGTGATCTACCTGGTGATCCGGAGAAAAGGTATCTCTGGCCGGTACAGTGATGCCCTTCCGTGAGTATGGACAGTCGACCTTCAGAGCTTGTGCATGAACCGTACCTTTCTTTCTTTACAACCGATATGCACCACCACCCGTTTATATACTCAGTATTTCACCCGTCGCCCCCATAATATGAGTAAATCATAGAGGATGAGAACGATGGTCGATAACTAATACAAACGTAGTCTATGCAATGGTAGCGAACACTTTGAAGCGATCGTGATCAACATCTTTCGTAACGAGGTGATTCAAAATCCCAATACGTCTCGAACGGCCTTCGTGCAGTCTCCATGGTGTTATAAGACCCAGTCATACCAGCATGAATTATACTTTTCCGCCGTTCGACCTTGATAACCCGTCGACTGAAGCCAGAATTCACCCGGTCTTCCCTCCACCTCGTTGGAAAGCCGGGCATTTTCCCACCACCACCTCGAGAAGGATCCCCAATAACCACTGAAGCCATACTAAACCGCACCGAGACTTGCGCAAGGGGTACGTGAGTCGTGAATGGGGTATGACTGCCACCGTTCGTACTAAGGGATTCGACGAATCCCCTGTGTACGACGAGGTTCTTGAGCGCCTTCGTTGTGATATCCGCCGGGTCGACGACGGTGAGCTTGAGGATGGCAAGGTTTGGGCAGATGATGGGGTCGACCGCCAACGCGTCGGAGGATGGAGTTAGCCTGAGCAATAGTTCATTTCTGTGAAACGGTGGTGGGAGTGCCACGTCCATGTCCTCCGCTGGGGCTAGCCCGTGTAGCATTGATATGAGCCCGCTGGGTGGGGCAATGTTGGACATATTGATTGCCAATTCAGTCACGCCTACCGCAAGCTTCAAAGAGTCGACGATTTCAGCGACGGTGACCGAGATGGCGCCGAATTCGAGGTGTTGGATGGAGTGCCCCGAGGCTACCAAGAGGGGCCGGAGCGAAAGAGGAGGAGCATTTTGTTGTGGAGTAAAATGTGTGAGCGTCGCTGACAGGCTTATAGAGGTCAAAAGTGGAAGCTCAAGAGAGTCCAAGAACGTCAGAGATGGGCCGTCTTTGAATTCGGATACGACGAAGCGTTGAAGGTGAGGGAGAAGCAGATGTCCTGATATGGCGCTCTGATCTGTGCTGACGGTGGGCGAAGGCATATACTCTGATATCTGGAGCTCGCATCGCACTAAGCCGGGACAGCATTTCAAAAGTGCAAGAGCTGATGAAGCAGGGAACCCTGATACACCGCCCGAGAAAACTCTGTGGGCTCCGATGAACGAAAGCTCAGTAAGGCTACTCCATGCGACTGGGATGTCTATGAAGTTCCCGGTGTAGCTGTCAAGGTAGAGATGTTGTAGATGTGGTGCCTTGAAGATGTGAAGAGAGGATTTTGCTGTAGTATCAGGGTTCTGCAGGGCTGGTGGGGGGCCAAGGTCGAATATGGACTGACGGGGCGTCCATTGCACACGGATAGATCGTAAATGCGGGGCATTGGAAGAAGGTAAGGCGAAGAATGTTTCTTCACTTGAGCTTGACTCTGTGACCCGAAGGTCCAGGTGGGCCCACTGCGACGATCGCTCACAGATGAGCGATAGCACAAGGCTCGTTGGTTCTGTGGTAACGTCTTCGTCATGAACCCGCAACCCTGGAGCACGGATTGTGTCGATATCACGAAAGACGATCGTCAAGAGGCATCCTTCAGCTCTAGAGAGCCATATAGTGGCCAGGCTGACGAGACTTTCCACCTTCCTACGCCATGCCCTGGCCAACGAGGCGAGCAGGGCTTCGGATGTTTCTGCTGCTTCGATATCGACGTCGTCATCCATGATCGTGCGAGGTAGAATGCTCGGATAGGAGCGGCCTTGTGGTGGAGAAGGGATCTTGAGGAAGATGGTGGACCAAAGGGTGGGAGTTGTGATAGCAAGATCGCGCCAATGGCGACTGATCTGCGTGAGCAGCAAAGGCGCTTCCGATGGTTGCATGATCCTTTCGGGGGTGTCATAGGGAACACAATGCGAGAATATGCTTCGAAGTATGTCGGGAGGTATATATCGGATGGGAGATATCAGGGCGCGATGGTCAGCGACAAAGGACGCGTATGTGGCCCGTCGCTGCTTCAGAGCCTCGATCTCAGCATCGAGAGAGTCAATCTGAGGTTCGACCGCTTCAATTAGCTTTTTGATAGCGGCAGTTTCATCCTGGCTAGGAACGTAATTCGTTTTGACTTGGTCTTTGAACGATGTGGGTGGCAACATGGTGGTTCAGTGCTGAGTTGCAATTCGAAAGAGGATCACTCGATCAACCGCGTACGGAAATGCAACTTTCAAGCTCAGTGTGGGCAACTGCATAAATTAGAAAGGTCTAAGGCCATTATTGAACAAATATGTGAAACTCTTACACTTCACGCTCGCAACCTCCATCCCACTTCCCATTCGCGAAGGGCCTATGGTCGGCAGGAGCGGCGCTCATGACGCTTCCGCGTGACTGACGCGACGTGGAGTCACTCCGAGCTGAGCGCGTCCGACATCTGCAGAGAGCCCAGGCACCGACGGTATTTATATTTTAATAGAAATATATATGCATCTTTAACAATATCTGGAATATGAAAACAAGTCTTTCAAACCTTTTCAAAGCCACTACATAGTGGACGACTGTCCATAAGATTTAGAACGCGTTTCTAGATTCTAAACCTAACCGGCAGACATGCCGGACGTGATGGCGTCCATTTTGGGACGAATAAAAGGGCCGCTGTCAAGAGATGTCAAGCACGCCTCATCCTAGATTCTGAGTCTGGAAGAGGGTACCCCCCCCCCCCCCCCCCCCCTCTCCAGACTCAAATCCTTGTTGTAAACGATTCTAAACGTCACCCTTCCCAAATTGGGGTAGGCCACTTACGAGAAAGTCCCATCCCACGCCTCGTCCTCCCGCACCTCCCAGTAGCCGTGGTGTCCAAAGGGCCCTCCTCCTCGTCTGCTGTCCTTATTTTATGCTTCAAACACTTGGGGTGGGTTTCCAATGCAAAAGGCAACCACTTTCTTGTTTGTTAGTCGGGTCCGTGCCCAATTCTTGCCCTGACACAGTGGACAGGGGCTATCCCGAAAGAGCCTTCATGTTGCCTCTTCCTAGATTCTAGATTGGTTTACGGGTTTTGATATTTTTTCTAAACAAAACGGTGCTTCCCACGATTTAGGTCTAGAAAGTAGAAATTCGTTCTAAATCTTATGGACAGTCGTCCAGTCTCTGGTCTATGCAGTTGTAACGAACGCATCAGAAACATTAATATCGAGATCGTTCATTAGTAACGGCTCGAATCAAAGCCCAATACGCCTCAAAAGGCCTTGGGAAATCGTGATCTTCTATACAACAAGAGGGATCCAAGTCCTTCCAGCATGAGGTACTATCACTTTATGCCGTTCAACCTTGACGATTGGCTCGATAAAGTCAGCGTTGAGCTCTTTTTCCTCCCACCGTTTCGGAAACACCGCCCTGCGCATTCTCTGGAGCCTTAAAGCGGATGAAGACTTGCACAAGCGGCATCAATTGGGCGTGGCTAGTAGGAGCTTTGGTATGGCTTTTGATTCCTCTGTGTGCCGGGACGAGGTGTTTGAGCGCCTTGGTCCTGATCTCCGACGACGGGTCGCCCAGGACGAGTTTAAGGGTGGCAAGCTTGAGACAGATTGCTCCAGGCGGTGCTTCCTCGGACTCGGGAAGAGTCAAACTGACTGACAGATCGCTCCGAAGAACAGTGGTACAGGGTGTAATCCGCTGCATCACGCTCCAGAAAGATGTTGTGAGAGCTGTTTGGCGGCAGTATGGGGATCTTTAGAAAGATGATAGACCATAGAGCAGGCGTATTGGTAACCGCGCCAATGGCTACAGATTCGCGTGAGAAGCAAAGGAGCTTCGGAGACTTGCACGATCAGGACGCGGTGGTCAGTGACAAAGGAGGCGTTTGCTATCCCTTTCCTACTACTTCATGGCTTGATCCCAGCATCAAGAAGGGGCGATCTGAGGCTCGACTCCTTTGATCAAGTTTTGGAGAGCGGCAGTTTTGTCGTCGTTGGGAACATATTCAGTCCCTACTCTGTTCCTGAAAGAGGTGGATGGGCGCATGGTGGTTATGGTTTAGTTAGTTAGAAGCGGATGTCTGGCACTCGAGACACGAGAATAGGGGCTAATATGCCGGAAAGGGACCGCGTGACTGACGCGACTGTGAGAAAATGTCACACAACGCGTCTGAGAAAGTAATTTCGGCTTTCCCGACAACTCTCATGATGACGCGAGAGCGAGACACCATGGACATCGACCCTCGACCTCTGAAGCGTATGAAACTGATGACCTCCGAGTCGTCGTTGAGCAATGCTCTGGTACCCACAACCACGGCCTCGACACCGACGCCAGCTGTTCCTGCAGCCCCTGCCCCGATGCCTACCGCCCCTCCCGCTCCCGCTCCTCTTGTTATCTCTACCGGCTCTCTTTCTACAGCCACCGACATACCAACCCACCTACTTCAAGTCGCTGTCACTGTCTCGTCTGGCTTTCCAGCGGTGTCTGGCGATGCAGAGTCTGGATAGTGATGTCGAGTGCAGAGCGTGGACAGGCCTGGCAGAGGTCGGCATTCGGTACGGGCTGGATGGAGCGGAAGGTGTCGAGTACGAGGTTGAGAAAGCTGTGACTAAAGCTGTAAGTCAACTTCAATACGCGTTTTCTATTATCAAGGCTGAATGGATATGCAGCTGCTTATAGCTCAGAACGTAAGTTCTCTCCTCAAAGTCTACCAGGGCCTTATGGGCTAACAAAGTGGATATAGCACCCCTCACTACGCCCCTACAAAATCCACCTCACCCTCCTCTCCGCTCGACTCGCTCAACACCAACTCAACCACAAATTCTCACAAACCACTCTCCGTCGCCTCCTCACGAATGGTCTTGCCCCCAACGACCCTCCGCATCTGTTATACACCAGCCATCTGGCGTACATCAAGAGTCTCTCCGAGGCTTCGTTTGGCACCAGCCCTGATGCCGGTACGCCGAATACGAGGAACATGAAAGCTCTCGCTGCGATCCAAGATATGCATAGCGTCGCTAGCT
Source organism: Coprinopsis sp. MPI-PUGE-AT-0042 (assembly GCA_020736565.1). Lineage (NCBI taxonomy): Eukaryota > Fungi > Basidiomycota > Agaricomycetes > Agaricales > Psathyrellaceae > Coprinopsis > Coprinopsis sp. MPI-PUGE-AT-0042. The sequence goes on along the minus strand of JAHBOF010000070.1, from coordinate 449,473 downwards.
CACGAGGACACGGCGACATCATGAAATTGGCGGCCCTGCTTAGGCTTCAGACACTCATCCAGATGGGATTCACAACAGAGATGATTCAAGAGGGGCTAGATGCAATGGAACGACTGCTTGAGTTCCCTGTAGACGCTCCTCCTCCTCCTCCCCAAGCTCGGCATTCTCCTAACCTATCTCGCACGCAAACGCAGCCACAGACGCAAACGACAAGTCTACTCGAAACAGCAGCAGCCTTTGCACACATCAAACGAAGAGACAACGATAAAGCGTTCCTCGTCTACACGCTTATCCTCGGTGTGATCTTTTACACGCATATTGGAGATGCAGCTGCCACAGAAGCTAGAACCAGAGTCTTGCACGAGATGTTGGACGGGAGCGCGTTGGGGGCGTTTGGCCCGTTTGGGATTCTACAGATATCGTTCCCTTCCTCCTCGTCCTCAACATCAACACCAGGCTTTCCTGGACGGTCAATACCGGCAGCAACTACGAGTACGCAGCCGCTGTACGTGCAAACGACCCATCCACGCGTACTCTTCGCGTTGGCGTTTCTCGTGACGGCGATTGCGAAACGGGATCCGGTGGGGAGGAAGCCTAAACGAAAGGTGTTCGCTGGAGAGGGGTTGGCGGTTGTTGAGAGGGAGCTGCAGAAAGAGGTTGCGGGTACGTTGGCATTTCTTTCCTTCTTTCTCTGAGAGCTACTGGCGATGACGATGGGCTGACCGACTCTGCTTGTAGTGCCGATGTGGGCTTCGGAACGAGATGTGGTAGAGCACCGGTTGAGGCTGCAAAAGCTCAAGGCGGATATGATGTGTGAGATTATCGGAGTACGTCCGTGTTCCCCTTTCCCTTGTCGTCGTAGTGGCTAAGAGAGATGTGCTGGTAGGTATGCATCATGCGGAGTGAATTTGGCGAAGCCGAAACGGTACGTTCTCCTCTTCCTTCCCATTCCTCTCCTCTCGTGCACCTCGCGCCAACTCAATTAACAACGCCATCCCAAATCAGACGATGGCAGAACTCATAGCCCATACACGGAATCACCACCTCTTCAATTTTTATAGTGGCCGTATCACGCTGCTTCAAGCGCAGTTGGCGCATGCGTTGGGGTATCCGGAGAGAGCTGTGCAGTGTTATCGAGTTGCTGCTTTGCTTTCGAGGAAGAGGGAGGAGGGTCTACCGTTAGGCGCCAAGCAAGCAGGAGGGCGAAAAGAAGGTGCTGGAGGAGGGAACGAGGAAGAAGAGGAAGACTACGACGGAGTAGAAGATGGATGGATACATGCCGCTGCGTGTGCAGGAGAGCTTTGGGTCCGGATTGGGCTCATTCGAGCTGGCACGCCCAGTGACGAAAGACAGTTCGAGGAACAGCAGTGGCACATTGAAGAATTGAAGAGGACGTCAGAGGATGTGATTAGGGCTTGTGAGAGTGTGGGTGGGACGTTGGGTGCTATTGCGACGGTCTTGAAAGCGTGTTTGACGAGCGAGTATTTGAAAGCCAAGTATGTCTATCCTCTATGCCCTTCTTACGAAACTGGTCACTGACAATCAACCTCTCGCAGAATCCTCCTCCGCGATGCTCTCAACACGGTCACCAAATCGACGGACAACCACCTCCGCGCGCTCATCCTCGCTCTCATCGCTTCGCAGTACCTAGACACGTCGTCGGAACATGCAGAGGCGATGTTGGCTACGGCGGAACAGTTGGCTGCTGGATTGGGTGCGCAGCCTCGGCCTCCCAAGGGTAGCAGTGGGAATGCAGGATCTCAAGGCAAGGCCAAAGGAGGAGATGGAGTGGGGAATGCACCGTTGAGGCTGTGGATTGGGGAGCGGAGTCTTGGTACGTGTGCTCACTCGTCCTTGTAAAATGCATGTTGCTGACGAAAGTAATCTCTAGAATTGAAGAGGAGATCAGGGATGAGGTCGCTGTGCAGCAACAAGAGGGTATGAATGTCAAGTTACGAGTGGCCAAGATGCGGATTGAACAAAGGAGATCGATGTTTGTTCCTGCAGGGAAAGAAGGGTCTGTACCTGCATCTGCAGTGACAAACCCTCCTGTCCGTGGTGTTAGTGTTGGAGAGGATGGTGCTCGCCGATGACGTTGGTTGGTGTGCCTGGTTTGGATTGTGCCTGCTATTCGCTCTCCTTTTTTCCGTCATTCCTTCCCTTTGCACTTTGCCAGTGCCTGTCGCTCTGCTATCCTATCATTCGCTTCTCTTTCCTTCTTTCATTCGGTCGTCATATGGACCTGAAACCTGCAATCGTATTGTCTTCAATAACACACGCGCCTGCTCTGGTTGGGGAAGCCACTATTGAGCGATCAACGGCGTCCTAAAAATAAAGACAGACCATCGATATCGATATCGATTCAGAGGTTGACGAGTCTGGAGCGTTTAATTAAATGGCTTCACGGCCTCGCTCAGCACGTCATTGCTGTCACCCCCTATTGAATGCAAACATATAAAGGCGTGGGGTCGATGGATTTTCGATAACAATAGCACATCCTTTCAACTTCCTACCACATTCCATTCAACAACATGGTTCAGTCTGGCCATCGCTACAAGATTGTCACGTCAAGGGCGGCACTGTCGTTGATCTCAATACTTCGAACAACAAGAGCAGTAAGTGACCCCAGATTTCATCATCGTGGTCAATCGCAGGCTAATCGTTCCGTGCCGTATAGTCCACGCAGTCCCATTTCATGGTGGCTTCAACCAGCTTGTATGTGTCATGCATACCCCTCGAGGATCCCCGCAGCAATCATCTCTCATGCTTCATTGACCGTATTCTAGTGGGACTTTCATCGTCTAGAGGATGGTACTGGATCATCCAAAATGCAGAGACTGGAGGGTTCCTTGCTGTTGCCAACGGCAAGGCCGGAGACAACGTTGATGCCATCCACAGGCAAGACGGTGCTTTCTCTTGGAACGTCTTCAAGGACGAGACGGATCAGAGTGTCTGGAGGTATGTCTCACCCCTCTCCCTGATTTCGATAGACTGGGACCTATGCATGCTTCCAGGATCGCGGCTGCTAATTCTGCTTTCCATCTCGACTTGAGCAACCATGGGGATTCCAAGCCTGGAACGCCCGTCAAGGTTTGGGGAGCTTGGGAGGGCCGAAACCAGTGCTGGCGTCTTGAAGAAGGTATGCTTCATTCTGTCTATTCTAACTGCTGTGATTTCGGGAAGGCCGACGAATTATTTTATAGTTCAGGGATAAATGGAAGTTAAGGCGTCGACGTTTGAAAGGCCGGGAAGGCGTACAAGACCGTGAATGAAGCGATGACACTCTTGTAAATTCGAGCATGTAAAGAGCATGATATTGACGTTGCAACAACCTTTCGTTTCATAATGACAGTTACATTGCTGCTTCAACATTGACGCTCAAATAACTCACGAACACCCAAGTGACAGGTGGTTTCTTCATGACGCGTTTCACCTGACAGATCCACTTGGCATGATCGCTCAAATGGGAAGGTGGACTTCCAAACGCGGTGCCTGCTCTGACACATACGTCCTAGGAAGCATTCCACTCATTCCCTCGACTTCACCACGGTTTCTCGCTCTTGTTTCTTGTTCCTTAACGTCCTCCTCTCATCGTTATTCGATTGCAGTTGCCCGATCGTCTCTTTGGCCTCATTTATCAATCACATTCGGCTCGATTGTCCACACGGGATTCTAACATCTGCATCCTTCTATTGCTCTTTCGGTCGTATTGGGCACGCCCAATCAGAAAGCGCCCAGCTCGTGTGATTTTGCTAAAGGGCATTGGGCACGAGGTCCTCGAGAGGTTTGACTGAATCTTTATTCTACCGAAGTGTGTGACAGCGCGATCTGTTACAGAATCAAGAGAACTTGGGTGTGGCGTATCGGCGCAAATTGCCCCCTTACGCAAACCTCAATGGTACAGTTTTACGATAGGACGTCCCACAAAATTCCTTCGTTGGTGAGTTCTTTCGCGGGATATATGAAAGTGGTTCCGGGCCGGCGAAGATGAAGTTTAGGTTTTATACGTTGCCTGCCTTCTAGGGCATGCGGCAATAGTATATATCCATTAGCCAAGTCCAAGAAGTTTAGTCTTCTCTTGTGCTTCCCCCAGCGCCCGACGGAAATCTTCGGCCAATTCTGAACATATTTGCCTCACTCTCCTAGTCTGCGCTCAAAGGAATCCGCGAATGCCGCTGCATAGATATAAGTGTGAGCAATTCGAAGCTCTCCAATGTTCTTCTCGATGAAATCGAAACGTACAAAAGCAACGACGTCGTTCTTTGGGAAGAAGAACTTGGCTAATACTCATCCTGATCACAGTTGACCTGCACTATGAAGCTCTCAGCAACTGTCACAGGCCTCCTGGCGTTGATTGCTGGCGAGTTAGGATCCGCTCGGGCTGAGGCACACAGTGGCCTGCTCGAAGATCTTCAGCATCGAGCCATGGAGTCCTTGAAACAGGTAGAGTCAGATAATCCCTCCACAACCGCAAGCAAATGCTCGATTGGTCGGGGCCAGTGTCCGCAAGGATTGGTACTTTTGATATCTTATCAGTCGATTGAGCGCACATGAGACCAACCATTTCACTTCAAGGGAGTATATGAGCAAAAAGAGCGGAAAAGATTACATCAGCGCCGTTCAATGTATCACCAAGCTACCCCCCACTCCGATCCTAACGAGGTTCCTGGTGCGAGGACACGATATGATGACTTCGTTGCACAGCACATCAATCAAACATTTACCTCTCATGGCACCGGCAACTTTCTGGGCTTTCACCGGTACTACATCTACGGCTACGAGAAAGCGTTGAGAGAGGAATGCGGATACCAGGGATCCCAACCTTATTGGAACTGGTTCGCCTACCAAAACAACTTGAAGGACTCGCCCGTCTTCGATGGGTCCGAGACGAGCATGGGCGGCGATGGGTCCTTTGTCCAGCATAATGGGAGTGTCGGTGGGATTGGCCTATATCATCATGCCCTCTGGTGAGGGAGGGTGGTTGTATTAAGAGCGGTCCGCTCAAGGGGTGAGTACTCAAGTTCTTGCACGCGTTTCTGGCCTCAACGTCTGACTGACCAAATCGCTCAGCCTTCAAGTCAACCTTGGGCCCCTCTTGCCATCAATGGATGGGGAAATCAAAGCTCCTTCTTTCTTCGCGTACAATCCCCGCTGCCTCAAACGCGATCTGACCAACTACGCTTCCTCGAACTGGCTAACCCTCCTAACCTGTACAACGTCACCCTTGGTGACGCCTCTCCGGTCTATCGGACTCTTCCAAACGAAGTGCCAGGTTCGCTTCAGCGATGGCTTCTAGGCCCATGCCACGCCCAGGGTGCACTTTGCCATTAACGGCGACGCAGGAGACTTTTATGCAAGCCCGAACGATCCTGTCCTTCTGGATGCATCATGCCATGCTGGATAGGTTGTGTTGGATTTGGCAGGCGTTTGCATTTGGAACAGGCAAGGACAGTGGAGGGAGGGGACAAATCACGCTTAATAACAAACCGCGAGTCGAATGACGACTTGGAGGATCTGTTGCCATTTCAACTATCTTGGTTTGGAGGATATAGAACTTGGAAAGATGATGAACACGTTGGGTGGAGATCCATTGTGCTATATCTATGCGTAGACCTTCAATACGCCGGCTAAAAGGCCCCTTTCTCTCCTGCGTCTGCTGTCTTTTCCATATCCATGCACTGTTAGAATACGCCTGCGTTTCCAGACCTTGAACGAAATGGTTGTTCGACCACCACAACGACAAACGCTCTGAATGAATGATCCAGGTATTGGTTCTAAGGATGTCAGTCACAAGGAGTGGCTTGAGAGAGGCTCCGAGAGTGCGCCTGACCTCGTCCCACGCCCCAGGCTTGAGGGTATTTAAATGCCTCCACGTGCCCCCTCCTCTTCTCACCCATCTCTAATTATGGACTGAATCAAGATACGCCTAGAAGGTAAGCCACATGGCGCAAACCTTGTCTCGACTTGAATCCCGATGACATTGATTTATGATCCAAAGCCATCTTGGTTGGCGAGGCGTCTCACAGGAGGAATAAAAGGTATGCTGCTTTCATCCAATGACAAATTCGAGTAGTGGGGCTTTCTATCATGCATCTCCAGCACACGGCGGACAAGCTTCGCTGGTCCTCTGCATTCATTTGCCTCGCGCTCCTAGCCCGCACTCAAAGGGATCCGCAAAGGCCGATATAGATATATGGGCGTGAGTAAAGTGCGATCTGACTCCTCTCTATGAAAGAGACGTATACAAAAGCAACGAGGCCGTCCTTTGTGGGTGATAAATTAGGTGGATATTCTGCCCCTCGACCTGACTACTCCCTACCTACACCATGAAGCTCTCAGCGACTATCTTAAGCGCGCTAGCGTTGATTCTGGGCGCGGTCGGGTCCTCCGCGTCGGCTGAGGTGCACAGTGGTCTTTTTGAAGAGCTGCAAAATCGAGCTGTCCAGTCCTTGAAGCAAGCAGAGGCAGACAGCCCTTCTACAATGGCAAAACAGATGCTTGATTGGCCGCGCCGCTGTGCGTAAAGACTGGTATGCTTCACATCCTTACCAGCTGAACGAGGGCACACGAAAGCTGAAACTATACATTTCACTTCCAGGGATTTTATGAGCAAACAAGAGCGGAAGGCTTACATCAGCGCCGTTCGATGTATCACCAAGCTACCCTCCCGATCCAATCCTGACGAGGTTCCTGGTGCACGGACGCGATACGACGACTTTGTCGCACAGCACATCAATCAAACCTTTACCGTCCATGGTACTGGCAACTTTCTGGGCTTTCACCGGTACTACATCTATGGATACGAGAGGGCGTTGAGAGAGGAGTGTGGGTACAAGGGGTACCAGCCCTACTGGAACTGGTTCACATACCAAAACAATTTGAGGGAATCTCCCGTCTTCGACGTTCTGAGACAAGCATGGGCGGCGATGGGTACTTTGTCCAACACAACGGGAGTGTCGGTGGTGCCGGTTATATTTTTATGCCCTCCGGTGAGGGAGGTGGATGTATCAAGAGCGGTCCTTTCAAAGGGTAACTTCTACAAGCCCTCCTTTGCATCAAATCTTGGCTAACCTAACAACGTAGCCTACAAGTCAACCTCGGACCCATCTACCCTTCAATGGCAGGGGAAGTCCCAGTCCCATCCCTCTTCAGCTACAACCCGCGCTGCCTCAAACGCGATCTAACAACATACGCCTCTTCGAGATGGGCTCACTCTCTCAAACCTACACAACATCACCCTTGGTCCGGCCTCCCACTCCATCAAACTCTTCCAGGATGAATTGCAAGGCCGTTTCACACGGACGACTTCCTGGGCCTGCACGCCACAGGGCACTATGCAGTCGGCGGGGACGCAGGGGATTTCTTCGCCAGTCCAAACGACCCGGTTTTCTGGCTGCACCATGCCATGGTAGACAAGGTGTGGTGGATTTGGCAAGCGTTGCATCTGGATCAGGCCAGGACGGTGGCGGGGGACGATCACGCTCAACAACGACCCGCCGAGTCGGAATGCAACGTTGGAGGACTTATTGCAATTCAACTATCTTGGTCTGGAGGATGTGGAACTTGGCAAGGTGATGAACCACGCTGGGCGGCGAGCCTTTCTGCTATATATATGCTTAGCCACCTGATTACTAGGCTACTGTCTCATAACTGTCCACAGGAAATCCATTCAAGCAGAGACAGTCAAGGCCTATTATAGGCTCCAAGTTTGATTGCATCTGCACTAGCATACCTCTCATTGAGGACTCATTGATCTTAACTCTGCAGATGCGGAGAGAGTCTCTGGATGGTGGCGGTTCTGTGACTGCCCCTCTTTGAAGTGGAACCGTATTCATTCGGGTGCAACTATGACCGTTACGTGAAGTTGCTACGAAGGCCGTTTGAGTGGCGCATTCAAAGGATGCCAGTGCGCTGGAATCGCCAATACATCAAGAAGAGAACCACAAAAAGAGAAGAGTATATCAGTCAGCCCTCACCCGGCACTTACTTAAGTGTACTGTGATCCCACCTTTGCTGTAAGCTTGATCACCGCATCTCTTCCACGAATTCTAGAGGGGTTCCTATATCAGTTCGAATAGCGTTGAATACCGAGCCATCAGCTAGGATGGGCCGCAGGAGGCTTGAGGCACTCTTGCACATTGTTTGACAACGTACATACACACATTGACTTTCTCCTAGTCAGGATTGACAACAAAAGCAAATCCACCCCCCTCTTGATGATCTTCCTGAATGTTATGAAGGTCGAGACGAGCGATGCGGCGACGCTGTGCGATCTCTGCATATGCCTGGTGCTCACTGGCGCCGAGGTGACCCAAGTAACATCGGATATCGGAACGATGTCAACAGAGGGTCACTACAGCCTGCTCAGTGCAATGTGTGAGTGTGAGATTCGAACGTTTGATACCAAACAGTTGACAGTTGAGACGATCACAGCCGTGTGGCTTGGAACGGCGCCGAGGACAATGTCGACTTCCAGAGAACTGTTGCCATAAAGCCGCAGCGGCTCGGAAATGAATCCCTATCAGGTGCTATCATGAAGCAAAGATAGGACCAATTTCTGTGTAGACGAGTCCCATGAGACCCACCTTTTTAAGGCAGTCTTCCAGATAAGCGGTTACGATTCAATACAGCCGCTTAAAGTGCCGAAGGTTCTATCAAACATTCAGAAGACCGGCATCACTCTCGCACAACGGCGACAGAGGAAGTGACCACCATTCTTTCATATCAAACTGGAGGAAAGCACCCTGTAATTGAAATGTTACTATTGTAGTTCGCTGGGCGAGTGGCAGCTGAATCGCTAAAGTTATCTGACTGGTTCTTTGCTCTTCAAACAACACGATTATTCGAAGATGAACGCGTTGAAGCAGAAGGATGTGCGTGGATACAATATATCCTCACCCTAAGTCCCCCGATGATTCCTAGACGAGCTATACTCAAATAAAGGACTTGGCCCATCAGCTCTCTCCGGCGTTGAATGTTCCCTGCATGCGACCCTGTCGATGTGGGAAGTTGATATAAGTTCTCGACGTGCCAGGTTCCATACCTTCGTCGTCTTTTCTGCTTTATCAACCATTTAAACGACGTGGGATATATCAAAGCATCTGTGCGGACTGCAGATAGAAGAACTTCGAGGTGACATGGCTTGCCCCGGTAATTGCCTAATCTTATCGGATTTCGCGAGACTTGGTCTCGGTAAGAGTCGGGCCTGATGAGGGCCCCTGTTCCACATCGCAGTGAAATATTGTGCGCCATGGCTTCAGCAAAGTGTATGAAAGAGTGAAACGTTGAACCTGGTGAACAGGCCCAACTGCAGAGTTGGTAGGCTGACTAACTAAAGAGATGGAAGTGAAGAGGTTTCAACGCGTTTGAAAAAAGAATCGATGTAACAGACTTGCAGGAACGCTAGTGCATGCTCGAGTATATCAGCACATGGCCATTTGCGGGAAGACCCTGAATCGCAAACAAGCTTTTGGAATATCCCTATTTCTACCTGAGAGTGAGCGGATACTTGGTAGTTTTAGGGCTCTTGACACCATTGAACTAGAGAATATGGCCGGCTACCTCAGAGATTCAGACTCCTCTAGCATGTATACGCGAATCCCAAGTTCCCGCTCAAATGCCTCGCTTTTTCCTCAAAATTCTCATTTAGCGGTCTACTCTGCCACCCCACTACCACCCTCTTTTTACAGTGATGATCATTCTCAATGGAAAAAGTGAAGCGCTTCTATGCATTTCAAGAATCCGGTTTAGACTTGGATTCTATCAGCACCTGTGATAACAACCATTCAAAGACGGGCGTTCTCATCCTTGAATGTATTGTGATAAACTCCTAAAGAACTATCAGAGATCATCCTGCGGATAAAGTCTTTAGCTCATCCCAGATCTGTGAGCCCATTAATAGACTCTCCTATAACGCCTACAAATCACAATCTACTCTATCAATTTGGCCTCCGCCGCTCATTGAGTCGGCACACCCGAGAGAGAGGCGCGTTGCGACCATTCACATTCATGAGAAATCTCTGGCGGTTAAAGCACGCCGCCCGCCATTTTCGTCGGGTCTTTGTGGCGCAATAGTCGTTCAGAGAACCACGACGAATAGCGTTTTTGAACTTAGGTCCAATGAATAGTTTGGTCCGGAAGATGCTAAGACTTCACTGAGCTGAGTCTTCCCTTGTTCAGAACAACCAAGGACGGAGTTGGAGTAGAGAAAATAAAAGATATCTCCGAAGAGAGGCGCTCCACTGCAACACTAATCGAGGAAACAAGGCATATGCTCTCCTGCTCCGCGTTCATCGTATCCCGAGGTTTGATGACCAAAGCGTCTTGAGGGTCCCCTAAAAAAGGTCCCGAACACGGCTACTTTCATGCTCTAATAGTCAAGTCGTCTCCCTCCACCAATCGATTACACCCCCACTGAGTCCTAAGCTCACCTAATCCGCAAGCTCATCGTCGTAGTTTTCCTCTTGCAATCTTTCCCGGACCATGAGGATGGCGGTCGTAAGGAATTAGCACTGGCGACGATCAAGGATGTGGGTTGACGTTTGCGAGAAGAAAAATCCATCCGTTGATAAGTAGACCAGTCCAGAGTATAGTCGTCATCCCAGGCCTACAGCATTACCGTCTTTGGCGAGCCCGAAACTTGCAATTCGCCGTTTTTGCGGAACGCCGTTGCGAAATGCCACGAATTTTTCGATGCAAACTAGAGGGCATCGACGGGTATGTACTATTGAATGGCTCAAAGTTCAGAGGCGCCCAGCCGCGAGCGATATCATCCTGATGAGAAAGGTTGAATGGAAACCCGGATGGGCCCTTTAGTGGTCATATCAGATAACAAGACTTTTGCCCATGCCGAAACCAGTCTTCTACCGGCGGCGTCCAGACTCCGGTAAAGAAGAAAAAACCAGGTACGATATAAACCCATCTAGAATAATTGACAACTCGACAATGGGTTGGTTTTGTCTGAATGCGGCGGCGTCGGAATCCAAGGAAATAAGATGGAGAAGTCGAGAGAAGCTAGAAGCAAGACATGGCAGAAACATAGCCAAGTGACCATCGGGCTTTTGGAAGTGAGATGAGAGGATGAAAAACGACGTCAGAGATGACCAGTCTTTAGCGCCGTCTTCCCAACGATTGCGAACGACTGTCTTAATCGCCGCCGCCGATCCCTCTAGGCGTTCTGAACGAACGAGTCTGGGCTTTTCAGGTCCATTGTACATATGTGGTGGCGTTGCTTCCCAAGAGTACAGCAGCAGGTGACATACAACAGCCGTCGAAGAATAGCCTTGAGAGATCATGAGGAAAGCAGAGTGACCAGCCGTTGATATGCCCCAGAATGCCGGCGCACGAGTTCTTGCCTCATGAATAGACACAATGCGGGGGTAGAGCCCACGTTTCTAACATTAGAGCTGGGGTACGACCAGCTGACCGTCCTCGATGCTCAGTTCAAGCCCTAAAGGATATGCACTGGGAACGAGTTCGGATGTGCACCATCATGTCGGTGCGAGTGGGAAGACTTCAAGAGAGCGAGGAGGCTGGTGTGGCTGTGATGACCCCCATCACAGCAACATTTCCGCACTGACGAAAGGCGTCCCGTTTTCCCACGGAATTCGGACGAAAGATGAATGAATGCATTCAAGGTGGTGGGACTTGGAGGGGCTCAAGAGACCTGCGTGGTGCCTGGAACCCTTTCTCGCATCCGTTGTAAAGTCGACTTGAAAGTTCTGCAACGTTTTCTGCCAAGGCACAAAGGGTGAAGCGAATAAGATGCAGAGTCTCTCGGCCCCGGCTGTTCGATTGCTCCGAGAATAGACCAGGTTAAACCTGGTGCTTGGCTGGCTGAAGGGCAAAGATAGAAGAGAAGAGGGCTTTGAACCGTCAATATGGCTTCAAAATCTTCCAAGACTGTCCCTCGCTTCATTCCTCTCGTGGTGATACGAAGCGCCTATCCCACCCATGCAGTTGCATGTATGAACACCCTGGGTACCTGAGCGTGATCGTTGCCGCTGCATCGTGGCAAAAATTATGAACGCTGATGCATGGAAGGGGAACGTCAACAGGGTCCTCCCAGGCTAACCTCGACGTTAAAGTTGCCTTTTTGAGAGGTGCTTCGCGAGAATCCCCCTGCGCCTCATGTCTACCACCTGCTGCTCCCTTTACCTGTTGGGCGGATAGTTTACTTATGGGTTCATGGTTTGAGGGTTTGGAGAACCCTACGAACGTGAAGCTAGGCTCTAGGCCTCTCCAAGACATGGAAGCGGTAAACCCCAGTGGGAAATTTGGCCAGAATTTCGCTTGAAATTTTTGTGGCTGTTTCATTTAGAGATGTAGGCCACTTACGTTTCATGGGCGCTTGATTGACGTCGGAACGTTCGGGCTCACTAGTTTTCAAAACCTTGATAAGGATGCCGACCCGAACAGCCGAACAGGATGGCCGTTGTGAGGTGAGCCATAATTGCGCGATCGCACGGGCGCTTGTTCGGCGCTCCGAGGCGGCTCGTATGGGCGCTTAAGAGTCTACACACAAATTACGGGCGTAAGATCCCACTGTTTTGTGCCTTATTGTAGAGCCAAAAGAGATGGTATGATAAGGTCCCACTAAGTGAGTTTCATGTACAGGAAAGCATATCATCCGATGGCCGAAGCGCCCCTACCAAGTCTCGATGCGATGATCATCGAAATCAGACGTGGGGAGAACCACCATTAGCTTGAAGAAGACGTGCAGTTCTAGTTTGATCTACGATAGTTCTCAGTCGATATTAAGCAACAGCCGAATGCTCCAAGGCCGATAGTTAGTTCAGCATGCGAGGTCTCGGTGGAGCACGTCCATGAAGCTCGTCCAACCTTCTTCACTATGTAGTACGCTTTCAGCTTGCTCAGTCACTCCAGAGGGAATGGATGACGTTGAGGGATACGTGGTGTAGGTGTGGCTTACTCGACGCATCCTTTGATACTCCAACGACGATCGCTTCGCTCAGGGTTACAATCGCGAGGATCGTCAAGTACTCTTGCCAAAGCACCTAGAGTTGGAGAACGCTGGCTGGATAGGAAGTCTTGATAGTAGTAGTGAGAGAAAGAATGGGGGTTCACGACACCTGCCGCCGGATATCAAAGGGTGCATTCAGAGGCTAGCGACGAGGGTTCGCTTCGAGGTACCATCGGCGAGGTAGTAGGACGACTTCTCAAAGCAACGATAACGATAAGCAAACAAACTTTAGATGAGCGAAACTCCTCGGATGAGTGATCAGTGAGCGAGTGAATGAGTATTAAATAGCCTTAACCTTCACTTTAACTGTGGAGGGGCGGACTGCGATTGGTTGCGTTTGCGCTACGCGATTGGGAGTAGCCCCTAAACGCGTCGTTATCTCTCCGGGTCGGTGTGGTGTCCGTTTCCCATTCGAATTCGGGTATGCAAAACCATTGAAAACCGACTCACGAGTCTAAAGTCCATGGAGGGGGCTTATGAATGGTCTCTCATGTCTTCCTTCTCCCACCCATTCGAGTCTAAAGTCTGAATCACTCCTTCCCAGCTTGTCTTGTCATCGCTGCTCCCAAGTTATGATTACTACTACTACTACTGACGGGAATCTCCGCTCTCTCTCAACGATAAAGGTTTTTCATGTGTGTCCCCTAGAATGGATAGAACTGCATCTAGTCGAGTCTAGTCGACCTCGACCTAGAGACCGGTTACTATGTATCATTCAATGGATTGCTTAAGAAGAAGGAAGCAAAGGATTTTTTTGATTGAATAGACGTTGTGTGAACACCCGTCGGCACGTCCAAGACTCCCCCTGCATATGTAGAAAGAAGTAGCAGAACCATGATTAATGAGCGGTCATAGATAGGGCGGCGGTGTGGTTTAAGTAACCGTAAGTTTGAGCAAGGAAAAGGCGTCTATCATTCTACGAGAGATAAGATTATGGTGGCTGAAGTTGCCGAAAACGCTGACTGATGCTTTGAAAATCTTTCAACGGAAGATCGTACCGAGCTCGTCGAGAGTACTCGATGAGTGTCTTATTGAGTAGCAGAGGGTAACTTCCAACCAACAATTCTACACCGACATGAGCGGAGTACATACATAGACCAATAGCACGTTTGTCACAACAAAAGCTAGATAGATGTGTTATCGCGACTATCGGCCTTCAGGGGTTCAGCGAAGCTTTGCCAAGGGTCTCCTTAATCTGAATTGCCAATCGTTGTTACCGTCCGGGTGGAAGGCCTAGGAGAAATAGGTTATGCGACGTCGTTTGCGTGGGGTACATACAAGCATGCACGAGGCTCCCCAGATTTGTGGAGAGCGAATGCGGAGGTCGGTGACCCAAGCGACTGTAAGTAGATTCGAGATGAATGATTATTCTAAGCAAAGAACAATGGAGAAGATGAGTTTGGTGAAATGGATAATCGGATGGGTAAGCATAACCGGTACCGCTCCCGACGCCTGTCGGCTTGTCGGGTGTCTGTCGACTTGATGGATGGATAGCCACCCAAGCGAAGTCGTTGTCGTTGTCGAGGCGAGATGATGATGTGATGAGATAGGAACGGGGACCGGAGGAGGGAGGAAGCAGGAGGAAGAAAGATAGATAGGAGAAGAAGAGTGGGACGCGTCGGTCCATGGTCTCCACCGCAGTGCCCCCCAAGAAATTTTGTCCGATTCTGTATTCAGAGTGGGTCGTCGTCCCTTTGGTCTAGTACCACGTTTCACTAGTAGCTGCCTGCCTTTCGTGTAAGAGCTTCTGTGTAGGTGCCACTTCTTCTTCTGAGTTGAGAAGCAGGGATTGGATTGGTCCTGGAAGCATCCCATGCATTAGGGGCTTGCTTGAAGCTGAGTGAGGATGAGAAAGCGTGGATGACAAGAGACAGACCTCTGCGTGCCGGAGATAGGTACACTCAAAGGGGATATAGGTTGTACATGGATCACTCGTATTTTTCCAGATCTGGTATCGGGCGATTGGACCCGCTGTCTGTTGTTGGTTCTCTTGGATTCATTTGAAGGTGGGTTTCGCATTCGGCTTTGACCGTGTCTTGGTTATCTCCTTCTTGTGAAGGGGGGGGTAGGTTGGTGAGAGTAGTAGTTTCTTCTGGAGAAGGAAATGCTATAGTGTAGTCTGAAGCAAGGTTTGAGAAAGAATGTACTAGAGAGAAAGAGGAAGTGCAAGTACCCAAATAACATAAGGAGGGAGATGGAGTACATCTTTTTGACCCAAATGGAATACTTCTATCATCTTACTTTTTGGTAAACCCACCCTCGTTTTTTGGGTCCAATTCAATATTATAGATCACATACAACTCCTCCCTTCCCACCACACCTTCTCTCCATTCCCCCCTCCGCCCCTCCCCTCCTCAACAGGAGCCAGTCGTCGTTGTCGTTTGTCGACTGTTTCTCTTGTTTCTTCTTGGGTTTTTAGTGTTCTTCGTCGGCTAGGGCACCACCCGGATTACGCGATTGCTGTGAGCGTGGTTTGGAATTGAGGGACGCGACTGCAACAGCCTCGTTGGAGTCAGTAGGAACAGGGTTCATCTATCTTTACCTTATCGTGCGTGCTCTTCCTTTCTTCCTCCTCCTCCTCCTCCTCCTCCCCTTCCTTCACGACAACGACAACGACAACGACGAACAAGAAGAGTATTTGATTGACGTCATATTCTACGTCGTCGTCGCCGTTGTTGGGTTTACTTTCCTTTGCTATCGCTATCCCAATCTATCTGGAGTACATACTAACACTAGAAACCTAAAGGTTTATCCATCCCAAAAAATCTGGGGAAAGGAGGCATGCCATACCTCAACCCCGGAGCCACCGTCTCCCCGACACTTCCCGCAAAAGCCGTTTCACCCACCGTCGCAGCTGTTGGCCCACTCCCAGTCCATTCGCATGGCAGACCAGGGCATCGACGGTCCTTTTCTTACACTCCGAGTCCTAGTGAATCGACAACAGGGGCGTTCACACCACTAGCCTCGCTTCCTCGGAGAAAACCTGCTTCATTCCATTTGGCGGTGGAAGAGGACGATGATGATTCGTCGCCAGAGGACAACTCACCACCCAAAGAGCCTGCACCTATTGCAACTCTGCCATCCAAGCCTTCGCAACAGCAGAATGGTCATTCAGGCGGACGCCAATCCCGTTCATCTTCCCTTTCCTCCCCCCATGCGCCTCCCACCACAGCGCGCTTCGCCGGTGGTCCAGGTCTCAAGCCTACACCAGCCGGTAAACCCACGAACCTCAACACCGACGACGAAGATGACGGACGCGGTCTTCCACCTCTCAGTTGCGTATACCAGGCCTAGGAGGGTTCGGTCAAGCAGGAAGTGGTGCAAACTCACCCAGAGGTACCGCTCTTCACCTCGAGGATCTTCCTCCAACCTCGCTGGGTACGCAGGGAACGGTAT
This sequence comes from Coprinopsis sp. MPI-PUGE-AT-0042, assembly GCA_020736565.1. Taxonomy (NCBI): domain Eukaryota; kingdom Fungi; phylum Basidiomycota; class Agaricomycetes; order Agaricales; family Psathyrellaceae; genus Coprinopsis; species Coprinopsis sp. MPI-PUGE-AT-0042. The sequence continues at coordinate 433,095 of JAHBOF010000070.1, read as the reverse complement.
CGGTTCGCCTGTTCCGTTCCCCAAGAGCGTGTCGCCTCCGCGGTCGCGCACCTCTTCGAATCCAGTGGATGTGAGGATTACAGCTGCGACGCCTTCCACGGCTGCTGCGGTTTCTACGTCACCCGCTGTAGGAGGGACAGAAAGTCCCCGGCCGAGTTTCTCAAGGACAGCTTCGAGTCCTATGATCCTCGCCAACGGCAAACCCCTCAAATCGTCCCTCAAATCCTCCAGTTCGTCGCCGAACATTCCTTTCCCCTCGCAGAGCATCCTTCCGAGTAGGCTGTACGCCGAGATTGCGAATGCACAGAGACAGAGGGAACGGCAGCAGACGAACAAGGAGGAGCCTGCTGGTGGGTTGATGCCGAACCAACGACACACGCGTGCAGCGTCCGCTCCCAACCTGCCCAACTTTGACCTTTCCTCTGTCCGTCCTCCGAACCGAAACCATGGAGGTGCAGCGACGCCTACGCAAGACACGCCTCCATACGAGGAGGACGAAGAAGATGAGGCCGAGACGCCTGGCTATGAGTATGGGAGTGGTGCACATACCGCCCCAGCGACACCTTCCGCACCCAAAGCCGTCCATTTCCCTTCGACAGAAGAAGGCGGGCTCACCACTGTCCGAGTCTTCAAGCGTACCGCGAAACCCGTCAACTTGCTCCTCCCGGGTGCGAGTGGCGGGGAGGAGACCGAGACTGAGACGGATGGTGAGGGTTACAACAGTGGACCTGGAGCCAACGGCGCGGGTTATCATTATGGGATCCATAATACCTGGGGGTTCTCCACCTCGAATTCGCCTGCGTCAGGAGGAGGGTATCAGAATCCGTGGGATAGGTATACGAGGCAGAGTACCGCTGCGAATACTCATGCCAATCGCGGTGGTGGAGCGACGGGAGGACAGGGAAATGGGGCGGGAGCTGGAGGGTATCCGTTCCCTCGTGTTCAGATTGGAGGGAGTGGACGGATGGTGGTACCTACAAGACAGACTGGGTATCAGAATCACCAGCATCAGGGGCAACATGCTCTACCTCCGTATCGACAGCCTCCAGGGAGCAATGTGTCGACGCCAAAGGCCAGCCTGCGCCTCCGGCACCTGTGACTGTTCCTGCATCGTCGTCGTCGTCGTCGTCTACGAGCTCAGCGACGTCGAGTGCGCAAGCAGCCACGAAGAAGAACAAGGAGAAGAAGCGGATCATCTACGAGCTCGATTCCACTTCGACCAGTACCGTGCCCAAGCGAGATCTGGCCATGTTTGATAACGTCTTTCTCGAGTCGATCGACTTGCAGTGTACCAAGGCACCTCCCTCAGACGGCGCAGCGGCTGCGGACGATTCGTCAGAAGACGACGAAGAGAGCCGCGTTTCGCCCAAGCTTGTTTGTATGCTTGAAGGAACGCTGCTTGTGCGGAATGTGGCGTATGAAAAGCACGTTTCTGTCAGGTAAGATCTCTCTATCTTGTTTTTCATTATGGTCTTTCGTTATCATTATCGATTCGCGTGTGGGGGTGTTCTATTCGGGAGACGATAGATGCTGACGGGTTTATTTTTGGTACATTGATAGGTTTACACTTGATGATTGGCATACGACTTCGGAGGTCAAGGCGGCGTATCGCGAGAGTTTGGGTAGTTTGCCGGATAAGTGGAGGAGTTGGGTTCTAGGTGGTAAGTATTGACTTCTTCCCTTTTCGTTCGTGAGGCGTCTTTCGTTCTTCACGTTGAGCGTCATGGTGCTTCCTATATCTGTTCTTTCTTTCTTGAATATGCCGGAATTCAGAAAAGGAGACGGGGTATGGGATAGGGTCAGAGCTTGACCGCTAGTTCCAAAGCGCCTCTCTTCCTCGCATTCCGTTCTCCTAAACTCAAATCTGGACCCACCACTAACGACCCACTCTCTCCCTAGACCGCTCCTCATCCACACCATCGTCTCCTTCAACCTCCAGCGAAGACAAGATTCCAGCCGCCCCACCAGCCGGCTCAAACCCCCAATGGGACCGTTTCTCATTCAGCATCAACCTCTCCGACTATGCCCGTGGTCGTTCCCTCTCCTCTCGCACTCTCTGGCTGGTCGCACGTTACGCCGTCCCCGGCGACGTCCGCGTACCCATCCCAAAACTTTTACCCGGTTTCAACTTTTCGTCGCCTTCCACTTCGTTGAACCCACCTCTGTCGGGTGGAGGAGACGATGCGCGATGGGAGAGCGAGCTGCTCAGACGGTGTGAGCGGGATATGGTTGATGTGCTCGTTCGTGGTTTAGGTCCTTCCACGCCTTCGTCGAATATGAATCAAGGACAGGTGTTGTCGGTCAAGCAACTTGTTGATCTCGAGTTGAGGAAGAGGCAGATCGGGGTGGGTGCAGGTATGGGACGCGAATGGTGGGATAACAATGCGAGTGGGAACTATCGGATTGGGTTCAGGGAACGGGAGGTCGTTACCGCGAGACCTGTGCCTGCTCCAGAGCCTGTGGTGGAGAGTGCTGCCAAGACCGAGGAGGGCAAGCAGGAGCAGGAGGCGACGCACGGAGAGCCTGGAGAACTTGGTCTCCCGCCGCTTGCGCAGCGAAGGAAGAATGTGTTGAGTTGCCCACGTGAGTCCACCTCTTGATCCTGTTGAAGAATCGTACTAATACAAGGCGTTGCTTTATAGCCGCGTTCAACAACACACCCTCTCCTTCAATTTACGGCTACTCTGCCCTCTCGCTCCCTCAAATCTCAGCATCAACCTCGACCGATTCATCATCCGGCGATCTCTCAACCCACCAACGATCTGCATCCTCTGGATCTCTACCGTCCCCTGCTCCTTCCAACAAGACCAGTCTGCCGACATCTCATTCCACCGGAAACCTCGGCTCGCTCGCTACGGGTGCCTTGCCCAACACGAGCGGGAGGAGAGCGGAGACCACCAAGGCGATGGCGGAGACGACGCTGGAAAGGCTCAAGAGGCTCAACCTGAGGAACTACGCCGCACCCGGTATGCCGATGGGTCACGTTCGAGCGGCGAGCGCCAGTGCAACCGTTGGCAATGTCAACGCCAACGTTAGCCCTCCTTCCACCACCCCTCCTGTTGCTTCTCCCCAAGCCCTGGGTGTAGGAGCAAGCCCGCTTGGGTCTTCACTTGGGGTTTCAGTGGGAAGGACGAGTAGTAACCCTTTGCCGCTGGGTACGCCGCCCACTGTGGTGTTGCCTGAAGACCGGAGGAACCCCCAGCCTTCGCCTCTCGCTGCTGCTCATCTCGAGCCAGCTCACGAATCACCTGCCGGCATCCAGATCAGCCACAGCCAAGAGAGCACTAGCAGCTCTACCTCGTCGTCCTCGTACCACTCCAAGGAACAGCTCTTTGAGCGAGGCGGGTACGAACGACTCGACCCCCTTTGACGAGCCCATTGCATACGCCTACGATGGGCGCTGTAGATATCCCACCTGCTGTTCGCGTCAGGGTTGGAACCGGGAGCGAGGAAGCGAGTCCGAATTCGGAGGGTGGTGTGGCTGCAGTGGGCAATTGGAGAGCGGAGGATAGGGTTTCGGCTGCTGCTGCATCGGCTGCCAAGGTTGTCAAGAATGCCTCTCGTGACACCGCACCCACTGGAGAGCAGCTCAAGACACCGACGCCCGCTGAGGATGGGATCCTGAGGCCTCTCTTGAGTCGCAATTCGTCGGTGGTGCCTGTGCTAGCGTCGATCCAGCCTGGCGGAGAGCATGAGGAGAGTGTGGGGAGCGAGACACCAACTATGGCATCTTCCGGTCTCTCAATTCCGATTCCAGGGCGCGAACCACCCTTTGCCCCTAGGAACAATGACCTCTTGAGTCCGCTGCTCGAGCCGATGATGAGTGGTGGACCAACGTCGTTCGGTGCTCTTGGTATGGAGCTTGGAACCAGCCCACCATTTTCGAGCCTGGGAGACGGCAGCTTTGGAGGACGCACCCTTAGCTCGACGAGCTTGAACCTCAACCTCCTTCCTGACTTTGGGGCGACGGACATGGGTTCGTCTGTTGTTGCACCTGTCCCCGAGAAGCAGACATCGACCCGGGGACCTATCCCCCTTCCTCTCAACCTTTCCGGACTTAACCTCAAGCCCAAGCAGATAGGAATCCTCGAAGGGATCAGGGAGAAGAGCACGTCGTCGCCACCTCGTTCGCCTAGCGCTAGTGGTTCAGGAAGCGGACGGAACTCTCCCGCACCTCTCCTTCTTCCGCGCTCATTTTCTAATTCCAGCATACCTGATGCCCAGGGCAATGTCGTCGTCAATCGCGTGGAAGGCATTACAGGGACGGTCAAGCCACCCCTGTCGGCACTGACACCTTCGTCCTCGTTGAGAGATTCGACGACAGCGAGTTCGCTGTTGGATACGCCCAAGGCTTCTCTGTCATCGGCAGCCACGCTGACCCCTGCAGCTGGACGAAGGGTAGTTTCTGACGGAGCTGCACGACAAACGAGTCCCCCGACCAGTGGCAGTGAATCGACCGGGTCGTCCTCCAAGTCGGGCTCGGGTGGTTCAGCGGGTGGCAAGAAGGCTGGATTGGCGCAGAGGAAGGGCGGTGCCCGATCACCTCCACCTCGAGGAGGTCTTGGTCTTGTCTTTCAGCAACAAGCAGCTGGAGGAACGAGGAGTCCTGGTTCACCCCGCGTCCCGCTGCCCATGTCGCCTTCGTCAATGTCTCCTGGAGGAGCGGACGATATTCGTGACCCCGACTCGATCTATCAGGCATTTGTGAAGCAGTGGTGCTTTGCGAGCGCGCCCAGCCCTGCGCAATCAGGTGGCTTTGGCAGGAAGGAAGCTTGAGCTCGTCATCTCTCTCGTGTTCTGTGGTTGTGATCATGAATTTTATCTACGTCGATCTTTTCTCTCATCTTTCTCATCTTCAATTTTCCAACTTTCGAATTTGATTCAATTTGCCCTCTTTCAGTGCTATGCGATGGACAGCGCTTGTTGCTTTACTATGCCTGGCATCGTTTGGTTGTATGGACCCGTTGTCTCCTTTGTCTGCTTGTTTCCCCATACATTCTTGTGATTGGTTTACTGCATTGTATACCTTTGGTCTGGAATTTGCACCCTCCTTTCTTCGGCTTGTTGCAATCTTCGTCTTTCAACATTCATTTTTCCATCTATTTATTAACTTTATCTTTCCCGGATCTTTTACTTTTCCAGGACGTCTGCTGATCCTTAAACTTGTTTGTCTGGTCTTCGCTTCTGGTGAGTTCGTTTTGCGAACATGGATCATGTGCGGTTCTGATGACACCTGTCTAGCCCTTCGTATCCTCAGATGCAATCTCTGTTAGCGCAGCAACACTCCCTTGCGCTGTCCACCCCGGCATGCACTCGCGGCGCGATCGTCGCCTTCATCATCAACTTCTCTCTCGCGGCCCTCTCATCACCCTTACCCTCGCTAGTACCTCTGAAGTCAGTTTCGACGTCATACCCTCAATCTATCACGACTACCATTCACGAAGGAACGAAACAGAACGAAGAACTGGACAACGACGATCCATGATTCTCTCCCATCTTATCGCCTCTCGTCCCCACCACCCCCTTCTCGGTTGTTCGAGCTACTCTATATACATCATGGACGAACATTTTCCCGTGGTCACCTTATCCTTATCTTTCTGATTCAACCCAAAAATCGTCCCTCTTGCGCTAGGCAGGGGACGTGTCGTCTCTTGGCTATATCTTCTTGTCGTGTCTTTCCTTCGCCTTTGACATGTACTGCCTGGTGTTCATCCATCGATCTATCTCCTTTTCTTCTCAGCCATCTAACATACATGCGTGCAACATATCTGCGTTCTATGCAATCATACCTACTCTCTTACTCCTATCTTGGCTACCCCAACTCTCCTCACGATCAACTCTTCTTCGTACATACTTTCCAATGTCTGTGCTCGCTTCTTATACGACATCATTAGAGCTTCGTGTTCCGCCTTCTGCCTTTCTGCTCAGTCATCCTTAGCTCTAGCTTTCCATAGAATGAATGTTATGCTTTCGTCATGCGCTTCCAAAAGCTCGAGTAATACCTTGAAATCTCCTGGCTGTCATGGTAAGCAGGTCATGTTAGCTCCATCTCTTCCTTCCACGACATGTAGCAGAAAGAGGGTGATAATTTCTGCTCCAGATTCTGGACAAAGGCCCTGATGTCAGATGGACACCGTTCTGATGCCTACCAAGAGCTGTGTTATCAAGCTACCGGACTGAATCCCATCAAATGTGGGCGCATCGCTAACTTCCCATTCGAATGGTGTATTCCAGAGCGCCGTTTCGTATGTTCGCGCCTTAGTCTCGCCATTCCGACCCCGGAAAACCACAGGGTCTGGGAGAGCCCTCACGGTTTCAACTTTCACGAGTTGGATGTTGGTAACCGTGTCGTCTGATGGGTCTGGGTTCGGCCGATTCCATGTAGACACCCTCTTTCGTCGATGCGATATTGAGTCACCATAGATGACATTGAAATACGCCCAGCTAGTGTTACGTGTTCCATAGAAGGCTGGTCCCATAAGGTGTACGAAGCAGACTTCACGTTTCTAGTACCCCTGATTCTATATATAAGGAAGGAAGGCAGCTCAATGAGGGCTTGAGTTCGCGGAGCCTATGGACGGTAAACATCATATCTATAGATCACGCACTCGCTGTGGAAACTACAGACTATCTCGTGAGAGGGGAGAGAGAGCGGAGAGTATGTATGTAAAGCTTGAGCTTGTAAATGTATGATCTGGGTTTGAATAGATGTATTGCCTAGATGCGAGCTAAACTTCTTCCTTACTTTGTTTTGTGATTCTAGCGCGTCTATTTGGGCTGGGACGCGAGTCGGAGGAAGTGGCGGACGATACCATGCGCGATGCCAAAGCATCGCGTGTAGCGAGACCGCGCTGAGGGGTGAGTTTAGCAGCTCGTGAACAAGATGAAATGCGTTCAATAGGGCAGGTAGGTGCCTCTTTATATCACGTCCATCACGTTCGGGGTACTTGCAAGTTCGTCGAAGGTTGTGGCGGCACCAGTGTCATTTTGGGGTCGCCTGTAGCCTTGGCCGGTCATCGCGACATAGGGAGTGGTGAATGATAGAGCAGCTCGCAACTTGCCGAGCGGGTGGATAGCTACGTACCGCACCCAGCTTTCGGTACGATCATGAGGTCGAGAGAACAACCCTAAACGCCACCCCTATCATGTGGAGAATACTGATCTTCAACTTCTGACACTCGTATCCACAATCCTCAAGGTAAATTTGAGTATGAAGGTGTAGGGTTCACCATTTTGCAAGTGCAACCTGAGTGCAGCCCAACTCAAAGATTGAACTCCCTGACAGGAAAGAAGTAAAGAAGGATCTAGACACAGGGTTTGCGAACTTGGTCGTTCTGGTCTCCTTTTCAAGAGTAAACTAGAGGCGGAACCGGGAAGACGCTTGAGTTGTGTTATATCTTTCGGCTTTTCGGAGTAAGGCTCAAATCTTTAGAGGGTATGTGGTGGTTCATGCGCTCTACAGCGACTACTAGGGTTCGCCGTTGATTGTTTTGTATCACTCCCTGTATATAGACGCTGGCTCACACTGCCCAGTATGCCACCATTCCTATGCTTCTTCTGCGGAGTGAGGTATTGACAGCGGCATAGTAATAAATTATAATGCTAGGCGCTTCCGCCTCGGCAATGGCCGCTTTGATGTTCGCAAATCAGTGTGAAAATCTCGGATACCATGGTGCTCTTGTTCGAAATCACACAACCAGTGGTGGTTGAACGGTAGAAGCTTCGAACGGATGTGATCGTAAGGCCAACATAGCTTTCCACCTGCTGATCCCTGAGAGGGATTCGCTGACCCAGGTTTAATGTGTCGTGCAAGGCGTAACTGGTGCAGCAACATTGATGAGATGGGCTTCATGCCTCTGTGTATGAAACAATCCCTCTGCTTGCTTCGTACTCCAGACCTACTCAAGTCATTGCGAGAGACTTGAAGGGTCATCCATTGACCTTCTAAAGGCATCATGGCGCGGGCAACTTCAAGTTCAAGGACACGAGTTACGTATTACTCAAAACTTACCATAGATTCGATAGGCAGTGATATGGTTTCCGATCAGTCTGGGTACTCGGTGGGGTCGTGGCTGCTACTCCGGGGGACGTAAGAGACGACGTCTTTCCTTCACCGACACTCTAATCGTTGTTTGTCAAGACAGTTCTATTCGTGGGCCGGCGGACGTAAATCTTATTAAGCCCTTCACCTCGGGGCACACTTCCCTCAGTGACAGTCTTAAGAAATTCTTTAAAGAAAGGACCTAGGGGCGTTCTTTTTCGGTTCTTCTGCCACTTGTAAGACATATGGCGGAGAGCTTTCGAACCCTTCCTTACTACCGGTAAGATCCCCAGCAGAACCGGCACTGAAAGCTATCATTGGCTAGCGGAATCGACTATCAGGTATCGCACTCCAGTAAATAGTATTGTCGATGTTTCCTGAGTAAGAAGTCGACATATCAGGATGGTCTCTTGGGACTTCGAGGTCTATCCGGTGCCCTGAATTATTTGGGCCTGAAAGTATTCTCGATGGGGAATTCATATCCGAACTTCAAACTTCTGTTGTTGAATCGCCCTTTATTCAACCTGGGCGTGTCCGCCATGCTAATTTAATCCTCACCATGGCGAGCTCAAGCACGTAAACAATGCCACTTCTCTGTGTAGGCCTCCACGCTATCTTTCGTAAGTTCAGGTGGACAGCTGGGATTTACTTCTCATAGCCCTTCACGCACAGCACTAGCGTTGGGTCGAACGTTCCTCATCTTGTCCCATTGGCTGCAGACCGCTGCCTACCTCGGTATCAAATCCGTCCCGGATGAAGCGGAAGCGCGAAGACGCCTCAGGGCAACTCAACCACTTCGCAGGCTGATTCCTCATTCTCACCCATGGGAAGCCGTCTTTTGTGTGCCGTTGGTATTATTTACTGGTATGGACCCAGGTTGCCCATCGTGGAATAGATTCCGATTTTTCGACGGCGTTGACCTGATCAGGGCAATGTTGAAGGAGAGGATCGTGCAGATGTCATGAACGCGGGTGACTGAAGTGCAGCTTCTGCCCATGTTTCTGAGGTCGTCGTTGGCTAGAGGGTCGAAGAAGCCTTTCAAAGATTCGAGTCATTCGTGCGAGAACGACGAGATGCCCTGGGCAATCCAAGTGATTCAATCGCTGTGGTCAACTTTCCATTGTTCTTCCAGAATAGTGGAATGGGTACGGGATGTAAGTACACACTGGAAGTAGTGAGGATATCGCCGAGGAATTGCTCGCGATACGAGGACTACTGAATACGAAAGGAAGGTCAAGAAGCTATGCAGAAGAACAATGTCCATCAAGTGTAGCTCCACAACATGAAGGTGCAAGAGCAGAAGCTGATTCAATGGCACTCGTCGCTGATCACAATCCCTGACATCTGAAGAATACGTTGCCACATCAGCGGCTCTGGCCTTCCCTACATGCTTACTCACATTGACTTTGCATCCTGACAGCGCCCTCATCGAAGCATAAGTTGGAATTCGGGTGTCTCGGGATGGCCATAGGTGGGCTTCTCCAATCTGAGTTTACTCTTCACTGGCAGGTGAGCACACTTACCACTAAACGGATGTGTATGTGGCAATCGCCTTCACTGCCATGCTGAGGCCATATGTCGTTATCATTTGGAAATTAACCATACTCCACTACACGAGATACAGAACTACCAAAGGCGGACGCCTTCTTTGCCTTCCAAGCCGGAAATGAAGGGATGATCTTCGCGTTTCTCCGTGCCTTGACTGGCAGGTTCTGACAGGAGAACACAGACGTTCATTTCAGAACTTCCAACGTTGCATGGGTCCAAGAATTTTCCGAACTGTCTCCAGCCACTGCTTCCTCACCGTCCATCGTCGCTTAGTGAGGGGCCTTGAATTAAGATAGCTCGCGCACCTGGGGACCCCTTGTTGATGTAATTTAGTTCCTGAGACTTGAAAGGTCCAGTGATTGGGGCGAAGCCCCTATTGTCCAGGGGAACGCGAATGCAACCACACAGCCACATGGTACGGTGCATCGCCACTGGCTGCCTGCAGCCATTGGCGAGAGAGCCCCGGCCGCAGGTACCCATATCATATATGGGGCTTACGCCTGCGAGCTCTTCACGACGCACTTCACGTGCGACGAAAAAAACCCTTGTTATCAAAGACCAGTAGTATCTCTGCAGCGACTGAGTGGGTGCCGCAGCTTGAACACCCGGGATTCCAGGTCTCTGTCGATGAACGAATAATTTAGGGACGGAAACATTAGCTCTGACTCAACCCTTTCCTCTCTCAAAAATGTACGGACGTTCACGCGGAATCCTTTTTGTCATTTAGAGAAGGTGAGACAGCAGAGCGCCCGGGCTGGGGCTTGTTCGGGAACGTAATATGTCAGAGCAGGAGCCGTTTTTGGAAGCCTACCTTCCCTTTTAAGCGTTAGTGACAAGGGCGAAAATATTATGAAGAAACCACTCCACGCTAAGAACTCGCTTTTCTTTGACATCTTGAGCGCTCTTTACTGAGCCAGTGATGAATCGGATGATAACTTTTCTTCCTACTATGATAAACCGAAGGGGGCGTTGGGATTTTTGAATACTGAGATACATCCTTAAGAGTCGCAAAGCCGAACGCATGGTTTACTTCGTTCATTGGCACTTCAACGATGTCGAACGCGGAGCAATCAAGCTAAGGGTCAATCCGTTAGCCTTCGATAGGGCTATAACATCAAGAACAAAGACATACGTTCTTCGATACGCCAGCACTGGTTTCGGCCCTCCCAAGCTCCCCAGACCTTGATAGGCGTTCCAGGTTCGGAATTGCCATTGTCGTTCAAGTCGAGGTGGTAATGAGAGTCTGGAACGCCGATTCTAGATGATTGAATGAGTGGTTGAGTGAGTATCATGATACCAGCACACGCTGCAAAGCGTCATGCATACCTCCAAACACTATCGTCCTGCTCGTCTTGGAAGACAGCCCAGGCGAATGGGTCGCCCCAGTGGACGGCATCGACGTCGTCTCCGGCTGCACCGTCAATGATGGCTAGGAAGCCTCCGGTCTCGGCGTTTTGGATGTGCCAGTTACCGTCCTCTTGCTGGTGGAAATCCCACTAGTAAAGATACCGTAGAAGGATCAGATACATGATGACGAGGATATCGAGAGGTAGATAAGAGACGACGTACGAGTTGGTTGTCGCCACCGTGGAACTCGCAGCCATGAACTAGATGATACAAATATCAGCGTCTCACTCGAGGTGGGATGAAATCCTACTCACTGTTCCAGTTGTTCGAGGTGTTGAGGTCGACGGCAGTCTCACCCTGGACGTTGATGATTTTATATCGTTGGCCAGACTCAGGCATATTGTTCAAGCGTTGTGTGGGTGTAAGTGAAAAGTATAGGAGTTGAAGAATCCTTATCGAAGGCCTCTCCTCTTGCCCCTTTATATGCTTTCATACTGCAGAGTGAGGGGGTTTAACAATGACGTGCCGAGCAATCTGGGGTTGTGGGTGAAGCCTGCGCCATAGACTCAAGCGCCCCAAGCCATCTCGACTCCCGCCTTCCTCGTTATCGATGGTCTTGGGCCCATCTTTTTGACTGCGCCATTGGCTGCTTCGCCGAGCGGCAGGCAAGTCATCAAAAGCCTGCCGAGGACACAAGCCTCTTGTCCAAGACCGTCGAAAACAAGGATCAGTCAGTAGGCGCACCTCGTTTCTTTTACCCGGCTTCGAAGATAGGTTACTTGAGGGGTCGACGAGTCCCAAGGAGCTCTTGGCCAGGGCCAGGCTCACTTTACCTGCCTGGAGGCAAAGTTCCAAGCCCACTTTCGAATACCATCCGTTCGTCATCTAGCGCGATCCTGTGACCCCTGCGCCACACCGCTGCGAGCTTCTTTTCATTGCCAAGATCTGCAGGGCATCGACATCAGTCTAATTAACGTCCTTGCCGTATAGCACTTGGGGGTCTAGGGCAAACCTCTGCTCTGAGCCGTTGGCTTGGTGGAAGAGGTCCGTTCACTCAACGCGATCAACCGTGGGCGTAGTGGTCGCCCGACTAGAATAAGGGTCAAAGATTATCGGTTATCGACCGTGGTTGGTGCCTACCCCACGGACGATTCAGAGAGACCAAGACTGAGAAGGGGAATGCGGGGTTTCGTGACTGGCGTAGATAATTCGTAGCGACAACGATCTGCGGAGGCTCCTCGATACTGGATCCAACCCGCTCTAGCTCGAGCAGCCACATGAGTTCGTGGTTCAGGCGGGCCTGACTTGGTTGATCCTGCTTGCGAAACCGGTGAACTGGTGAAGAGAATGAGAATCGGTTCTGGAGCCAAACTGGTCTGTGCTGCTAACCTATGCGCTGGTCATCATCCCATACTACGCCGGGGTCTGTAGGCGAGAAACAGCCTGAAGGAGGATATCGAAACGAGCAAAGGCGAGTCAGGACGGGTAACTCCATCCCTTAAATGAGGGGAACTGGACGGAGCACGGGCTAGCTAGACGAACCTCATCGTTCGAAGCGAACGGCCGTGCGATCGGGCTCAACCAACCCTTATCATGAACGAGAGAGGTAGGTTGGAGGTAGACAAGCTATTGGAGACCAGTCTAGGTTGCCGTCCCACCATAAGACGGCATATGCGAGGCGTCAGAGCAGATCCGCAACTGAGAAGCTTGATACCAGGCGTGAAATTTCCCGAAAGGAGGCCGGACCACCACTTGCTAGGAAAGGCAATGCGGATTTACATGGCAGGGACGACGACAACGATCTGCAAGGGTTCATCAAGGTTAGATCCACTGTATCGCCATTGAACCCCACTGTGGCAGGCATTCCGGACGCGCACTGGTGATCCGTGTAAAGCTGGTTCATCGTTCAGGCCTGAGGCATCATGCAAGTCAGAACAGTTTGAACGGATTGGTGGGAGCGATGAGCTGGTAAAGGGAGCGTAAGTGAGCTATGGTGCCAAACAGGTTGCGCTACACACCTACCCAGCGGGTATCATACGCTGAGCTACGGCCTGGTCTTGACCAGACCTATGGATATGCAATAACAACCATGTAGGGTGAGATGGCGGAGACGAGAGAAGCACTTTGCCTCTTCGGCCGATTAGACCTGGGCTTAGCAGCTGGAACTGGACGGAGCATAAGTGTGCAATAGCCTGCCACTGCCAACCGTCTGTTTGGAACGAACGGCAGTGCGTTCTCGCCTACCAGTGAATGAATGACAAAGCAGGGAACGCCATCTCACTCAGTAGAATGCCTGCATAAGAATGCCACAGCAAGCCTCGTGCGCAACTCACCATGTCAATCGAGGCTAGCAGATACTGCGCGTGCGAGAGAGAAACAAGGCATGTTGTGATGTGTGCTGCAATACAAAGAGGAGTTATACGCGAATTCCCCTCCACGAAATTCGTCTTGTTGGCCATCGCCCTTCGCCCATCTCCCAAAAACGAAAGCGTGCCGACGGCGGATGATAAAACCACTACTTCAACTTCTTCTTGGGGCGGAGCTGTGACGAGTGTCCGCACGAGCGTTTCCTACAGTTGGTGGCACGAGGAGGAAGGCGGGCGTAGCACTTTCGGCAGATCTGCTTGTCGCAGTTGTACTTTGAGGCGAGGACCTTGAGCGAGGGCTCAATGATACCACCGCGGAGACTGTATGCTGTATAAGTAACCGAGATCGCAACTGAAATAATGATTTACGCACCGGAGGACCAAGTGAAGAGTCGACTCCTTCTGGATGTTGTAGTCGCTCAGAGTACGGCCATCCTCGAGCTGCTTTCCAGCGAAAATGAGACGTTGCTGGTCAGGGGGGATTCTGTTACACGCTCTGTCAGCACCGACCCCATCCCCAATCATCCATATAAGACCCCTGCTCACCCCTCCTTGTCCTGGATTTTGGCCTTGACGTTGTCGATGGTGTCCGAAGACTCCACCTCGAGGGTGATCGTCTTCCCGGTAAGGGTCTTGACGAAGATTTGCATCTTGCAGTTGGGCAGACCGACTTGCTCTTTTGATTTTGGCTTCGTCGTCGTCGAGGACCACACGATTGCGGACGGCGCCAGGGGACTCGGCTATTCCCGCCTTGGCCTGTATAGCTCTCCCGCGGTCACGCGATCAACTGTTTTGGCCCATTGAGAAATATTCCTTTTCTCGTGAATTTCGACTTCTTTTTTGACGATGACGACGACGGTAAGTTCAAATTCTATTTTGCTATTATGATGCACAAAATTGCAAAACTGGCGACGTCTCCGGACGAAGGGCTGGTCTTCCTTCTGGAACCATTCAAGTCTCTGAACAAGTCTGCGTAGTCTTCAGACCATTTGCTGACTCTTACCTGCAGATACTTAGACTTGTACTATCCAATGAATACACATTCTTTGTCTTCACGCTTCCCCACGCGATACGCGGTCTCGCAGACCTTGCTCAGGTCGTCTTTGGGTCCCATACGCGTTCGCCTAAGCATCCTGACTTCTTTGTTACTCGAGTGTTCAAGAAGTCGCGTCGCGTGCGCCTCATGCAGGTATGTTTTCTTGTTTGGTAACGTCTACTCGGAGAGCGAGGCTGCATGGCCTCAGGAAGGTCGAGCTTCGGCTACTTCAGTGATCTTCGCTGATCCGTCATGGGTAGCGTAGTTGACCAAAGCCTCCTACTTAATCTAGTCGATTTGCCAGCGCCTTCAAGTTCGATGAAGCGCCATAACTGCTGCGTCGCGTCATATGCACCCCACGTACGCATGCTGTCCTTGTTTTGGTGTCATTTCCTTCTCGGCTAGCAAGGCTGCATGTCTTCGAGAAGGTCGAGCTTCGGCCACCTTCTGCTCTTTGTTGACCCTTCGCGGGCAGCATGGCCCACACCTCCAGCGTTCTTTCCTAGCCCCCAGGCCTAGGTTTAGTCGGCCGAAGATTTGGAAACCTTCTCGTGTACCTCTTCGGGGAAGTAACGTGCTTTTGCTCGTCCGTACATTTGGCCGGCGAACGACCTCTGATACTGGGGTCTGGGCGCTGGTGGCCAATGCTTTGAGCTCTGCTCGCAAGCCAAAACCACTGCTACCCAACTTGCAGCTCAGCAGGCTGGTCGCCTAAACTCGCCCCGTCAACCTTGCACTGCTCAACGCAGCGTCGCCGAGGCGCGCTGGCATCTTCGTCTCTCAAGGATAACGTTCATTCGGCTGCTTAGCGTCGAGAAGGTCAGGTATCGGCCTGTTCGCTGACCTTTGTTGGACCTTCGCAGGCGCCTGTCACTGTCGCTCACTACAGCCTGACCTCTGCATCTACGGTGATGCCCGTACCGGTCTGATGTTCAACTACCCATCTGGCGAGTGAGCCTGGTTGGTGGCCAGCTCTCTGGGCTCGAGGCGCAGACCGGCGCATAACCGACCAACCTGCGATTCAATTTTGCATTCGGCTCGCAGCTCGCCAATAAGCTCGTTCACCAACCCTTGGGTATACAATAACCTTATTCGAACGTCCGTCGCTCGGTGCTGACTAGTTCTTATCACCCAGGGATCCTCAACGACGACGACCAGGATCCTCCGAGGCTCGACTACCCCACAGATCATCGTCGCTGTCCCACAATTTCCTCTCTCTTTCAGCCCTGGCTCTCCCTCTCTTTTGGGCGCCAAAGGACAGCCAAGGCGGATACCACGACAGGACAACGATCTGTCCATTCGCCTTCTCCTAGTCTATCGCTAAGACTGAGACTCGCGCCCATGCTGCTCTGAGCTCTCCCGTAGACCAAAAATATGTGCCAAGGCACTTGGCCGAGCTTCTAATCGGAGAATGCTGTTCAGAACTGACGGCGTTGCTACAAAATGTACGCTTGTTTACTTCCTGAGGCCTAAATTTCCAATGACCAATGACGCACCAAAATCACTCTGCAGTGCCTTGAACATAGGGCAGTTCTGTCTCGTCTGATGTACCTTGATACGCGATCTCACCTTTTGAGGGTGATCTTCCTCGACGAAGCGACATGTACGGTGATAAAGGCTGGATGGTGCATTTCGACATCAGAGCATGTCGCGGAATGTACCTTAAAAGGTGATTTTGCGGATTTTGGACGATTGAGCAATGGCTGGGATGTCCCTTGAGAGTGCAAAGCAGGAGAAGCGGAGACTCTTGGTGAGCCTGGCACCTGAACCTGGAAATCCCTAGCGAACACCTCGAGGTGAGCAGAAAACATTCCATCTCTGCCTGATTCGAGTTAATCAAGAGCTTGTAGAGCCACCAATAATGGCTCTCGCAACGCTTCTTAGCGCTTCCTAGCGAATCACCTTCTAACCTTCTCTCTATTGATTCTCTCCTACTTCTACGGTAAACATCATATGCGGGATGACTATCACCCAAACGAACCCGTCAAACAGCTCGGGCTTGTCACGGTTGTGATCTCATCCCCGACGTTTCTCAATACACCAAAAGGAAGGCGACGGCTTCTTTCCATCATATTCAATTGGTATGTCAGTCGTTGGCGGGTGCGGGACAAGATGAAAGGTATGTTACTACAGTTGTTGTGTGATGTGTCGTGGAATACAGCTGCTAAATACCTATCGGGCCTTGACGAAGATCGTTGGATAAGGTTTCCTCGAAGGAGGGTCGCAACGCATGTGTCCACCATACACTGCGGTATGCTATCATCAAGTTTCTGACTCGCCGTGATTGGCGTTTCGCCGGAGCGAATACCTTTGATCGTTCGCGAGCTGTGATTCATCATTCAACGAAGCACTCTTTCGAATCCATCCGCCGCGAGGGAAGTGATAACACTGGGCTATCTTTACCACTGCCGCTGGACTTCCAATGAGGTTATTATAAAAGAGTTGGAAAGAAGAAGGTTATGGGTGGTTCTTGATCCCCCTGGTGCTTTTCACTATGGCGTCGTACGCAGCGATTCAGGAGAACAATCGCAATTACCTTGTACGTTCTTTCTTCCCTTTTCCTATCAATAGGTTTCGATGCTAATTGGACTGCGTGTTGTAGAGCATCGAGTGTAAGCAAAGCTGGTAACACCCACTCAGAGTTTGGCCTACTGACCCGAATCATATAGCGGCGATGGCTACGTTCATCGTGAGTCGACATACTTTTTTTTTCCGTTTTGAAAACGGCGGCTGGCTAAAGGAGTGTTCTTAATTAGCTGCTCGAGTTCTTCCAAACCCTCCCTGACGAGGTGAGAGCAGGTTCTCGTCCTGGGCCGCGTGGTGGGTGTCTGATAGCCTTTTTTTCGCCTTAGGTTGCTCTGGTGTGGCCGGACAAATGGTCCCTTTTGAAGGGCCTCTATATGCTCAATCGCTACGGTGCATTGATTGGGACGGTATTCAGCCTAATGTGTGAGCAGCGTTTTCCCTCTTCCCCTAGTCCATGTTCTAAACCCTTGTTATTGGATAGTCGAAGTAGGCACGAAGAACTCGACGTTTACGGTGAGCCTCAACCTCTCGTCCAACTTGAGGGGCAACGATTGATGTTTGCCATCGTACGCTAGCTCTGTAAAGCTGGCTATTATTTCCAAGGAGGTGAGGCTCCAGCCGGCAGTGTCCTGCGATGACACGACTGATCTCAACTCATCAAGCGGTTCTAATATTGAATCTTGCATGGTCTGAAAGTAAGCAGCGTCGATTCGAATCACTGCCAGGGTTTGACTTGCCTTTCTTGTTAGCCATCTTGTTCATGAGAGTCTACGCTCTATCGAGACAGAACCGCTACGTTGGCATCTTCCTTGCGGTAACGTGGACGGTCAGTTGCCCCCCTATGTCAATTCGGCCTCAGCTGACGCATTCCATCTATGAAGGGAATCTTTGCAGCTTTAGTCGTCAACTTTCTCCGCGGGGCCTTCATCTTCGTTTGTGAGTTAGGATTCTGACACCACATACGGGTGCCGCTGTGCTAACCTGTCGTTCGACAGTCGTTGACCATCCGCTACCGGGCTATGCTTGCCTTCCTACGCCCATCGCCAGCAAGCTTTTGCGAACACTCCCATATTTCTTGATTCTTTCTGAACAGATCCGTAAGTATTCACTTCCCCCCCCTCTCGCCTCCCTACATCTCTCCAAGCAAACTTGGAGAAAATCGACTGGGAAATATATGCTCACTACCGTATCACAGTGGTCATCTGCATGTGCATTTACTTCCGCTTGGGTGAATTTGCGGGGTCCAAAAGTCGTCTTGCCCGAACATTCTCGCGAGATGGGCTTTATTACTTCTTTGCGATATCTTGTAAGTCACTCTGCCTTCCAGAGGCTATGATACTGAACCCCAGTCAAGTGATGTCTATTGCAAACGTCTCCTTTAGTATGGCTTTCCTCGTCAGTCAGCCTCGCTTAATCTTTCTTTGGCCGGTATTAACATTAGATCCTCCAGAACAAGTATGACCATTACCTTGGACCGTAAGTCATGCCCCTGGACTGTTTGCATTCGCTCGCAGGTTGCTGATATCCTGATAACAGCCCTCAGGGCGTCGTGATGAGCGTCCTGGCGACACGGCTCGTCCTCCACCTTCGCAAAGTCAAAGCGGACGGAGATACATCGAATTCGGCGGGCTTCCAGGCCCAAACACCCGTCGTTCGATTGCGAGAGATGAAATCGCCCAAATCTCCCGAGGTAGGTCCTTCTGTATCCTAATCATATCATCACTCACGCTGTGCCTTCTAGTCTGCTCTAAAGTCGTTTATCCCATGATGCGTTAGTATATGGAAGTTGGATCTGGGGTCACTCATTCGCTAGGAAAATTGGGCGTTGGACGTCAAGGTGGAAGCTGACAGGACTTTTCGATACCTTATTTATGATCTGGGCATATGTACTCCACTTTGTGTCTGGGTACACACATTCTTTTATACCTTGCATTCTTGTGAAATTAAAGAGCCATTTTGTGCTTTTCCCTCTCCAATGGATGCCGATATCTCATGCACCATTGCACGACACTCTCCCCGCAATCCTTTCCGGTATATTGGCCCCTATTGTAGTGTCTTGAGTGCTAGACATCCGCTACTCATTCCTGAACCGTGACCACCATGCTCCCAGCCGCCCCATTGAGAGGCAGACTCAGGACGAATTATGTCCCCAGCGACGACGAAACTGCCGCTCTCCCAAAATTGATTAAAGCGGTCGAGCCTCGCATTGCCTCTCTCGATGCTGGGATCGAGGTTATGAAGCAGGAAAGGGACATCTACTCCTCTTTTGTCGCTGAAAATTGTTCCCTTATATCTCCCATCTGCTATATGCCTCCCAATGTCCTCCGCAGCATCTTCTCGTATTGCATTCCCCGCGACACCCTTGAAAGGATCATGTACATCTCCGAAGCGCCACTACTGCAAACACGAATCTTCACCACTGGCGCGATCTCGTTATCAAAACGCCTAATTATAATCTATGGTCAACCATCTTTTTAAAGGTCCCCGTACTGCCGCCCAGTAGCGCTCACAGCATGCACATCCTCCCTTGCGAAATGGTGGCCGCCCAAGAGCGACTCAGCGTAGATATCGAAGCCAAAGGAGTTTCGGATGCTCTTCTGGCCCCGTTGACCAATGAGTGGTGTCGAAAAATGACAAGCCTGGGTAACCTTACCACTGTGTGGCTCTCCAGAGCCAATTCATCCCCACTCACAGTCTTCTTCCGTGATCTCGACGTGATCCGTCCTGGGCCACAGGTTCCCGACAGAGGGTACATCAAGAAACCGATGGACCTCTTGCTATCGCTCCTTTGCGCTAGATCTTCACAGTGGACTCGACTGGATCTTCGAATCACGGGATGGAGCTCGAGTGAGGTACGCTTCTCTCCCTCCAAGAGGACCAATCTGCAATCTGTCCGTGTGCGATGGTCGCCTCGTAAGCCCCCATATCATACGCACCACCACCACCAAATACCTTCTTGTTATCTTCCTCTCTTCACACTCTAAAGGCAGCGCAACTGCAGCATCTTTTCCTCGAGGGGTTCACTGGGAGTTTCAAAGACATCCCAGTCCTGTGGAGCAACCTCACCGAGTTTTCTTGCACTTCTCCCTCGAGCTATACAACAGTATTGTCCCCTTCGATTGTTCTTGAAATCTTGCGGCTCTGCCCCAACTTGGTGCGATGCGAGCTCGACCTCTCAAAGTACAAAATGGGGCTCGTCAACAATGATCAAAAGGCCTTCGTAGATCTCCCCCACCTCGAACGTTTCGTCGTACACGAATATAAAGAATGCCGATCCACATCTTTTTTCGGATCTCTCACTCCCAACTTTCCACTTCTAGCCTCGCTAAGCTGGTCGAGGACACTGGACCTGTGTTTCCCTGTCCAAGGTTATCACGACCACCCTTCGCTGTCTCCCCTCTACCGGCTCTAGGATCCCAACTCCAATATCTAGAATTTGGCGCCATAAGAGCATCCGCAGCTCAACTCGTTGAATGTTTGAAGCTCGCTGTGGGCTTGACGGAGTTAACGATCAATATGTCCAAGTTGATCCCACCCCCTCCCGACCCGTTACTGCTAGACCGCGGTATGCATGAGATTACACCTGCGCCACTATTTTTTCGGGACGAGCTGTTAGCGAGTTTGACTCCCACTCCTTCGAAGCTCGCTTCCGAGGTGGTAGCATCGCCGGAAGCGGCTCTCTGTCCAAAGCTTGCTAGACTCAATCTTGTCCTGGGCGACCCATCGCAAATCACTACCAAGGTCCTCAAATTTCAAAAACCTCGTCCTGGCACGCAGAGGTCTCAAAGACCACATCAACGCTCCGAATAGCCACAAAATTGACACCCACGCGCCACTCACGCAAGTCTTGATTCGCTTTATGACTCCAGACAATCGCAGCGAGTCGAGCAGACCGCGCCAGGAGGTGTTTCCAAAGTGGTGGGACGAGAAGCAGCTGAACTCCGGCTTTAACGATTCAATTATCAAGGTTGAACGGCGTGAAGCTGTAATACTTCATTCCGAGATGGACTTGGATCCTTCTTGTTATACAGAGGATCATGGCGTCCGAAGGCCCTTTGAGGCATATTGGGACTTTGACTCGAGCAGCTATGAACGATCTCGATTTTGATGTTTAAATTTCTGAAGGGTTCGTTACAGTCGCATAGACTGGTGACCAGTAACTTTGAAAGGCGTATTATCATCTGCAGGATATCGTGTATCAATATTCCTATCAAGTCAGGACTTTTGGCTCTCTGCTTGCGTCGTCGTGTTGTCGGACGGCGCTGTGCTGAATTGATCGAGTGATCCTCTTTCCGATTGCAACTCAGCAGTGAACCACCATGTTGCCACCCACCTCGTTCAAAGACCAACTCAAAACGAATTACGTTCCTAGCCAGGATGAAACTGCCGCTATAAAAAAGCTAATTAAAGCGGTCGAACCTCAGATTGACTCTCTCGATGCTGAGATCGAGGCTCTGAAGCAGCGACGGGCCACATACGCGTCCTTTGTCGCTGACCATCGTGCCCTGATATCTCCCATCCGATATATACCTCCCGACATACTTCGAAACGTATTCTCGCATTGTGTTCCATATGACGCCCCCGAAAGGATCATGCAACCCTCGGAAGCGCCTTTGCTGCTCACGCAGATCTGTTGCCATTGGCGCGATCTTGCTCTTACAACTCCCACCCTTTGGTCCACCATCTTCCTCAAGATCCCTGCCCCACCACAGGGCCGCTCCTATCCGGGAATTCTACCTCGCTCAATCATGGATGTCGATGTCGATATCGAAGCGGCGGAAACATCCGAAGCCCTGCTTGCCTCTTTGGCTGGTGTATGGCGCAGGAAGGTGGAAAATCTGGTCACCTTGGCCACAATCTGGCTCTCTAGAGCTGAAGGATGCCTCTTGACGATCCTCTTCCGCGATATCGACAAAATCCGTGCTCCAGGTTTGCCGGTACATGACGGAGACTTTACCAAAGAACCAACGAGCCTTTTGCTATCGCTCATCTGTGATCGATCGTCGCAGTGGGCCCAGCTGGACCTTCGGGTCACAGAGTCAAGCTCAAGTGAAGAAACATTCTTCGCCTTACCTTCTTCCAATGCCCCGCATTTACGATCTATCCGTGTGCAATGGGTGTCCCGCCAGTCCATATTCAATTTTGCCAATCCACCGGCTCCCCAGAACTCTGACACTACAGCCAAACCGTCTCTTGCTATCTTCAAGGCACCGCGTCTGCAACATCTCTACCTCGACGGCTACACCGGAAACTTCATAGACATCCCAGTCGCATGGAGCAGCCTCACTGAACTTTCGTTTATCGGAGCTCACACCCTCTTCTCGGGCCCGGTAACAGGTTCCCCTGCTTCAGATGCTCTTGCGCTCTTACAACAATGTCTCAACCTGGTGCGATGTGAGCTCCACATATCAGAGTACTATACGCCTACACCCGACGTCGACACAGATCCAGACGCCATGTCGAAACATGTACTTCTCCCTCACCTTCAACGCTTCGTCGTATCCGGCCCATACCTGAAATTCTTAGGCTTTCTCGAGCTTCCACTTTTAACCTCTATGAGCCTGTCAGTGTCACTCACCCATATTACCCCGCACCAAAGTGCTCCACCTCTTTCGCTCCGGCCCCTCTTGGTAGCTTCGGGGCATTCCATCCAACACCTCGAATTCGGCGCCATCTCGGTCACCGTCTCTGAAATCGTCGACTCTCTGAAGTTTGCGGTGGGCGTGACAGAGTTGACAATCAACATGTCCGACATTGTCCCACCCAGCGGGCTCATGTCACTGCTACCTGCGCTAACCCCAG
This sequence comes from Coprinopsis sp. MPI-PUGE-AT-0042, assembly GCA_020736565.1. Lineage (NCBI taxonomy): Eukaryota > Fungi > Basidiomycota > Agaricomycetes > Agaricales > Psathyrellaceae > Coprinopsis > Coprinopsis sp. MPI-PUGE-AT-0042. The sequence goes on along the minus strand of JAHBOF010000070.1, from coordinate 410,429 downwards.
CGGGAGACATGCATGTGACGCCCCCACCACCGTTTTACAAGGATGAACTATTGGTCAGGTTGACTCCATCCTCCAACGCGTTGGCAGCCGATCCCATCATCTGCCCAAACCTTGCCATCCTCAAGCTCACCCTCGCCGACCCGTCTGATATCACGACAAGGGCGCTCAAGAACCTCGTCGCACACAGAGGACCCATCGACTGTCGCAGCACGAATGGCCAAAGCCTTGAAGGCTCGAGCCACGCTGCACCCCTCACACAAATCTCGGTGCGCTTCAGTATGGCTTTAGTGTATGTTGGGGAACTGTCTCGAGGTGGTGGCAGCATCGGATCGCCCGGCTTTCCGGCGAGGTGGAGGGAAGACCAAGTGAATTCCGGTTTCAGTCGACCAGTTATCAGGGTCGAGCGGCGGAAAGCGATAACTCATGCCGCCTCTCATAACTTCATAGAGGCTGGCCGAAGGCCATTTGAGGCGTACTGGGACTTTGAATCACCCCGTTACGAACGATGTTGAACATGATTGTTTCGAAGTGTTCGCTGAGATTGCATAGCCTATGTTTGCTTCAGTTATCAGTTATAATTCCCGTTCTCTATGAATTACCCACATAATGAAGGCGACGAGTGAAATGCTGAGTATATAAAATGGATGGTGTTGCACGTGAGTCACTTGTGGATAAAGGAAGATATAGTTCTTGCACAAGCCTGGAAGTTCGACCATAGCCATGGAAGAGCATCACTTTACCGGCTACTAGCTAGCAATGCTTTCTCTCCGCATCACCAGGTAGATCATTGCCGCTCCCAGGCAGAGCAGAAGCTTCGATAGCAACTTAGAAGGCCAGGGCAGGGCCATTGAATGTGCTACATTGATCGAGTGATGGTCACCCTTTCAACCCAAACCACCATGCTGCCAACGACTTCATTCAAAGACCAAATCGGAACAAACTATGTCCCCACCGTGGATGAAACTGTCGCTATTCGAGAGCTGATTGAAGCCGTCGAGCCTCGAATCGTCTCTCTCGATGCCGAGATCGACGCTCTGAAGAAGAGGAGGGCCATCTACGCCTCATTCGTCGCTGACCATCGCGCCTTGATATCTCCCATCCGCCATATGCCCCCCGACATACTCCGCAACATATTTTCGCATTGTGTTCCATATGACACCCCTGGCAAGGTTATGCAAGCCTCTGAAGCGCCTCTCCTGCTCGTGCAGATCTGTCGCCACTGGCGCGATCTTGCCATCAAAACACCCACCCTTTGGTCCACCATCTTCCTCAAGATCCCCGTGCCGCCGAAAGGGAATTCCTATCAGGGCAACATCCCTCGTGAGCTCATGGATGTTCACATAGACATTGAAGCAGCAGAGACCTCAGAGGCCCTGTTTGTGTCGTTGGCAAATGTATGGCGCAGGAAGGTGGAGAGCCTAGTCAACATTACCACTGCATGGCTCTCCAGAGCTGAAGGATGCCCCTTGTCAATCTTCTTCCGCGACATCAACGCAATTCGTGCTCCAGGGCCGCAGGTTTTCAATGAAGACTTTACACTGGAACCAGTGAAGCTGTTGACATCGCTTATCTGTGCTCGGTCGTCGCAGTGGGCCTACCTAGACCTTCGAGTCACAGAATCGAGCCCAAGAGAAGAAACCTTCCTCTCCCTCTCCCCTTCTCAGGCCCCCCGTTTACGATCTATTCGTGTAGAATGGATGCCTCGTCAGACCATCTTCGACATTACAACACACACGATCCACCACAACCTGGGTCTGACCCCGGAAGCTGGGACGACATCACCTCTTCATATCTTGAAGGCAACGGGGCTGCAACATCTTTCCCTTGGCAGCTTCACAGGAAACCTCAAGGACGTACCTGTCGCATGGGGAAACCTCACCGAGTTTTCGTTCTTCACAGGTCAAAGGTTTTTCTCGGGCAGGACGCCAAGCACTTCCCCTTCAGCCGCTCTTGCTCTTTTGCAAGACTGTCCTAACCTGGTGCGATGCGAACTCAACATCTTCGAGTATACGCCCACCATCGACATCAACACTGACCAACTCATTGGGTCGAAACGCGTGTACCTCCCACACCTCCAGCGCTTCGTGGTATCTGAATACAAAAACGGCCCATCATTGCCGTTTTTAGACTATCTGGAACTTCCAGTCTTGGACTCTCTAACTTTATCAGTCACACTCCACATAAACCAAGACCAGAATCCTCCCCCTATCTCACTCCGTCCCCTCTTGGGAGCTTCAGGCTACCAAATCCAACATCTGGAACTCGACGCCATCTCGATAACTGTCACTGAACTCGTCAATCACTTAAAACTCGCTGAAGGGGTGACAGAGTTGGCGATCAACATGTGCGACCTGGTCCCCCAGGGCGGCATTGGGTCGTTCATGCCAGTGGCTCCAGTGGCACCAGGGGATAGACCACCACCACCACCGTTTTACAGAGACGAACTGCTGTCCATGTTGACTCCCTCTGATTCATCAGCCCCAACCATCTGTCCAAAACTTGCCATTCTCAAACTCACGGTTGCCGAGCCGTCGAATATCACAACAAGGGCGGTCAAAAACCTCGTTGCGCACAGAGGACCCATCGAATGTCGCAGTTCAAATGGCCCCGTTCAAAGTGCTGAAAGCTCGACTCACGTTGTACCCCTTGCGCAAGTCTCGCTGCGGTTCGGTATGATCTCTGCGATGCCTTTCCCAAAGAGGTGGGAGGAAGGCCAAATGAACTCTAGCTTCAGTAAGCGCATTATCAAGGTCGAGCGCCGTATAGCAGTAGCCTATCCTGGTACGATTGATCCTCACCCCACAGAGGATGCACAAAGGCCTTTTGATACGTACTGGGACTTTGAATCGAGCCATTACGAACGATGTTGACTGCGGTGTTTCCAAAGGGTTCAATAATACCATTGCGTTGGCTATGCTCTCCTGCGCATCGTCGCATATTTCGTGCCAGATCCTTTAAGTGACACCAGCACAGCGTGAGAAATTGAAGCGATAGAGTCTCAGATCGTCTCTCTTGATGCCGAGATCGTGCAAGGTGCTGTCGTCGTTGGCGATGATTAAACAGAGGCATTTGATGATGGGGAGAGTACAAGGGTGCGGAAGTAGTCGGAGGAAATGAGACGTAGATTTAGGAGAAGGTAACGTAGTAGGGCAATTCAAAGCCGAAACAGGAAAAGGAAGGTGTAAAAGTCGAATGAGAGGAGGGAGATCCATAAGAAAGACTCTTGAGCGAGTTCTGTGCCACGATATCATCCCGTTGACAACAATGACGCGTAACGAGCCTTGATCTTCATCAAGCTTGACCTACCAATCTCGCTGGTCTCCGTATTTTTGCTGATATGATCTCCCCTCTTGTCCGTGGCGCTGCAGCACAGTCTCCTGCCCATCTCCTAACCTCTCCTGACCCTATGCAAGCAACTGTATACGTTGACGACGCACGGCAGGCCGTCCATAGCTCGAGCTTGACGACGCTCCTCCGCCCAATGCTAATCGTTCGCGTTAGTACACCGGATCTGCAGGGCGAGGGCGTAGTAGGCTGTGGCGTCAAATTGGGTTTGATGGTGCCAGTGATTCCTGGCATTGTCGACCTCTTAGTTGAGTGCATCCTGGTCAGAGTCGATGCTGACGAGGATGGTGTCGACGCAACAGTGGAAATCGGAGGCAAGAGATCTACGCTGTTCCGCAAAGACGACGACTAGGCCACCGACAAGAAACTGTACTCTCAGCCCCCAGAGCCCATCTCAATCACAAACCCGCTTGCGCTCTTATCAGAGTCCTCGTTCAATGTTGCCAGAGCGAGTAGAAAATTGAACGGATTTTGTGCCTGTTCTCGCTGATTCCACCAGAATTTGAATGAACAAATAGGATCTAGCAAAAGTAAGGACGTCCTCATGCTGTAATTCTCGCACGATAGAGAAAGGAAGGCAAGAAGGCGAAGGAGGGCAGAGGAACGCCTACGTCGCTTTAAAATGGGATGTGGATTGCCTGAAAGAAAGCATGAAGGGATGTGATCTGGTCAGGACTCGTCGTGAGCTTCATACGCTTCAGAGGTCGAGTGTCGATGTCCATGGCGTCTAGCTCTCGTGTCATGAGAGTTGTCGGGAAAGACGAAATTAAGTACTTTCAAGACGCGTTGTGTGACAGTTTCCCACAGTTGCGTCAGTCAAGCGGTCCCTTTCAGGTATATATGCCCATTTGTCCTCCAGGGCTGCAGGCTCATGACGAAGACTCTGCCAGAGAACCGACGAACCTCTTTGCTATCGCTCATCTGTGATCTATCTTTGCAGTGGTCCCAGTTCGACCTTCGTGTCATGGAGCCACGCTTAAGTGAAGAAACATTCTTCGCCTTACCTTCTTCCAAGACCCCACCGTCAGTCCATAATCGACTTTGCCAACCCACTGGCTTCCTAAACCTCTGACAAATTACAATACAGCGGAATCGTCTCTTGCTGCCTTGAAGGCACCGCGTCTGCTACATCTTTACCTTGGCAGCAACATCGCAACTTCATAGACATCCCAGTCGCAATAGAGCAGCCTCACTGAGCTTTCGTTCATCGGAGCTCACACCCTCTTCTCAGGCAGGTTAATGGGTTCAGCTGCTCTTGGACTCTTACTACAACAATGTCCCGACCTGGTGCGACGTGAGCTCCACACATCAGAGTACTATACGCCTACATCCGAGGTCAACGGTGCTCGACGCAGATCTAATCATCATGTCGAAACATGTACTTCTCCCTCACCTTCAACGCTTCGTCGCATCCGGCCCACACCTAAAGTTCTTAGACTCTCTCGAGCTTCCACTTTCAACCTCTATAAGCCTGCCAGCAACGCTCACCCTAACAACCCCCGCACCAAAGTGTTCCTCTCTTTCGCTCCGACCCATCGAGTGTCGCAGTATGGATGCCCAAAACCCTTCAAGGCTCGACACATGCTGCACCCCTCACACAAATCTCGGTGCGCTTCAGTATGGCTTCAGTGATTGTCGGGGAACTGTCTCAAGGTGGTGGCAGCATCGGAACGCCCGGCTTTCCGGCGAGGTGGAGGGAAGACCAAGTGAATTCCGGCTTCAGTCGACGGGTTATCAAGGTCGAGCGGCGGGAAGCGATAACTTATGCTGGTAGTATAAGTACCTCTTATAACTTTATAGAGGCTGGACGAAGGCCATTTGAGGCGTACCAGTGGGACTTTGAATCATCCCGTTACGAACGATGATCATTTCGAAGTGTTCACTACCACTGCATACGCCACGATTGCTTTGGTTATCGAGCATCGTCCCCATCCTCTATCAATTACTTCATTTCATGTTCCCATGAAATGAAGTAATTAGCAGACCCATGTTGTTGCTCGTCACTTGTAGACAAAGGAAGATAGAGTTCATGCACTAGCTCAGAGGTTTGACCGTCCATACTCATGAAAGGGTGTCACTGCACCGGCCCATAACCGCATTTTCTCCGCATCACCAGGTAGATCATTGTCGCTCCCAGGCAGAGGCGGCAGAAGCTTCGATAGCTGATGGTCATCCTTTCAACCCAAACCACCATGCTGCCAACGACTTCATTCAAAGACCAACTCGGAACGAACTATGTCCCCACCATGGATGAAACTGTTGCAATTCGAGAGCTGATTGAAGCCGTCGAGCCTCGAATCGTTTCTCTTGATGCGAAGATCGAGGCTCTGAAGCAGCGGCGGGCCATCTACGCCTCCTTCGTCGCCGACCATCGTGCCCTGGTATCTCCCATCCGCCAGATGCCACCAGACATACTTCGCAACATATTCTCGCATTGCATGCCATATGACACCCCTGACAAGGTCATTCAGGCGTCTGAAGCGCCCCTGCTGCTGGTGCAGATCTGTCGCCACTGGCGCGATCTTGCGCTCAAGACACCCACCCTTTGGTCCACTATTTTCCTCAAGATCCCTGTGCCACCAAAAGGGAATTCCTATCAGGGCAACATCCCTCGTGAGCTCATGGATATTCACATAGACATTGAAGCAGCAGAGACCTCAGAGGCCCTGTTTGTGTCGTTGGCAAATGTATGGCGCAGGAAGGTGGAGAGCCTAGTCAACATTACCACTGCATGGCTCTCCAGAGCTGAAGGATGCCCCTTGTCAATCTTCTTCCGCGACATCAACGCAATTCGTGCTCCAGGACCGCAGGTTCTCGATGAAGACTTTACACTGCAACCGGTGAAACTGTTGACATCGCTTATTTGTGCTCGATCGTCGCAGTGGGTCCACCTAGACCTTCGAGTCACAGAATCGAGCCCAAGAGAAGAAACCTTCCTCTCCCTCTCCCCTTCCCAGGCCCCTCATTTACGATCTATTCGCGTGGAATGGATGCCTCGTCAGACCATCTTCGACTTTGCAACGCAAACGACCCACCACCACGTGGGCCTGACCCCGGAAGCTGGGACGACATCACCTCTTCATATCTTGAAGGCAACGGGGCTGCAACATCTTTCCCTTGGCAGCTTCACAGGAAACCTCAAGGACGTACCTGTCGCGTGGGGCAACCTCACCGAGTTTTCATTCTTCACAGGTCAAAGGTTTTTCTCGGGCAGGACGACAAGCTTTTCCCCTTCAGCTGCTCTTGCACTTTTGCAGAATTGTCCCAACTTGGTGCGATGCGAACTCAACATCTTCCAGTACATGCCCACCATCAATGTCAACACTGACCAACTCATTGGGTCGAAACGCGTGTACCTCCCACACCTCCAACGCTTCGTGGTATCTGAAAACACAGATGGCCCATCATTGACGTTTTTAGACTATCTGGAACTTCCAGTCTTGGACTCTCTAACTTTATCAGTCACACTCAACCACATACGCCGAAACGAGAATCCTCCCCCTATCTCACTCCGTCCCCTCTTGATAGCTTCGGGCCACCAAATCCAACATCTGGAACTCAGCACCAACATGATAACTGTCACTGAACTCGTTGATCACTTGAAACTCGCTGAGGGGGTGACAGAGTTGGCGATCAACATGTGCGAGCTGGTCCCGCAGGGCGGAATTGGGTCGTTCATGCCCTTGGCTCCAGCGGCACCAGAGGATAGAACACACCCACCACCGTTTTACAGAGACGAACTGCTGTCAATGTTGACTCCCTCCCACCCATCCGCCCCAACCATCTGTCCAAAACTTGCCATTCTCAAACTCACGGTTGCCGACCCGTCAAATATCACAACAAGGGCGGTCAAAAACCTCGTTGCACACAGAGGACCCATTGAATGTCGCAGTTCAAATGGCCCCGTTCAATGTTCTGAAAGCTCGACTCACGCTGTGCCCCTTGAGCAAGTCTCGCTGCGGTTCAGTATGACCCATGCGATTGTGGGGGAGCCGCGAGCTGGCCGCAAAACCCGTGCATTCCCAAAGAGGTGGGAGGAAGACCAAATAAACTCTGGCTTCAGTAAGCGCATTATCAAGGTCGAGCGGCGTGTAGCAGAACCCTATCCTGGTATGAATTATCCTTACCCCGCAGAGGATGCACGAGGGCCTTTCGATACGTACTGGGACTTTGAATCGAGCCATTACGAACGATGTTGACAGCGGTGTTTCCAAAGGGTTCAATAATACCATTGCGTTGGCTATGCTCTCCTGCGCATCGTCGCATATTTCGTGCCAGATCCTTTAAGTGACACCAGCACAGCGTGAGCAGCATACATCAAGTCGAATAAATGTGTATGAAAATGAGTAGACTATGTATATTACTTGAGCTCCAGACACAAGTATCGGGTGAAACATGGAATTTCTTCACGAAGGCTTGCAATTCACGAACAGTTTTGGAATTCCCTTGAAATGGAATCAAGGCGAGCGTGAGACCGATCTGACAGGCACCTCCCCCGCATCGCCAGCGAAGTGAATTATCTATCTGCCTGCAGCAGGTACGAAACAAATGTGCCGCACTGATCGGGTGCTAGATATCCTTCTCTTTAAATCAACTCTGGGGATTGAATATTGAACCGTGATCACCATGTTGCCAGCCACACCATTCAAAGACCGACTTTCGACCAACTATATTCCTAGCGACGACGAAACTATCGCCATTCAAAAACTAATTGAAGCGGTAGAGCCTCAGATTGTCTCTCTCGATGCTGAGATTGAGACCATGAAGCAAAGGAGGGGCATCTACGCTTCCTTTGTTGCAGACCATCGCGCATTGATATCTCCCATCCGCCATATGCCCCCCGACATACTTCGCAACATATTCTCCCATTGTGTTCTCCATAGCGCCCCTGAAAAGGTCATGCAAGCCTCCGAAGCGCCCTTGCTACTCGGACAGATCTGTCGCCACTGGCGCGATCTTGTCCTCAAGACACCCATCCTGTGGTCAACCATCTTCCTAAAGATCCCAGAGCCACCATACATGCGGTCTTACGGGCATCAAGCCTCTTATGATAAATGGTGTCGAAAGCTGGAGAGCCTCGCCAGCGCTGCCACCACTTGGCTTTCCAGAGCCGAAGGATGCCCTCTTACGATCTCCTTTCGAGATATCGATTTGAACGGGTTTTCAATTCTCGAGAAAGCGCTCATCCAGGAGAAGGTGGACATTTTCTTATCGCTTATCTGTGCTCGATCTTCGCAATGGGCCCAATTGGACCTCCAAGTCGCAGAATCAAGCCCAACCGAGGAAGCACTTCTGTCCCTATCCCCTTCCCAGACCCCAAACCTACAATCTATCCGCATGCGATGGTCACCCGCTCATAGTGGCCCTCCCAGTCGACCATATTCACCCAGATTACGACGTAGAAGCAGCAGCAGCAGCACCAGTAGCACCAGTAGCAACGACTCTGACACCGGAAAGGCGGCCGCACCGAGAGCACCTCTTGATATCTTCAAAGGGACACGCCTGCAGCACCTTTCCCTTGGAAACTTCGGTGGTAACTTCAAAGACATCCCAATCGTGTGGGGTAACCTCACCGAGCTTTCATACCCTTGGCCCTCCGATGGGTACGGATACCGGTACCACCGAGGCGGAGGACCACTCAATGTTCAAGTCCTCCCCTCAGGCAGCAGGATGACAGCCTTTTCCCCTGCAGTTGCCCTTGCACTTTTGCAGCAATGCCCAAACCTTGTGCGATGCGAGCTCCATCTCTTAGAGCCGACAAGCGGCAGTGGCGACCCTGTGCCGATTCAGCACGTGCATCTGCCCTACCTCCAACGCTTGGTGGTATCAGAACAGACACAAGGCCTATCCCTGACCTTTTTCCAGTCCCTCATTAATCTTCCACTCCTGGCCTCTATGAGCTGGTCAAGTTCGATACCCCCGGATTCCCCATACCCATACAATGGCGGTGCCCCTACATCCTCTCCCTACCTTCCCCTCCATTCACTATTGTTGACTTCAGGGCACCAAATTCAAAGCCTCGAATTTGGCGACATGAACGCATCGATGACTCAGATCATCGATTGTTTGAAGCTCGCTGTGGGCGTGACAGAGTTGACGATCAACATGTACAGCCTCTCACCGGCTGACTTTGGGCCACCGACACTGACTAGCAACCCACTGGATGAGGTCCAATACTACTTGCCGTGGAAATCGTCACGACTTTACCGAGACGAGCTATTGACCAGCCTGACCCCCTCCTCCGGTTCAGCAGGATCAGCAACTGAAACGACCGCCGCCATCTGTCCAAGCCTTTCCATCCTCAAACTCGTCCTGGCTTATCCTTCGGACATCACGACAAAGGCACTCAAAAACCTCGTCGCACTCAGGGGTAATGGCCAACGCCTTGGTCACAGCCAGGCCCAAGACTCAACTCTCACTGTACCTCTTACGCAAGTCACCGTGCGCTTCACTGGCTTGCGTCCAGGCACTCCAACCATACACGGCTTTTCAAAGAGGTGGAATGAAGACCGGTTGAACTCCGGCTTCAGTAGGCATATTATCAAGCTTGAACGGCCACGAGCAGATGTTTCTGACATTTATGGCTCTTATTTACACACAGAAGGTGCCCGAAGAAAACCCTTTGAGACATATTGGGACTGTGAATCTAACCGTTATGAACAATGTTGATGCTCCAACTGTTTATAGATGATTCTGTGTATACTTGTAGTATGAGGGCACAAAATGAGATGCTGGATTTTGAAAGAGCACCTCAGGCTGAGGCATGTTTTTCGTAATTGCCCTGGAGAGTTCAAACAATTTTCGGAAGCGTACCAGCTCCACGCAAACCTCTCAAGACCTCTCATGAACATCTGTCTCGTCGACCGGTTATAATGGACACTTGTACATTGATCTACAACAAATGTACAGGTAATGCTACTCCTAAGCGCGTATGTACGTAGCACATAACGGATCCTGAAACAACCCAAAAGATGCTTAACGATAAATTAAACCAAAAAGATCGACACAACAGGGCTAAAACCTGAGATCAACCCAACGCAGAAAGACGAGCAGACGTGTCCCCAACACCAACCCTTACGCCGTCTTCTCTTCCTAAGAGACTCTGATAATGCGCCTGGATTCTCATCGACGTCAGACTCTTCTGTACACGCTGATATCGATGTTGCAAGTGCGATTGTGACGCCGACGCGCAGCAGGCCACGCATACGACAAACTCGACTACGCTCCGCCGCCCAATGAGAATTGGGAGTGGTAACATACTGGACCGGCGAGGGTGGGGGCATAGTAGGCTGTTGCGTCAAAAAAAGGGCAGTGTGGTACTACCAATCAGGTAGGCATCTCCTCCGCATTGCTGGTGTAAGCGCTTAAGCATGCCATGCTCACGCCACCGTGCCTGTTATATTAGCCCCTATTTCTACTTCCGGCAATATCAACCTCGCGTCGCTCTTGCCTCTTTCCCTTAGTCCATCATCGTCCATTCGTGTACACCCCGTATATTTGTCTCGTTCCTGACGAATACACTCTTGTCCTATCAACCTTGGATACGAGACCCCAGTGAGGCTCTGTTTGGAAACGGCAGCCTTACAGCCGGCATAGTTAATTATCTATCTGCCCACTGCAGGTACGGAACAAATGTGCCGCACTGATCGGTGCTGAATAGCCTTCTCTTCGAATCAACACTGGGGACTGCAGATTGAACCGTGACCACCATGTTGCCAGCCACACCATTCAAAGACCGACTTTCAACCAATTATGTTCCTAGCGACGACGAAACTACTGCCATTCAAAAGCTAATTGAAACGGTAGAGCCTCAGATTGTCTCTCTCGATGCTGAGATCGAGGCCATGAAGCAGAAGAGAGCTGTCTACGCTTCCTTTGTCGCAGACCATCGCGCATTGATATCCCCCATCCGCCACATGCCTCCCGACGTCCTTCGCAACATATTCTCCCATTGTGTTCCCCATAGCGCCCCTGAAAAGGTCATGCAAGCCTCCGAAGCGCCCTTGCTACTTGCGCAGATCTGTCGCCACTGGCGCGATCTTGTTATCAGCACGCCGACACTGTGGTCGACCATCTTTGTAATGATCCCAGAGCCACCACAACTACGTCCCTACCCACATGTCCTCCCCTATGACACTGTAGATGTCCAAGAGAATGGTGACATCGATGTAGAGGCAGAAGGGGCCCAAGAGGCTCTGCTTGCCTCCTTAGTTGATGGATGGAATCGAAAGATGGAGAGCCTTATCGGCGCTACCACCACTTGGCTCTCCAGAGCCGAGGGATGCCCTCTTATGCTCTTCCTCCAAGATACCTACTCAAACCGGCTATCAATCATCGACGCAGCGCTCATCCATGAATCGGTGGACCTTTTGTTGTCGTTCATTTGCGCTCGTTCTTCGCAATGGGCCCAACTGGACCTCCAAGTCACAGAATCAAGCTCAAGCGCGGGGACGTTCCTGTCCCTCTCCCCTTCCCAGGCCCCCCAATTGCAATCTATCCGTACTCAATGGTCGCCTGCAAGTTATGGTGGCCCTCCCGATCGGTCATATTCACCGCCGTTACTAAGTAGCAGCAGCAGCAACAATAGCAACAACTCTGACACGGCCACACCGAAACTACCCCTTCATATCTTCAAGGCAGCGCGCTTGCAGCATCTTTGCCTTGAAAACTTCAGCGGGAACTTCAAAGATATTCCAGTCGCATGGAGCAATCTTACTGAGCTTTCATACACTAGGCCCTCCCATCGCTACCTGTACCCAAACCACGAAGGGGGAGTGCTCGTTGGTGAAAGCTTTGGCGGCGATATAATCACAGACTTCACCCCTTCAGTTGCACTTGCCCTTTTGCAGCAATGCCCAAACCTGGTGCAATGCGAGCTCCATCTCTCAGAGGCAAGAAGGGGTGATGGCACCGTGACTGATGAAAGCACTGTGCCGACTCGGCACGTGCATCTTCCCTACCTTCAACGCTTTGTGGTATCGGAACAGAGACAAGGCCCTTCCCTAACCTTTTTCAAATCTGTCATCGACCTTCCCCTCCTGACCTCTATGAGCTGGAAAAGTTTAATGCCACAGTGTGACCCATATCCGTACCCAGGTGCTCCTCCTCCTCCTCCTCCCCCTCACCTTTCCCCCTATCCCCTTTTGTTTGCTTTAGGACACCAAATCCAATGCCTAGAATTTGGCACCATTGCAGCATCTATAACCCAACTTGTCGATTGTCTGAAGCTCGCTGTGGGCGTGACAGAGTTGACAATCGACATGTCCAACCTGATCTCACCAGTTGAGATTGTGCCAATCGAAGGACCCCCGTCGTGGGATGGCCCACATGTCATTATGGCGCAGCAATGGAAACCTCCACGACCGTTTTACCGAGACGAGGTGGTGACCAGCTTGACTCCCACCTCCAATTCAGAGGCATCATCAATGGCAGCTGAAACCACCATCTGCCCGAACCTTGCCATCCTCAGACTCGTCTTGGGTCACCCGACAAATATCACGACAAAGGCCCTCAAAAACCTGGTCACACTCAGAAATAGAAGTAGTCCTGGTCACAGCTGGGACTCGATTCACCACACGGCACCTCTTACGCAAGTCACGGTACGCTTTGTGGATACAGGCAATCCAGGGGGATATCATCACGGCAGAATGCCAACGCCCGTCTTTCCAAAGAGGTGGGAAGAAGACCAGCTGAACTCCGGTTTCAGTAGGCGTGTTATCAAGGTTGAACGGCCACGAAAATTCTTCCAGGGAGATCTTGGAATGAACATAGAAGTTGCCCGGAGAACGCCGTTTGAGACATATTGGGACTTTGAATCCAACCATTATGAACCATCTCGACCTTAGTCTTCCTGGAGTGGTCATTAATACATACAATCCGTTTGCTTGGGTTACCTAGCATTATCGTCGCTGAGTTACCTAGCATTATCGTCGCTGATGCTAGAGTCAATGCTGCCGGGGATAGTGGAAATCGAAAGCAAGAGATCCAAGTTGTTCTGGAAAGACGATGAAGAAGCTGTGCTCTCGCCGGCCAGAACCCATCTCAACCCCAGCCCTGCTTGCGCTCATGTTCGAGTCCTCGTTCAGCTGCCGTTCCATCAACAATCTGAGGGGGAAAGTGAACGGATTTTGTGCTTGATTCCACTAGAAGCTGGGTGAATGAGCAGGATATGGCCGACGTACGGACGTCTTTATGCTGTAATATGGCACGAGAAGAAGGAAGGCAAGAAGGCAAAGTAGGGAGGGAGCGAGGAGGAACGTCTACGTCCCTGTAGCTCTGGACGAATGGGATGTGGATCGCCTGAAAGAAAGACCGAAGGGACGTGATCTGGCCAGGACTCGGACGTTGTGAGCTTCATACGCTTCGAAGGTCGAGTATCGATGTCCATGGCATCCAGCTCTCGCGTCATCATGGAGGTTGTCCGCAAGTTTCCCAGACGCGTTGTGTGACACTTTCTCACAGTCGCGTCGGTCACGCCGCATACTATTAACCCCTATCCCACCCACCAAATTATAAGACAGAATCAGAATCAATGGTGTCCCCAGTGAGGACGAAACTCTTGCTCTCCAGCGCACTCAACATCTACAATCTCGTGAATTAAGGAAGATGAACTCGCCTCAGTTTCGACATTCCTAGGCAAGTGTCTCTCAGAACGAAGACCATTCCACCTACCTCGTTTGGGCTGATCAAGAGCTTGTAGCGCCACCAACAACTTTTGAAAGATGCTTCTCAGAAGTGCCTATTCACTACCTTGCGCTCTTCCATTCATTGACGCTGATGCTTTCGTGATAGGTATCTCAAGTGGGATGTCTATCATCTAAACAAATTCTTCGTTCCCACTCTCAATATTGGAAGGTGTAGGCTTAGTACGCATCTTCATGCACGTTGCACCAGGCTGCACCAGGCGATTTCGAGCTAAAATTAGGTATGGTATACGGTGTATATCAAACCACCGCTGATAAGCTGCTCATGTGCCTTGGTGAAGATGGATATCTCATTGTTGTATGAGCCCTCCAGGTGTGCGTCGTGTATGGACACTGTGGTATTCTGAAGTCATACTGATCATTACTGGTGTTTCAGTGGAGCAATCCTGGTTGTACCTTGATGTTCAAGATCGATTGAACTTCTAATGTATTCATTATCCTGGGGTAGTACGTAGCAACACTGCCTATCTTTACCACTAGTACTGGACCTCGGCTCCAGTATAAAGTTGCTGGAATGAGGGAGTTGGGGGACGTTTCCGAGTTCCTGCGGTGCCATGGCCCAGCCTTCGTTTGCCGCGATTCAGGAGAACATTCGCAACTTTCTCGTACGCCTTCCACCTTCCTTCTATCCAATAATTTCTGAACGGGAGCATATTCTAGAGTATCGAGGGTACGTAAATCTGGTAAACCCATTCAGAGCTCGGCCATGTCTAATTAAAACCATGTAGCCGCCAGCGCAACGTTCATAGTAACTATTCCCCGGATTTCATCTCGAAACGGTGACTAAAGGAGCTTGCGTAGCTACTGGAGTACTTTCAAAATCTCCCTGATGAGGTGACATTTGCTTTACAGCCTGCGTTTCAAGGATGCTGGATTAACCTTTGCCTCAGGTTGCTTTAGTTTGGCCAGACAAATGGACCTTGCTAAAAGGCCTCTACGTGCTCAATCGATACGGAGCTTTGGTGGGCGTGGTATTCGGTCTGATGTGTAAGTGTGCTTCCCTCTCTTTTCAGAGTCTCATTCCTAACTGGTATACCCCCGCTAGTCGAAGTAGGCACCAAGAATGCAACGTTCGTGGTGAGCCTCAGCCTAGTGTTCTCCTTTATTGAAGGACTGAATCGTGCCATTGAATCCAGCTGTGTAAAACCAGTGTATACTTTCAAGGACGTGAGTCTCGAGTCTACATGACCCTTTGATACCACGTCTGATTGCTTAATTCCCTAAGTTGTTCTGCTCTTGAACCTCGCATGGTCTGAAAGTAAGTATCATGGAGCCGCCCCCCCACTTCGCCATTCGTCTAGCTGATCAGTACGTCTCTTCAGCCATCTTGTTCATGCGAGTCTACGCTCTATCAAGGCAGAACCCTTACATTGGCCTCTTCCTTGCCGCATTCTGGACGGTGTGTTGTTTTTTCTTTCCTTGCTCATCCAGTACTGACAGCAGTGCTTCCGTCTCATCAAGGGAATATTCACGGCACTGATGGTGAACTTTGTCCGAGTCGTCAACGTTCTCGTGCGTGAGTTACGGGTCTGTCAAGCCGTCGTAAAGTTGCTGTGCTTACTCGGAGTCTTACATTAGTCCTCGACCATCCGTTCCCAGGACATGCTTGCCTCCCTATTCCTGTGGTCAACAAAGTTCTGCGAACACTACCATTCTTCTTGATCCTGTCTGAACAAATCGGTAAGGATGAACCCCCTTCCCCCCGCTCCATGAAGTCGGTTTAGCAAATTCGGTGGGACTCATCACCTGTTCTTATTAGTGGTTATGGCCCTCTGCGTTTACTTCCGCTTGGGTGACTTGGCGTCGTCCCGAAGTCGCCTTTCCCGGACGTTTTCTCGAGATGGGCTCTATTACTTCTTTGCAATATCTTGTAAGTAAACCTTACCTTTTGATCGATCTTTGTGCTGAAGTCAGATGAAGTGATGTCTATTGCGAATGTTGGTTTCAGTTTGGCGTTCCTGGTTAGTCGGTCTCTCTTGATTTCCCACTGGCCAGTCTCTGACCTGGCTTTCACGCCGCTTCTCCAGGACAAGTACGACCATTACCTTGGACCGTAAGTCATCCTCTGTTGTTCGTGTCTGCTGCAGATATTCATAAGCTGTACCACTTTTTAACAGACCACAGAGCGTCGTGCAAAGCGCCTTGGCTACTCGGCTCGTTCTCCATCTCCGAAAAGTCAAAACAGATGGGGAGATATCGAGTTCGGGGGTCCAGAAGCATACTCCACATATCGAGCTGCATGACAGAAAATCGCCCAATGCTCACGTAGGTCTTCTTCCTTTGTCAGCCTTGGTGTTGCATATATCGGACTCATAACTGTGCTTCCAGGGTGATCTGAAGTCATTTTTACCTTGCTAGGTTGGCATCTGTATGGTAGGGCTGAAACCATTTGAATCATTCGCTACAAGGTTTAAACGTTGAACGTCAATAAACGCTGTGAATTGATGATCATTGCAAGTTGCATTCGCGTACACTCTATCATCCGGACATTACGCTCTGCTGTACGTGTATGGGCATAAGCATGAAGTTCGATAAAGCTATATATAGATCATGTCGGGAAAACAATGTTCATTAGTGTTCGAAGCTCTGCGCAAGCATTGAATGCTACAGAAGGAAGCAAGTAGATGCATCCGCCCCCTTGAGGATGATCGCGCTCTGCTGAAACATATCAACAACGCTTTGAAGCTTTGAAGGCCGAGGCTCATGACCTGAGCAAGACAGTCATATTCTTAGTTCTTTACTACAAGGGAAAAAGCGGAAGCACCGAGCACGTCTCGTGTCCCGACGCGCTCTCGTGGTTCTTCAAAATGAGATATACTAAAAGCTGCTAGCGCCTCTTCCTAGTGTAGTGTATGTAATGCACACCCACTCCTTTCGATATCTACCCCCGGGAGAATAGCGATATTGCCTTGCTGCGCTGCGAGTTTCCAAACATGCTTTACTTCCGGGAGAAGAACAAGATGTCGATTTTTTTTACGTCCCCAGTCGGCATGGAATACTCGCCCTTCAAAGAGTCTGGAACGACGCAAAGTATTGCCTGCTCTATTCCTACGTGGCAAAAGCTGCGTTAATAATGTTCACTTCTCCATGTTGACTGAATAGCT
Source organism: Coprinopsis sp. MPI-PUGE-AT-0042 (assembly GCA_020736565.1). NCBI lineage: Eukaryota > Fungi > Basidiomycota > Agaricomycetes > Agaricales > Psathyrellaceae > Coprinopsis > Coprinopsis sp. MPI-PUGE-AT-0042. The sequence goes on along the minus strand of JAHBOF010000070.1, from coordinate 393,277 downwards.
GGAACACATATAAGAACAGAGCAGCACCGACATGACCTTAAACTGTCCCCCAATTGACTTCGTACTGCCATGATGCTGCACTTAAAGTCATCGATACTTGCAGCCGTTTTCCTTAAGTCGATCTTTTCTGCCGCCTTACCAGTGTCAGGCGGTGAGTGGGCCTTGATCTTCCGTCTTGCAAATTGACATGGACTCTTCAGACCAATTTCTCAAGCGAGGTGCGGCGGTCGTATACCCACCACCAAGGGACGCTCGGTGGCTTCGCTTGAGGGGTCAACAACACCCATGCTCCAACTGCTAGAAGAACATAAGGAGCGGCGAGTCGCGACCGCGACACCCTCATGGCTAGGTGAGAGGCAAAGTGCTGTCAACCGACCTGTGTCTTAGGCTCTCTTCGCGAACACTACCTTAGTTCTGGCACTCGAATTCTAATCTCCCACATGTTGCGGCAGAGTGGTATGCTTTACGTACATACTATGACCTCTCCCGTGCCAATACCATGTGCTGGATGTTCTCGAAAGTCAGACCTTCGCATTTCGTATCGGTGGCGCTTGTCATGGCGGTATTTCCGTTTATTGCCGTAAATTGTAAGTTTCTCTCGGAACATGATGCTATGGAAGGAGGGTATTTCGAGGCAGGGCTGACTGCTGCGACACGAATTGTACATGCCGAATCATTCACTACCTTAACGTGATCGCGGTCCTCCTGCACTTTCCCCACAATGCCAACTACGCCTCCTCCTGGTCCTAGGATCTATAGAATCGCCATGAGATGGTGCACAATGGATCTATGACCCTCGGAAGCTGCCGTCATCAACGCGGTCCTTCCAGTGTTGTCCCTTGCGTTGACATCTGCCCTAGGATCGTCGGTCAAGAGATTGACGATAGATTCGTAGCCCAGATCGCAAGCGATCATTAGAGCAGTCCTCCCGGTTGCGTCTTGAATGTTGACATCGACCAGGCTATCTTCAAGGAAAAGCTGCACGATTCCGTCCCAGCCCTCCCCAACAGCGTTCATCAAGGCCGTGACCCCGTCGTCATCCCTTGCGTTGAGGTCGATGCCGGGATAATGAATCATAACCCTAACAGCCGTCTCCCAACCGATTTCTGCCGCCATCATCAAGACTGTCTCTCCAGTTGCTGTTCGTTTGTTGACATCAAGCCCGTCGGCTTGGAGGAGATTCACCAGTGTATCTTCGGTGCGTGCGAGCATAAGCAGTGTCTCACCAGCATCGTTGACGATGTTAACACCTGCATCTGGGTGCTCAAGCAAACGCTGAACAGCGTTGGGCCATCCGGCCTTGGAAGCCAACATGAGAGGTGTTTTCCCATCGCGTCGCTTTGCAGTGACTTGCACACTAGGAAAATCGAGCAGGTGGACCATGACTTCTTCCGTACTTGACATGACGAGGGCGGCGTTTACCGCGTCGCCGTCAAGCTCCGTGAATGTGAGGATGCGTTTCACAGCCCGATACCAGCCTTGCCTTGAGGCCAGGACAATGGCGTTCCGACCGTATATGTCGCGCGCGTTGATGTCGATGCCTGGCATATCCAGGTATTCCAACATAAGCGGCTCAGTGATAGCCATGGCGGGAAGCAATGCAACGTCGAGCTCTGGAAATGAGAGCAACCGTGCCATGGCTCGTTCCCACCCCCCCAAGGCTGCGATCGCCATGGCTGACATTCCCCTCTTGCTCTTTGAGTTAACCGCGATCCCGGGTGCGTCCAGAAGGAGAAGCATAATATCCTCTGAACGCGCCAAGGTAAGAGCGGTATGGCCGTCTTCGAAACGCCGGGTGTTTACCTCGATCTCAGGAAGAGCTATAAGTCGCTTGAGGATGCTCTCATTACGCTGGTAAGAGGCGATCATCAAGACGGTCTCATTGTCGTCCGTTTTCAGATTGACGTGGATACTTGGGTGATCGAGAAGGGCGTGTGCAGCAGCGTCGTGACCCCATTCCACTGCCTCCATGAGGGGTGTCCATCCGAACAAGGTGGTTTGGTTGACGTCGACGTCCGGGTTGGCTAGAATACTTGAAAGGATCCATGGTCGACCGGTCTTCACTGCGAGAAGCAGCGCCGTTGCTCCCTCGTTATCGGATCGATTCAGATCTATCTCTGGGCGTTGTAGTAGAGCATGCACCAAAGGTTCGCTGAGGTTGCCGGACCGGAGGCTGGCCATCAGCGGTGTGCGGCCTTGGGCGTTAGCTAAGTTGAGATCGACGTCTTTGTGTCGCAGCAGCCTTTCAGCGATGCCTGTCCATTCACCTCCCCGAATGCAAGCGAGATGTAGGGATGTGTTTCCGTTCGTCGAGCAGTGATTAACTTGGAGATTCGGTACGGTCAATAGCCAGTCGACGGCCTCGACATGTCCACGGCTGACCGAAAATGTCAAGGGCGAGGTCGACCTCCGTGGCCACGTATTGGCATTTGTAGTGCCAGAAGGAGTGTATATGATACCATCTTCATCCACGTGGAATGCGCCTCCCACGAGGTGCAAGATATTGTAGAAGGTGGCAACATGGAAAGGGGAAGGTGCCATTGTAGGCAGGCGCCGAGAAACCCAGGGGTACCATCCTAGAGGGAATGACCGACATGAGAGAATAAATGCCTGTGCATCGGTGGGTGATGAAAAGGCGCTACACTTGCGCGCATGGGATACCCAATGATGGAGAGAATACGAAACGAACGGCATGTCACTGGAGGCGTGAAACAGTGCTTCAGCTGGGGTGTCGTTGATTCCGTGGGCCCTGAGGTACAAGATGCAACCTTGGGAGAGCATGGAGTGTGGCTCGGAATAGGTTTGAGCGAGAATGGTGGCCAGCACCACCTTGGCAGTATAGTCTAAGACAATCGGTCATTAAACGAAACCCAGAATAGATAGAACATACGCACGGATAAGCCGAACTGTGTTCCGCTTTCCCTCTACAGACAACAAGCCGGCGCACGAGGACAAGAGGACGTCCTCGGATACGAGTGCAGTACCGTCGAACGACTCATTATCAGGAGTACACGCAACCGCAAACTGCAGTTCTTGGAGCGTCAAGGGCTCTTCTGAGTAGATAACCCAAAGCAAAGCTCGTTTAGCAAGGTCGGTAAGTTCCGGGTCTTCAGATTGCTTCTCGATGCGCTCAATAGTGAGAGCGTACATCTCTTCGAGCTTGGAGGGCATGGAGTCTAGCTGCTTCATGACGGACTTGAGGGTAGTACACCGGCGAACCATCTCAACCTGTAATGCTGCATGAAGAAACCTAGGAAGGAGATGACAAGTTTAGTCCTACTACAGAAACCTTTGCTTGTTTTTGAGACACTCACATTCCTTGAGAGCGCTCTCCAACCTTTGATATAACACTCCTTTTGGATCCAGTTCGAGTCAGGAGGTCGTCGAAAGCGGGACACTTTGCAATTCGCTGAGCCACCAAACTTGCGATATCCTCCTGTTCTGCCACAACATCGACAAAGATGATGTGTGGAACCACCTTCTTCAAGAGCGGTAAAGGCCGTGAGGTAAGCAAGAGATTTCCTCCAAGGGAAGCCAAAACCTCGACAAGCTCGTATTGGATGTCGGGCTGGGCCTCGTCAAGCCCATCAAGAATGTAATGAGCGGTAGGAAAGGCCTTACCCACATCGTGGAGGAGAGCGAGCAGCTCTCCCTGTGTGGGTTGCATATCTCTGAGACTACGATGGTCGAATAGAGGTTCAAGTAGGGCGGAAAGATGCTGATGGTCCTCCATAATCTGTCGAGCAAGGGCAGCAAGGATATCCCGAATTGAGAGAGGTTCCGTGTACCGGCAGTAGACAAATGCCACCAAAGTTTGATGGGGCTTCGTGATAGTCGAAATGACGAGGGATCTTGGAAATAGTCAAGTCGATCAGTTCACCACCAGGCTACTGACCTGCACTTACGAGAGGACCGTCTTCCCTGCTCCTGCTACAGCGCACGGTGAGAAGAAGTGTCAAAAGGTTGGCACAGGACAACGTACGCATGCCTGTGCCACAAAGCACAATATCTTTACCATGAAGCCATCTTTGAAAGGCATCACTTTTGAGAAAGCGAGAGGCAGTCCCAGGGGTCCACTTTGCCAAGCTCTCCTCATATGCTGAACCAAAATTGACGGGCGATAGCCATTTCAGCATCTTCTTCAGTTTCTGGTCTACTGTCAAAGTTAGCTACCATGATTGTAGCATAGAGTGCGCCGACTCACTATGCTCCTCCAATGTCTGAATGTTGTAGACGATGTCGCGACCGACGGCAGTGAAGGTTCCCCCATTAATGACGTTCTGGGAGCCTTGGAGAATGATGGCAGGGAGAGGAAGGGGAATTTCTGCCTCTGTATCCGTAGCCGAGCATCTAGCGGCACTTTGGGCTCCATTGCCACTGCCTGGTACTGCAAGAAGCGGCGATACGGGGAGACTAGCGGTTGAGGGCAGCTGTGAGCTATCGGCTTCACCTGTTTTCCTTAAAGAGCGTGCAATGCGGTCCTTTTCGCCGCCAGCAGGGGTTAAAGCATTCGAAGGGAAAACCTCCCCGGCATTGTGAGCCTGATGCCGAGAAGGGTGCACAGCAGTTGCCGCCGCCTGGTTCGTCAAACTGGAACCAGCAGGTAAGCCTAGTACGGATTCCCTTCAATAAAATTGCCAGTGGCCTTGCGGATGGGCCTACCTGTGGTTACACCATCAAGCTCCCTGTGAGCATTGACTTGCATTGACAGCTCGTTATCCCTTGTCACATTCTTCGCCTCGTTGGACATCACCGTGTCACAGCCGGTGAAAACGGATAACTCACCTTCCCTATTAGACGCCTGCAGATACGTTTAAAGCTCATTTAGGTAATTGTATAGAGAAATCGGGGAACCATGCATCCCAAGCAGATGATAGTCAAGAGAAAGTAGTCGTGAGAAACTTTCCCTGGCTTGTGGGCGCTAATCAGAGGGCGGTGGTGGTCACTATCAAACTTGCAGGGCTCTGTGATTCCGGGGGATCAAGCCAAATATCTAAGAACTCATGTTATTAAACTCGGCATATAATACATAAGGTGTTTCAAGTGCTACTTTACACTTACTTAACGCTTTACAAGTCCATTGTACACATATTCCGAGACTGAGATCCGTTGATGGAAACCGACAAGTAAGAAGTAGGTCTAGTCCAAGTTTCATACGTGTCCTATCTGGCAGGTGTCCACAGACGTTTAGCCGGCACTCACGACCGGCACCGTCGCGGGGATCGCTGACAAACCTCCCCCGCTCACCACAGGAACGATTTCAGGTGCACCCGTCAGGCCACCCACCCGACACACAATCTCGTCTGGCGACACTGGATCATCCAGTTCTGGCGTAAACAGCGTTCCTTCAGTGACAATCCCATCGAGCACTTCCTTCGCCCGAGGAAGAGGTGGCATAGGTATCGAAACCGACCTGGTCCGACCAATTCCTGTGGCCGATTGCGCACTTTCCGGTTCTGGGTGTGGTTGCAGGTCGAGCTGATGGGGAGCTGGTGGGGAGAGGACTTGACCAACCTCGGCCTCTTGATGAGGTTGCGTTTCGGGAGGTGCAGGTGCCTCAACTGTAGATTCGGGCTTGGACGGTTTAGAATTTGACTTCGAGGGTTGCGGCGCAGAGTCGGGTACGTCGAATCCAAGTTTCTTCCATGCCTTGGAACGATCCTGGAACTCCTTGCAGTAATCATCCACTCTCCTCTTTGTCAGATCCCGAAACTCTTCACTGAAGAGTATAGGATCTTTCCACCACCTGTTCTCGTTCATCGCCGACACTGTCTTCACCAACTTATTCACCTCTCTGTCCATGCCCAAGATCTTCTTCACATCTGCTGCGTCCTGTACCTGCTTCTTCTGCCTGAATTCTTCCTCCGCTAGTCGGTGATCATCCCATCCCTGCAACTTGTGAAGGAGCAAAAGGCCAAACGGTACGAGTGGTATCCCGTCCACCCATCTGGTGGCAGTCTGCTCGTCGTTTGGTGGGAGGGTATGAGGGAGGTACATCGTCCCAGGTATGAGGATATCGACTTTACAATCCACCCCGAGGTATTCACGTCGATAGTATAGGATCCGGTAGGTATCTTCAGGGTTGCGAGGAAGCTTGAGGTAAAAGTGTAATGGGGACGTATCGAGAAAAAGAACTTTGAGTTGCTCGGCTGTGAGCTGTTGTTCCGGGGGTATGGACGGGTCTTGAAGCACGAGCATGTCCACATCCTGTGCAAAGTAGAGTTAACGAAAGGGTAACAACGAGGGAGAAACGACTTGCCTTCGGACACCTGTACGAGCCATACAGCCGGGCCGCTAGACTCCCAAAGACCGCGCATTCAATGCCACGATCCTTCAAAATTCGGACAACCGTCCGAGCAGCTTCCATGACAAGCTGGAAATGCGCCTCCTGCTTGGCCTCTTTCTCAGCTTTCGTTGCTTTCTTCTTCCTCGGCTTCTTTCTGGACTTTGCGCCATCCTTGCCCGGCTCCTTTGCATCTTTCTTCTCTTCCTCCTCGTCGCCAGTAGTTTCGCCCAGTCCATCGTCAACTTCATCCTCGACTTCTTCGTCCTGTTCGTTCTTAACCTCTTCCTGGAGCTTTTCTTCCTGTTTCTTTTCTATCTTCAAATTCTCCATTGCCCCCTTGACACTCTCCAAGCCCACCATAGCCTCTTGCACCCTCTTGTGCAACAGCTGCTTGACGTCTGCCTGCAGCCTTGGTCGAACTCTCTCGGGTTTCGTTGCCGCTGCTACAGCAGCGGCAGGCTGTTCGACCGTCGAGAGAGGCTGCTCCCGTGTTTCGACACCCTTGGCAGTGCCCTCTGGTTGAACAGGGTCTGTGGGCGCCGTCGGGCGCTTAGTGTTGTTGTTCCTGTGGCCAGCTCCCCTTCCTTTACCCCTCTTCGAACGTGGAGGTGAGGAACCTTTCTGGCGCTGCTCTTGTTTTTTGTCCTCTCCAGCTTTCGACTTACTTGAGGATGCTTCAGGTGCGGGATCGGCATTGGCTTTGGGAGCTGATTCTACAGCCGCCACAGTTGCAGAAGCCTGCGTCGGAGCTTTACCGCTGTCGACCACGGTTGTTGAAGGGTTCGGTGGTGATGAAGCAGCCTTCCCTGGCTTTCCAGCTTCTTCTACGTTATCAGCAGTCTTCTTGGGCTCAGGACGAGACCCCCTAGGTCTCCACTTCCCTCGCCTCGGTTTTCCCCGCGAGTTGCCAGACCCCCCACGAGGTTTCGTGTTATCCGGTCCAGAATTTGGTATAATTTGAGCCGAAGTGCTGGCCTCCATATCTTCCTGTCTTTCGCCCGTGGAAGTGGGCGCTGATGATGGTATAAGATATAAATGAGCCCAAGAAAGATGGTGGTCAGAGTGCAAGCGCTGATGCAGTCAGTCGATGACGGTCACAGCATCCGAAGTGGCGGTGCCATGATGGGCGCCTAAATCCCGGCTGAGCATCATCCCCGCTCCATCCGGGCTAGGGCAAAAGCAAGCCCTCAAAGAGATGAGGGCCCACTTTTAACCCTATCACAAGTGGTCCTTAGCTTTTAAGGTACCCACCGAAGTGCGAGCTAGGATCTCAAGGGGAAGAGCAGTGGTTGGAAGGAACCACCAGTAGATGCCTGCATGCGTGCAAGGAGCAACTCGATGAAAAGCCATGGAATGCACAGGACCTGTGAAGAGTAGTCTGCGTATTTGCACGCCACCAAGTATCATCTTATTGGCTTTTCTCGGGGGTTAGCAAAAGAGCGACTTTTTCGGTAAGACGGAAAAGAATTCGTTGACAAAGGGCAAGAAGCAGTGAAGCAGGTTTGAGGGAGATGATCCAGTCCTTCCATCGCGATGCAATGCCTCCATAAAACGGAACCAAGCTACCGAGGAAGTGAATCAAGAGGAAGCCAGATATCATGCTTTAGAGATCGCATTACACACCGTCCAACTATGAGCCACAATCTCATCTCGTAGCTCCAAGCATCCCAATTTCGATGGCCTCCGCGCTGTGAATAAATTCTTCAAGCTACAGCTGGCAGTTGCTTTATTCGTGCATGAATATTCCCTTCCGAGACCTCACAATCATCCGTCTCGATTCAGGCTCTATGGTCAACGGGCGCTAAAGTGTCAACAGGCAACTGCAAGTGGAGGTGTGCCCTCGGCCGCCTCTTGTATCATTCATCCCATGCGCAGTTCCGCATTCTCCGCTGTGAGCGCAGAATCACGAGCCCAGAATCAGGAGAATGAAGCCCTAGTGGGTGGTAACCAAGAAGTACGCAAGTCACAAGCCACCTTGACAGAATGTCAACTGAAGAAGCAGAAAGGGGACCACATGGAAGGCTGCGCAGGATAGGCGTCTCTTTGTATCTCTGCTTACCCTTCCTGTGTGCCAGCCTAATTGAGATTGATGAGCGTTTCTGTCAACGGAGCGCAGCTTCCTGGGGATCCGTTGACCGTTGCCGAGCCTGTCATGATTGGTACGTCTGCAGAAGCTCAGAAGGCTTGTGAGTCCGTCAAACATCGTCGGACATAGAGGCGGTGCTGACGTCTTTGCTCGTTGTCTGACTCTCAGTATGACGGGAGGAATGCGATGCACAATGTTCAACGGACGTTGTACTCGATAAGAGATTGGTGTGCAGATCTTTGAACTGGTTCGTCATGCGAAGACCTGCAGCCAAGAGCTGGTTTGGCCTAGACGCGCTCGAACGTTCCAAGACGCGATGTTGACCCGTAGGAAACCGAGGTCACGGCAGGCGCAACCACATGACCTCCACTTCTCGGAGGACTTGCATATTCATCAAGACACAAGGTTTAGAAGAGCCATGGATAGATGTTTTGAATGTTCCATTTGCCTGGGACAGTGTTGTCTATTAAAAAGAGAGACAGGTGTACTCTATAAGAGTTGGATAGCACAACCCATCATGTTCTCCCGCTGCGACAAGGTCAATAGGGACCAGTCAGAATGTGGAATAGAACTCACCAAAGTCCGAATACGCCAGCCTATTTTATGACGAATAGAGTTCCTCCTTGAGGGAAATGCCTGAGCAGAGCTGGTCAGCACTCCGGGTAACCCTCTATCCAGCGAGATAAACTCACCGAGCTCCTCTCGGAGGGGTTTCAGCTCGTCAACAGTACGCCTGGTACTGCTGCTTGTTCTCGACCTTCTCCTTCACACCCTCGAACACACGAACGGCGGTCGCATAGCAGTTGACGCGTCGAGCAGCCTGGACGGCAGCGGTAATGACCTCAGGCGAGGGTACAAGATCATGGGCAAAGCAGTTGTTAGACCGCGCTGGAACCTCGAAGAGGTCCTCAGCATTTTGGAAGAACTTGACGTAGCGGTCGCTGAACTGTTCAAAGGTTTCCTGAGCATGTCCCGCTGGCAGGTCGGACGAGGAGAGGGGCAACGCGGGCCCGCGAGAACACGGTTCGGCGGGCAGCAGCACGGAAGACGGAGGCAGCAGCGCGGGTGTTCATTGTCAATGAGTGGCGACGACGAGGGAAACGATGAGCGAAGGTGTTTGGACGATGAGGACGACGACGACGAGCGAAAAGATGGGTACGTTCGGGGCGATGGCGCGGAAATGGCCGGGGTCGAGGCTGTCACACAATAGAGACAAACAATCAAGCTCGAGCCAAATCTGCCGAGGCCCTGGTCGCGACCTCCATGGCCACTGACGAGACGCGTTCTGCTCGTCGATGATGGTGGGCTAGAGGTACGCGTAAATCTGGTTCTGGATGCTGCCAAATTCCCTCTGAGGTTATCGCCCTCTAATTCTTGGAGGAACCCCGCCTCTCGCTCACTAGCATGGAATGTGCAGCGTTCATTCCATTCTAGCATCTTTTGCTGCCTCGAGGACTTCAGTATTTTGGGCCTGACAAGGTGCATGTTCGATATCGGCAGCAGCTCCTGGCCGAACAAACCTCTGGGAGTCTCATCTTCACTCTGGGTCTCATTTTTGCAAAGCATCGCCCCGGAAAATGCACCTTCCCTGAGGTACTCCTGGTGCTTGCTGGTGGTTTCGTGAGCCTGGAATGTACGCACTCTCGGAGTCTCTTGCTCTCCGATACTTGCTTGGTCAATCCGAATAGACCTTGAGCGAGAAAGGTGGTGCATCCTGGATCGCGATACCAAGTGTCCGCCCCCGACGCGAAGTCCCACAGCTCCATGTATCCTTGAGGCTGCACGAAACAACACTTACAGAGCTCTTGCAAATCGTTGCAGTGCCGGAAGTTGATCCAACCCCACAGAACTACGCAAGTTGGAACCACCGAGCCCAACTGGAGCTTGTCTTGAGGCCACGCTGATGCAACGAGGCCTTATTTCGCGTCCGGGTATTCACCAGTAACCGGTAAGGTCTTCATCACGCAAGAAGCAATGTCAACCTTAACGTCATCTAATTAGCTTCTTCTTACCGACGTCTTATCTCCGCTGTGTTTTGCCCATCGTCATACAGAGGCGGGGGTGACACTGCCTTTGGGCATGAGGCTACGGCTGTCCCATTCCAGCCTCGAGGTACCTTTTGTCGATCCTTGAAACAACGACTCATGACGACGGACAGCCCGGGTCTATGTAATACGCAAATCCCGCCCTCTCAACATCTTGACGTGCTGGGATCCTGGGCATACTGTGGTGTAACTGACTAGGTAGCTCCTGGCATACGCGTAAGCTTGTCCCGTTTCCTACTAGGTCACGTAGGTTGATTACACAGAGGGCAAAACGCTCGCAACGGAGATCCAGGATCAAGCAACAACCGTTCCATTGAACTTGGCCAAATCAACTATCCGGCGTCCACGAAGCGATCCAGAGGCACCTACAGACGCTCACTGTTATCGGCTCGACCTAGAAGCAGGCCACACTCCCCGTATGGGTGAGTAGGTTTAACGTGGAGTTCGCTCAGAGTTCAGCGCCGCGTTTCGCAGCACATTCAAGCTTTCATCTGAACAAGGTCCTGAGAGTTGTAGATTCGAATCGCTTTGCACAGCCCGACATTCATCTTACCAAATTGGCAGGTGCCTGGGCAGAAGTCAACAAACACTCGCGAGCTGCCCACCTCGCACCTGCAGTATCGAACCGATTACATCTAAGAAACCAAGCTCAGCTTGAAAAGCACTATCGGAAAATGTGTGCCATACTAAAATGGACTGCTTGGTGTTGTTTGCTTGGGTCTATCTGCCTCTCCGTCGATTTCCCGACTGTGGTGAGCCTTTCTCCTGCGTGTGCGATGCGCGTTTCGATGGAGGTCATAGAGCAGGCAGTAACTCCTACCCTCGCGACGATGACGTTTCGCGTTGGAGGATGAACGATGTCCGATGCAGAGCCTTGCGCCTGTGCCGCCCTTGTTTGAACCGCATCGTCGGAGGCGATGCACGCCGGATCATTAATCTAGATTCGCGCCTTGCTCGATTAGGTTACCCGACGCCTATAAGACAGGGTCATGGTGAGTCTTCATTGTTCACCAACCACAGTCCCCTCTGTCAACTGACTCGACCAAAAGCAGCACTTCAACACCACACAAGCACATTTCAACAATATCCTTCATAAACAACACCCCAACGTCGCTCCTCCAACACTCCCTTTCGCCCGTTATGCAGAGCAACTTTGGCAACAACATTGGCTACGCGCCATATCCCATGGATTATCAGCATCAGGTTCAGGTCAACATCAAATGCAATACCCTCTCAGCCCTGTCGAACAGCAGATGAACACTTTCCCGCCTTCTCCTGCCACCTCTTCGTCTTCAAATGCCGGCCAGCAGCGACGCCGCTCCTCTGTAGGCATGCGGCGAGTCAGCCCAGATGCCCTGATTGATCTCGACGCTCCAACTCAGCCTCGCCGCTACGTTACCCCCCTCTACCACCTCTCGCAAGGAAGTTCCAGCTTTCTTTGGAAAGCGGGCTATGTACTCTAAGATGCCGCCTGCATCTGACGGCGAGGACGAGCTTACGGAGGAGCCTCCTGCAGCCAATGCAACCGGACCAGGAGAAGATCGAGTGGAAGCGTCGCCAGAATACCCTTGCTGCGCGCCGTAGCAGGAAGCGCAAGCTCCAGCAGCAACAGGCTCTCGAGGATGCTGTTGAGCAGCTTTCTCGCTGACAAGGAGATGTGGAGGACACGGGCTTTGACCCTCCGACAGCTTCCTCCTATCCCATGGCATCCTCTGCCCCGACTTCAAGGATTGAACACTCTCCGACAATTGCTGTGACGCATTTCCAGCCTCTCCCCATTCTCCGTTCCCGGCAGTTGGCAGCTTGCGCAGGGCGCAGACCATTCCGTCAGAAGCGTGGATGACTCCGAGTGACATTTGGGCATTTGGCCGTTGGCAGATCCCTCAGCTGCCACAACAGGCTCCTATGTTCCCTTGTGGTATTCTTGTCCATCCACCGTTGCTTCCTGCCCTTGCCCCTTTCTGTGGCCCACATCTACTACTCGTTTTGGTAGTGGGCCCCAAGAAAGAAACCCAAATTCAGCCTCCAACTCCCCTGTTCCCGAGTACAGCTTACCGAACAAACAAGCGAACATCCACCATGAACCGCCTGGTTTTCTCCTTTATTAAGTTATGGTCTATCTCTCGCGTTCATCCAACCATCGATAATCCGTTCACGGGTTCTTGTCAAGTGTAGAAATCAGATGCCGTTTTGCTGGAACGTGAGTGCACACCTTTTTCGCACCTTTGATAGAGCCGTTGCTAACTGATTAATTATCTAGTTTGGGAAGATTGGTTACAATCGACTGCAGGCTTGCTATATGGGACAAAGATCTAATTAGGAGAACTCATAGGACACATTCGGTTGATTATCGCGCCGTTGTTTCTTTGTTCTAGGCACCGAGGCAGGCAATGGTTGGAGTCCTTGTACCGCCTTGAGGATCCTTGGGCTCCTATCACGAATTCCCTTTTTGATTTTTAAGATCTTCCATTCGTTTCTCTTCTATTCTACCCTTCAGGGGCTTTTCCTCTCACGATTTCCCCTTCTCCTTTTTCTTTGTTTAGCGATCCTAGATGACTCGGCCTTCCCCAAGGAGCCGCGCCAACCTTCGAACCCTTCTTTCTTTGAAATTTGGACTTCTCGTGGCACTGATGACGGACTATAACACACAAGTACTAATCGAAGTCTATCCTTGTACCTTTGTATACTGTTATCTGCTATCCTTGCTTTCGAATTTCGATACCCTCTGTATAATATATGCTTACTGTATACTTCTTCGCGATACACGGCACGTTCTATGGGATGTCTGTCAGGGTCAGAAGGTGACCATTATGAAGTCCGATTCGGTGCTTACGACTCGTGTTGCTTCTTGTTAGGCTTTCTTTTGACACGGGAGTATGGCTGGTCTACTTGAGGAAGCTCAAAGGAGAAAATGGGTGATAAATTATTTGTGGGTGCTTATGCTTGACCGAGTAGTGCGCGCGCCGCGTCCATAAGATAGACTCAAGCGAGCTTGTGACATCGGGAACGCATTTTACAGCACTTTTCCTTCTACGCGATGGCCGAAGCTAGTCCGGAGTGCGCATCTTGGTAGCATCCACTGTTCTGATGTCCACATCTGTCATCTCCCTTCCGAAGATTGAAAGCTCTCAAGTAAGCGCGCAAGGAGGACAATCGCCGTCCATGGCTCGCAATGAGACCATCTCCCGAGCTCCGGTTCCAGCGTCAGCGTTTCATGTATAGCTGCTTTGGTACATATGGATTTCGAATTCAGCTGGTTGTATCTGCGCTCATGACCCGTCAACAACGGTTACTGTGTACATAGCGAAGGGCATCTGGCGTTGTTGTTCCGAGCGGGTGCCTCGGCAAGATGATGGTGATCGTTCTAGATATACCTATGAACAGAGTGAACCCCTTGTAGCGTACATTTAGGACTGAAAGTGCCAATTAATTTGGCGTTGATTCAAAGTTATCTCTCCGCCGATGGGTGATTGGCGCTGGCGCTTGTTTACGCTATGAATAGCTTCAGCCGCCCGCAGCGGCTTCTAATACCTGCAAGCTGCCTGCCTCACACTAATTGGTATGGAAGGCAAAATGAGCGAAGTTATATCAGCCGATTCATCAAAAGATTGCTCTAGCGGGTTGGCGAGGCTCCGCAGGCCTCTGCTCTGGAGATGGTGGATGGAGGGAGACGACTGCGACGGTCTGAATCGCCCAAAGCTGGGCAGTCCCGAAGGCCTGGCAGCCATGCATCCGGCAATAATTAACACAATGCAGGTCCTCTTACATTTCCTGCTGTATCCCGTTGGCGCCCGTTTTGAGCCACGGAGTCATTACTCGCGAGTAGTTGCAGCCTGCCTCGTTTGAATCGGAAACCAGGCTGCCCGTGCTGCGCCACATTTCCGAAATGCAAAGTCAAACAAGGCTGTCACAATTGCAGAATAGGGTATTATATGTATTGATAGCGTCTACTATTTAGTTGTGCCCCGCAGGGGAGTGTGAGTGTTCGAGTGGGGTCGACAGCCCTCTACGCAGCAAGGGCTGGCTGTCCGTCCGTCGCGGACATCACCTTCTACATCATTTCCAAGGAGCCTTCAAGCTCAGGTGCCGGTTTCCCTCTATCAATCCGTAGATTGTCCGTAGAGTGCTCTTGTCGCAATTGGTCCGACGCCGATCGATTTCTGGAAGCGCCTTACGGGATCCGGACTTTGGTGCAATGACCGGCTCTTGCCCTTCTTAATGCTCGCCGCAAGTTGGAATGCATAAAAAATCGGAGTCGATTACGCTTCAGTAACAGTTAAGAAGAGTATAGCCTGAGATCCCCGCCCTTTCCTTAAAGCAACGTTCTTTTTCTTCGCGTTATCAGTCTCCTGCCCCATTGCCTAGGGCGCTAAAAGGTCAAACGCCCCTTTTAAATCAAAACGCGTTGTGGGGTTAAGGTTTGAAGATCATATGTGCGCGGATTGTGCTGCGTCACAGCTGTTTTGTCAGAAGACCCGTCCAAGTCATGCTGCCTCGATTATCTTTTCGTCTTCTACCATCAAGATATCTCTTATCAGGACGAAACATGTCTGCCGCAGCTATCGTTATCCCCTATGACCAGCAGAGCTCTGGCAACACTGTTGCTGGTGTTGATCCTGCTCAGCTCTGGGCTCTGACCCCGTCGGGTGAAAAAGTGCCCAAAGTAGGCACCACCAGGACTTTTTACAATACCCCTGAGTCCAAGACGACTGCTATCTCGTCTTTGGGAGAAGGATTTGCTACCAAATCCCAGGAGGTCAAGCGGGAGTTGGTCCGCAAGTCCGTTGCCAGCGCTGTCAAAGAGCTCAAGAACTATGACGGCGTCAAGGACGTTACAATTGACGCGTCTGCGGACCCCCATGCTGCTGGTGAGTGCGCACCCCGATTCACGCAATCTTTACCTCTGAAAAGGCAATAGCTGTTGCCGCCCACCTGGCATTGTACAGCTTCAACCTGAAGACTGCCACGCAGTCTCCTTTTGATCCTAGATTGAAGGAGCCTGTTGCTCCCAAGCTCCAGTTCTCTCCCATTGAGTCCTCAAAAGACTGGGATCGAGGCGTCGTCTATGCTGAGGCTCAGAACCTTGCAAGGACCCTCATGGAGCTTCCTGCCAACATGATGACCCCCACGGTATGCTCTTGACTGACCCAGATAGGCCTGTGCTCATCAGCTTTAGATCTTTTGTGAGCGCGTAAAGAAAGAATTCGAAGGTATTCCCAACGTTGAAATCATCGTCCGCGATGAAGGTATGTCACTATGCTGCGACTTTTGTTCAATTTGCTCATTCGAGGGCTATAAAGCATGGGCTGCCGAAAAGGGCATGGTAGGTCTGATGCTACGATTTCGGAGTATGGTTGTAACGCTCTCCTACAGAATGTCTTCCTCTCTGTGACTCACGGCACCTCTGAGCCTGCTAAGTTCTTGGAAATGTGCGTTCCTCATAATTTGCATCTGGCAGGCATCTCACAGCCTTATAGCCACTACAAGGGTGCGGAGGATAAGAATGCCCAGCCTCTGGCCTTCGTTGGCAAAGGTATTACCTTCGACAGCGGAGGAATTAGCTTGAAGCCCGGAGCGGTGTGTACTATCTCTCAATCAGTCTTACGCCTCTAATTCATCGACATTAGGGCATGAAACTGATGAGAGGTGACATGGGTGGTGCCGCGACCGTGGTTTCTGCAGCTTTCGCAATTGCTAAGCTTCAACTTCCGTACTTCCTCTTCCTTCTGTGCTGCGGCTGAGGCTAACCGTTCTCGTAGTATCAACCTTGTCACCACTACTCCATTGACCGAGAACATGCCGGGTCCCAGTGCCACCAAGCCCGGTGACATGTAAGCTGAGCGACATCAATTTGTATTTGATATCTTGCTGACAAGGATCGCAGCTTTTACGCCATGAATGGCAAGTCGGTCGAAGTCGACAACACTGATGCTGAAGGGCGTCTTGTGCTCTCTGACGCCATCTACTACACCTCTTCCGTCTACAAGCCTCACACCCTAATTGACGTAGCTACTTTGACTGGTGCTATGGGCATTGCCCTCGGTGAAGTGTACACCGGTGTCTTCGCCGTACGTTTCTCCTGATTCCTACTCGATAAATTGCACCAGCTAACATGACCATTATTAGACCTCGGAGGAGTTGTGGCAAGGATTGCATGAGGCTGGCCAGATCGAACATGACCGCTTCTGGCGTATGCCATTGGACGACGAATATGGCCCTCAGATCCATTCCTCCAACGCCGATCTCCAAAACGTACGCCTCTCTGCTTCCTCTACATTGACTTTCCCCCTTTCAAGCATCCGTAATTGACGCTCACGGTTTTCCATACAGACTGGCGGACGCCCTGCAGGAAGCATCACAGCGGCTCTTTTCTTGAAGCCTTTTGTTGATGGATTGGAAGCCAAGGATGGCGCTGAGCCTTCCATTAAGTGGGCTCATCTCGACATTGCCGGGACCATGGAGGTTCGTGTCGTCTATTTAGGGCCTGCTTACACGGCGTCTAACGTGATCATCTCAGGCTACCCGTCCTTCTCCCTATCAAGAGAAGGGGATGACTGGCCGCCCTGTGCGGGCTCTTGTCGAGTACACCCGACGACTTGCAAAAGCTTAATTCTCCCTGTCGCTGGCGGCTGCGACTTCTTGCCGACCTTCGCCATCATTCACAATGTTTTTCATGATCATGGAGCCGTCACAAGGCATTCAAATTTTATCCATCGAAGAGCGCCGCGTACAAATACATGATTTGGAATTACTCGAAAGCAGTCATGCAATAAATGATACATGGTAATACAAGAATTAAAGGCAAAGATCAGTATCCGAGCTGTTCGACAAGGGTTTGCCATGAAGCCTCAAGCATGTCGATTGTGGGGTCATGGCTTGGCATAGTTGGACAAGAGAGGGTCGCGAACTTGCGTTCTGGGTATGCTGGATCTGCACCAGGGTCATATCTGGCTGCTGTGTGCGGTTGCTCAAGGTGGGGAGGTCTTTGGGCATACTGCCCTTGATTGTGATAGCGTGGTTGTTGATGCTGCTGCTGTTGGTGCGGTTGCGTGTACGCTGGGGGAGGGGCTTGCGAGCTACCACCACCATAACCCTCACGTTGGCGTGGTGGTTGCGTTGGGTAATATCCTTCCCCGCCTTGCCTGCCTGGTACAGTCCCAGACGAGTGCATTGGGGGTGGAGCGTGGAAGGAAGAGTGTGAGCTTCGTGACGAGCCACTTCCTGATGATGCCGTCTCCGTTGAGCTTGGGGCGGGGGGAGTTATTCCTTGAGCCATCGGTGAGGGTCCGCAGAGAAGGTTGTTGACCTCTGCCATAATCCTTTAGGTCTTGAGCAAGCACAGGGTGCAGGTATTCGAGTTTGATACCCGACCCAGCGGTGACGGGTGTGGTCCCGGTTCCTGAAGATCTCGAGCTTGAGGAGCGCGTAGGATCATTCGAGCTGGGGAACTGGGAGGTGCATTGGTGTTCTTTCGGTGACGAGGTGCGTTTTGCCACTCAGCCGATCGAGCTCTTCTTGGGTGATTGACGACTCTGAAGCAGAGACAGAGGGCTCGTATTGAGGAGGGTTCACCGACTGGTGGGCCTTGTTATACAATCTCTGAATTGATGGCTAGACGTGGTATGACGCATACGTCAGTTGAAGAATGTCGGACACAGATTGTCGGAGGAAAAAGGTGCATACCAGAAGAGTGCTGGCCGAACGGCAAGTATGAGACGCTGAATGGAACAACCCGAGCAGCCTGCGTAAAATTTCGAGAGCGGGCGCTACCAAATGGGACGTGGGCGCTCGCGTTATAAGTAGGGTGAAAACGATCTTAACGGAGATGGTTTCACATGGCCATTTAGTAACGGGCGGTGCGGATCAGCTAATGCACTCACTGTTGCAGAGAGTGCCTGTGACCAAGGGAGATTGGTCCGCTGAATGGTATCAGGCGCTTGCCTCCATGTCAGTTCGAGGCCAAATATAATTCTCCATGACGATCGATAGATCGCTACGATTGAAGCGATGTAGCGGTGCTCTTGCAGGTCTTGATGATCCACCTGCTCGCACAATGCTTGAGCGAAGTATGGCCGGTGGAGGTTCATAAGGGCTACGGTGTCTGTGATCAATGCCGAACTGAGATGATAGAAGTCAAGATAAGACGCACTGGTTTCTTTGCTCGCCAACACAAACCAGCGATGGAAGTGGGTCTCTTGTGACACGGGAGAAGGATTTGGTTCCAACTTCCAAGCAGAAGGAACGGTGTATTCGCGAATCCGGCTATCAAGCTCCAGGATGTCTGGATAAGATGGTGGTGTCGCCCCCATGCCGTTCGCCATTACTGAATTTAGCAGCTTCGTATACCCGTAACTCCATAATTGGACTATAATACTACCTGTCAG
Source organism: Coprinopsis sp. MPI-PUGE-AT-0042 (assembly GCA_020736565.1). NCBI lineage: Eukaryota > Fungi > Basidiomycota > Agaricomycetes > Agaricales > Psathyrellaceae > Coprinopsis > Coprinopsis sp. MPI-PUGE-AT-0042. The sequence goes on along the minus strand of JAHBOF010000070.1, from coordinate 374,476 downwards.
AAAGGAGGTTGCGATGGTCAAAGCTCCTTACAAGTGGAAGATGAGCCACCATCAAAGTCGGCTGGGCTTGATTCCAGGCTAGGAATAGGAGAGTCGATGTAACTTGAGCAGATGCTTGGAGGGCGACCCAAATAGAAGCTCTAGATATCGTCAGAAATCAGATTTTCTTTCCTCTTTAGAAGATGACCTACGCTCCATGTATCTGCAACAAAGAGCTGCCAAAAGATATGCTTCCTCTTCTCGACATCATCGCGAGGAAGATGCCAGCGTGCTGGATTTAAATCTATGCGGAATTAGTAGTCTTGAAGGATTACCGAAACATCTCAAGGCGTACGCAAGCCAATCTAGATGACTGTCAGTAATCGAATGTTGGCATCGAACGGAATAACGGACGCTAAACCCAAGTCGTACTGCTTGTCCAATATCCAGCCATGCCGAGGTTGACCCAGCACTGTCACAGTCACTAAGATCTAAATATTGGGCTAGATTTATCTAAACGTCGTTGAATCAGACGATGGTTGCAGACCGGATTAATTTGATCCTACCATTGTTTGGATAGAAATCAAGGTTGTGTAGCGGGTTGGCGGTGCCGCGTTAAGTGCCGTTCGAGCGAGCTGGTAGTACGCATTGCCAGTGTCTGGATGTTGGTCATCAAAGTAACATGCCAGGGCGAACGTTGTGAACAACATGGCGGCGGCATGGTACATCTGGAAAGAGCTGTACGAGCTGATTTGGGGTTAATTGCCATCCCTGTGGATCGGTAACAACACTTACCGTCCCCTCCCGTAGACAGTAGACAGCACATCATCAAGGAGCCCTGTCCGAGACAACGGTGCATACCTGCACCTGTAAGCCACGTCCATAAAGGAAACAAGGCGCCACTCACAGTGCATGGCTATTCCGGAGGTAAGTATCGCAGAGTGTGTTGCTTGGGACATTGGCGGGAACCGTTGAAACAGGGAATCCCGAGACCAGACATTGTGATCAAGGAAAGAGTCTGAATTACCATGGGAGTAGCCAGTGAGCTAGAATAGGACGCATGAGGGGGAGACAGGCCCGCGCTTTGGGAATACGCACATCCATGAGTAGCTACAAGGTGTTCGTCGTGAGCTTCAGCCAAGCTGCCAATCTTAAAGGGCTAGAAACGAAACCTCCGACCGAGCTGTCTTGCCCATATATTTCGAAGCCCCATCGTCGTGAACTGTCAGAGTGCCTGTAAACAAACGTCAGTGAGGCCTGACTATGCCTGCATAGTTGCCCTACCAAATGAGTCCGTATCGTCGAACTTCGTTGGAGGAGCAGACGTGGTAATGAGTGGCTTGGACACTATACCTAGGAGATGGTATGGGTGAGCTGTCTGTGCGATACTCTGTTTGCTCAGTCGACAGAGGTATCGTAGGCAGGTCCGTTTTCAGTTGCGAGCGGGGTCGTAAGACATCCTCGCGAAGCAGGGGATGCGGTTCGTCAGATAGCTGCCCTTGAAGGTTTCGCAATGCGTCTTCGAGCTCGTGTATCCTAGCGCAGAGATCGTCTATGCGGTCATGAAGCTCCTGTGTACCCTGAAAGGACCATGCGATTGCCTCTGCTAGGTTCCAGGCAACCTAACAATTGATGCGTCAACGCGTGTAATAGTCACCAGAATTCAATGCGTCCATACCGTCAGGGCAGATCTGGGAGCAACCCCGAGAAACGCATTTCTCGCATGGTACCTGAGGAAGTAAGATTATGAGCTGGTCTGACTCTTGACGTGGCGCCTGTCATCTTCCTACCTGCCTATCGCATTTCAATTTCAATCGCCTGCACTCCGCACAAGATGTCGGGCTAGAAGGAATTCCATCACGTATACACACAAACTGTACTATGATAACTCACCGCCGTCCCGGCTTCTTCTTGAGCTTAGGCTCCTTGACCCTATCGGCTGGTGGCATGGCTATACAACCTTGACGCTTGTTCAGACCAGAAGTTGAGGTCGGGTACGAAGTCGGGGGCACTTGCCTGGGCGGTCGATTGTTATAGTTGAAAGCAAGTTACAAGGGAGATAATCACTGGGTGCATAGCGCCCATGCTATGCGGGGCCCAGTTACTTTAGGCCCAGCGGCATTATGAGGACCACGGCGAACATCAGTGTCCGGAGATGTGGCCCTGCGAGAATATCAGCTCCCGACACTGCCTCGCCCACAAACATTTGTGATCTCCGGCTCGAGGGAAATCTCCCAGGCTGACCTCGCTGGCTGTTTGCAAGGTACGATGAGCAGGGCTCGAATCGCAGCAAATTAGCATGTTCAAATGACGGACGAAATTTCACTCTGCAGTAGGAAGCGTTCGCCCATTGTTTTGATGACATCCTCGAGTTTCTCTCGATGCCCAGTGCCCGAAACACTGCCTTAGCCTTCAAACGGGATGCCTTTTGCTTCTTAAACATCTTAATGGGAGATAGAAATCAAGAAGTGTTACTCCATTCAATCGAATTGCAATGCTATATAGTGTACAACAATGACCTAGGTATCCAATATGACCTTGTCCGCTGGGTTAACCCGCCTTGAAATAGAAGTTCTTGTATCTAGTCCTATCCATGGTGGCATTGGCCATGCTCCTATATCTATAAACGTGTATAAGGTCCGCATGCCTATACTTCTATTGCCAACACCAAATCACCCATGACACTGGGCATCCAACAATGTTCGTTCCGCGAGAAGTTGAAGCCTTGACCCCAGTGAAAAGCGGACCTGAGGCTGTCTGAGCCAATCGGAAGGAGTATGAGTCCTAAACGAAGCTTACAGAAATTTTCGGAAGTTATCTGAAATTTGACATTGAGCAAGGAATGGTCTGAAGTTTTCTGAATCTCATTCAGGTTCGGGACACGGAACGTCATGGGAGTAATATGACGGTTCTCAGCCGGTTCAAAGACTCTCAAGGGCTTGGATGAGGGATCGCGAAAGCGGTGACCTGATGAGGGCCTTGCCCAATAGCAACAAACACGCTTCCGGGACTCTTCGTCGCGTCCGGACGCGGCACTTCTCTTGTTCTTGTTCCTCCATCTGCTCTAAGTCGAAGTCCCCCCACGATTTTTCAAATCGCTCTCGTGATCTCGCTGTATTGCAGGAAGGCTTTCTAGGCCTTGCATCGCATCGCCTTTCAATTGGGCGGTTGAGTAGGTCCATCGTCATCAGCCTTCCCTCGCCCTTCTCGCCCTTCCAGGAACACCGTCTAGCCAGATCGCGAACAGCCATCTCACCCAACTTAGATGAGGTGAGTTCTTATCTAGCTTGGATCGTTCCCTAGCATCTAACACCGCCTGCAGTTCCTGAGCGGGCTGTTCTAAGTTCTTCATGAGGTGGATCACGTCGAGAGCAGTGAGCAGGTCCCTCTCAACTCGAAAATGCACCACCTCATGGTCTTTACAGGCATGCGTACATTTCTGGCTGGGCGGGGACGAACATTGGCGTGTATGACTTTGGCATACCTGAAGGAGGATCAGCCGGTGCTTGACGCGCACGAGGTGTATCCATCGTCGTTTATCTTTGTATCTCTCATCTCCCCCTAGGATCGGGCGTGTACAGGGCTGAGGATGCTTGGGACCTGTATGCAGTGTGGTAGCGTTCGAGTAGTCGTCACAGATGTAGATTAGCTAGTGTAGTGTACCTGGAGCAATATATATGAGCTTTCTGGTATACTCATGACCGTTCCGAAATTGTCAGTTTCAAGTGAGGCCAGCATCGCAGGAATAGGCCACCTGATTCCACAACATCTCCGATAGACTCAGTTCCTGTCACAAAATCAAATCTGAAAACGCGGATTTCTTTGGAAATGGCATGAGCCGATCTGACGTTTATGGTATTCTGATAAATTCAGGCCATCTCCGTAGGATTCAGACCACCTCAGAGCCGCTTCTCGCTGGGCCTTGACCCCCGTGTTTGGTTAAGTGTGGCCATCTCGGCTACTTGGCACCATCCTTTCCGAATCTCATCAGCGCTTCGTCTAGAGCCCGACCCTCCATCCAAAAGGCTTCTGTATCCTCATCTATGTCAGTATGGCTGTCCCTGTTACTCGGAGAAAAGATATCGTCCATAAAGGATGACCTTCTCCCTTGGGCTACTGATGCTGGCGGGGCAAGTCCGGCACCAGGGGTGGAGGAAGATGATGACATCCCAGGACCAGAAGGCTCTACCACATGTTGCGAAACGCCAACAGGTGGGATTTCTGGTACGCTTGGAAGATGTATGGGGCCGTCGACGAGCTGTGCTATGCCGACCCTGGAGGAACGGGGCCTGACACCCTGAGCTCTTGGGCTCAGTGAATTCTGTGATGGTGCACTGGCCCTGGTGCTTGCCCCAGCACTACGATTAGCGAAATCGTCATAGTGCATCATGGCTTGCGTAATGGAGCTTTGGTCTTCTGTAGCCGCCATTATTTGTCTCGAACGCTCAAAACACTGGAACTGACTGACCTGAGTCTCGGTGCCTTCTTGAACTTGTCGAAGGGAACGCGTCTCCCGAGTACCGTCGGGATCTCTCAGCTCTTCTGTCTTCTTGGTTGCTGATCAACGATATGCTTCGAGAACTGGTTTCACTTTGGGCTGATGACTTGAAGCAAAAGTGGAAAGCGTAGGTCCCGCCATCGTACTCGAAGGGCGATGGGACTTCCTCGCAGTCCTGCAGCCACAGCTGCAGATCGTGATGGTATCAACAAGCCATCGGTCCGCATCTCATCGACGGCACTCACTGTGTTTTTGAACATCCCTACAAAGGGCGAAATGTCTTGGCCATCCTTGATCAGTGCTAAATGGCACAGAGCATTATTCTATTCATCAGAAGCATCGTTCAGTACTTGGTCATACGGCATGAGGAATGGCCTCGCTTACGGATACGATCTCTTTGGCAGCAAGAAACCAGGGGTACTGCTTTATCCCCGCAGGTACTTCTGGACTGGGATCTGTGGCGGCGACGACAACTAGATGGGCGTCTACAGCTTGCCCTCTGTACTTGAAGGTTCCCAGGAGCTGCAGGCCGACATCAACAAAGGCGCTCAAGGGAGGGCACGTTATCTGATTAAAAATGATTTGTTCACCTGTGCGGCTCGTTCAATTTTATCCGCCGTCAACGTATTGCCCTCGACAGGATTGAATTGGACCCCCCGCAAACTCTCTCGGGAGGTGGGGTATATCCTTGGCGCCTCCCCTCCAAGAGGTACGCTCTCGAGCGTCATAACCCGAACCTGAACGATGGGTGAAACACGATAGGTCAGTTGTACAACTCTACATCATCGGAAACTTCAAGGCTGACCGGGACGTCCGTATTAGCTTCCTCGAAGATTGCGAGGAGAGGCTCTAGATGGTCTTCTCTCAACTTTTCCCACCTGCGCTCCATCCTGCCTGAGTTTTCTATCAGGAACAACAAAACAGCAGCCGGAACACTGGGAGACACCCGTCGGAATAAACCAGAAGGAGAGGACATGCTCGAACAACGGCTGCCACCAGAACGAGGGGGTAGAAGAGTGTCGCAGCAAAGATGGCAACTATGCCGCTTGCTTCGATCAAGTTCTGCTTGGGTTTTCTTTCCTAATCCGACCTGCTGTGTGGCAGTCAAACTGGCATCCGAAAAGAAGTGGGAGGGGAGGAGGAAATCTCACATATGCCTGGAAGTTTGACGTAGCCGGAAAACGGCAAAGAGAACCTCATCGCCGAGAGCCTTCGGGGTCTACTTGAAGATTGAGAGCGCCCACGTCAAAGCAGTGAGAGACGGGATGATTTGGGAAGAAGGAAGTTCCACGTGCTTGCGTAAGAATTAAAATTCTGTCTGTATGTTTTTCATTAACAATAAGAGGGCAAGGCACAGCAGACTCGTCTGGGCGCTTTCTTCGACTCATTTTTTCGCCTTCTATGCCGGGACGGAATGAATGTAAGGTGCTGTTTGAGGGAACTGTCGTCGGAGATTGACGCTGTCGCAGTTCCAGTGAGTCGTTGAGCCAATCAGAAGCTTGATTTCTCGGGCTTGAGAATCTCAAAGCGGGTGATTCTGTATCGCTGCTGACCTTGCTTGCAGTGAGGGGAATGGAAAGAGAGGCGAAGAAGAACACAGCGAAACCGTGCATTCGGTGACACATGGGATCGGCTTGCCAATGAATTGGTTAACTCAGCCGCCGTGGTCTCTGGGCAAAGCGCCTGGAACCCTGACCTAGAGCCGGCCAATAGCAGGCGGCGACAGAGGAGATGGAAGCCTTCGACTTCCTCTTACGTACCATTCCTTTGGCCCTCAGTGTTGTTGCCTGTGGGATTTTTGTACTTCTCTTTTGTCTTACCACCCAGTGCCTGGATTTCAGAACTTCGAGGGTAGCGGCCTGTGGTAGAGTGGAGCGGCAACCAGCCGGCGAATTCCACCCACGGTGGCGTTCCAGGCATACCAATTCAAAACAGCTCAATTTTGCTGTTCTTTTGAGCCCTCAACCCACTTTCCTAGAGAGCCTTAATCACAAGATTTTTAACGCCCCTTTTTGCGCCGTACAACATAATACCTCGGAAGGGCCTTGGAGAGGAAGCACCCTCAGGCTTGAGATCCGGAACAAGCGGGCTCCACTTGTCTCTACACAACTCTCGCCAGCAACAACAACATCAAACAGACGGGTCGACGGGATGCGATTGGCTGGGTCTTCAACCAATCACCTGTCAAGATGGTATGGAAGTCCTCGCGAAGGTCTGTGAACTTTCTGGATCTCAGGTCTAGGGCCGTCTGGGCTTGATTATCATTAAAAACATGTGGTTTCAAGCAAGAAGGTCTAGCCATTAGCTGCAGTGCCTAACGCCACGATTTATATGCACCGAAGATCTTCGGTGTATTAAAGTTGGCTGAGCCTTCTGGAGGTTCTCTCACACGACTCGCCTGTGCGCCAAGGTTTCCAAAAACGTGCCATGAGCGAGGTGATGGACTTCCCTCATGACTACAACCGTCCTAACAGCATCAGTATTAAGTGCGCAAGGCTCTAGAACCACTCCAAAAGTTCCGTGCGGATGGGTTGCTCAATGATTGTTATCTGAGTCCCGTGTGTCCAAGTCCTAACGGATAACATAACAAGGTCGAAGAAACAAAAACGAAGATTTACAGCAGCTTCTCATATACCCTAATCCTGGGCCACGTTACAGAAAAGGGAAAGGCTTTTCAAGCAAAACTTGAAGGGAACCCTGTCCCAGTTTGGCGCTGGCGGAGTATGAATATTAATCCAGGCCCGAATCGGGCCGCAACATTCACGTCTGTCAGAACGCCAGCCACTGTCTGCGCACGTCCACCATCACCTCAAACGTGGTTTCTCCCCTTTCGATCCAAAACAATTTCCAAGTCTATTTGAATCGAAAGCAATATAATTGAGAGGTTGAAATGTCAAATGCCCCGAATCTACCACCAGACCAGCTCCTGGAACTCTTGTTAACGCTGAAAGTCAGTTTCCTTTCCATTATCGTAAAGGGAATATCAGGACTCTTACGCTTTCTGAAACACAGAAAACGACACCAACGGCAGCCCGAACGATCTTGAATGGCCAGCCAGCTATTGCGTACGGGTTAATATCATTAATGGTACAGATGAACGCCATTGACATTGAGGTCTTCCAGGTTCGTGATATGTCATTTTGTGACGTTAAAATCATGGCTCTGACAACTTTCAAACATTATAGAAAACATTAGCAGGGTATCAAGGCTCTGCAGCCGCTGGAAGACCCCCATCAGCGGTAGCAGGTGCTCCCCCTACTGCGGCACAACCAGCCTCCCACATGGGCCCACCCCCATCCCATATTCCTCATTCGCATTCCTCTACGCCCGTACCAGCTATACCATCCCACATGCAGCAGGGCTACCCAGGCCAGTACCGAACTTCGACGCCTCCCGGCCCACCACCCCCACATTCACAGACGCCTCCATTCACAGCTGCTGCTGCACCACCACCCGGTGCTTACGGAGGTTACCCTGCATCGAACGGTTATGGTGGTGCACCACCAGCCTCTGGTCCTCCACCGCCAGGCTATGGCGCCCCTCCAGGTCTTTCGGGGGGACCACCTGGGGGAGGGTATCCCCCAGGCCTATCATCACAAGGGCCACCATACGGGGGCTATGGACCTCCCCCTCCAGGCCGTGGATATGGCAACGGTCCTCCTCCTGGTGGTCCTCCACCGCACATGCAGCATCCTTCAGCAGCCCCTTCCGTTCCGGGTCTTAGCCCAGAGTTGACGGCAACACTTGCTGCGTTGGGCGATGAACAAAAGGTATGCAGTCTGCTTTACGAACTTCCATTTGAATCCGACACGTTTTCTCGTTCAGGCTCTCATCATGCGCGTCATTTCAATGTCACCAGAGCAAATACGTGCTCTGCCACCGCAAGAGCGAAGTACCTATGTTCAAATTGTACGTGCCCGAGCCTGCTCCTGTTGGGACTGATGTAACTCACTGAGACCGTTTCTCGTCCTGCAGAGAGCAACGTTCGGGATCGCAACTCCTGGTGGCTGATCGACAGCTTCGTTACTCGATTCAGGTCCTCTTCCAGCATGTCTTGATCGATCGCCTGCACCCGCGCCCGACGCATCTTGAACTATTGAGCCAACCGCAGGACGAGAGGTTCCCCTCACTCCCAGCTGGAACGCCGCACCAGTCGGCCTCAAGCTACCAGGACATAAAGACGATGCAATGCGCTCGCGGGGTAGAGCAAGCATAGATACGCACATAGTACCCCCAGTTGTATCTTGTGCTTTATCGGCAATATATCTGGGAATTATCAAGCACCTGCAGTGAACCTCACTACGATCCAGGTGGCGAATTGATTCCAGAAACAATAGCAGAGAGGCATATAAATGTACATGTAACAAGAAGTACGGATATCCGCGACGAATGTGCATGAACAATAAGCAATACAGGCTGGCTAAGCTAAGGGACGAAGCAGTTCAAAAGGAAGGTGTAAGCATAGGGCGTTTGATCCAATACAACAAAGAATGAGCATAGATGATAGAAGAAAAGAAAGATAGAAAGAACAAATGAACAAGACTAGAGGAACAAGTTAAAAATACAGTTACATTTTGGGTTGAATGGACGGATGCAGCAGGCGAGTCGTCAAGGAAGATGCGGCAAGGTGGAAACGTTCATATCCTCCCGACCCGTATCGTCCTTGGAACATTCAAAGCTCTATTCGTTTTGGATGGCCATTCCTCCTCCTTTGGCCAACAAGTCAACCCACTGCCCTCCACCGCTCCAAACGGCCATTCAGCAGTCTACTCCCCTCCACCCGCCAACTCGAGAATCAACCGACAAGCCACATCCATAAAGATGAACGGGCTAACCACCTCGTCTTCTTTCCAGCTCCAGCCATCTCGTACGCTCCGACCACCATCGTCCGAGCTGTTGCAAAAGAATTTCAGTCTCGTTATTAATCATCGAAACGTACGAGAGCAAGGGGAGGTGACCGAAAGGAAAAGACGACTCACTCATCATCACTTCCCCAACTACTGCTAGGTTCCCAATGTGCCATGTCGTATTTGCCAGCGCCAGGCTCTGTCGAAGCCTTGTACGTCTTCTTGTGATGGAAATCCACGAGGTAGTTGATACTATCCACCTGCAAAATCATAGTGATCAGTAACTTGAACGTGCATTCTTTGGGGGTCTCAGCAAGCAAAGTGGTGCGTATGTTGAAGAGAAGAGCGATTGGTCCAGAGAAGGAGAAATGGTTCAGATAGAAGGAGGGAGGGGGACCCCAAAGAAGCCCAATCAAGAGCACAAGAAAGGAAACGAAAACACACCATATAAAGCTGCAAGTTCATCAACACAACCACATCCTGCACTCTACACCTCGTCTCCACACAATAAATCCCACTCGCCGCTTTCAAATCCACAGTAGCACCATGATCACCATACCCATCATATTCCTTTGCTCGCTCAATGCCTCCGCCTTGTCCATGATGATGGCGGTTGGTAGACCTCGCCGCTCTGGCACGCGCCATTTTTGCATCACGTTCACGACGAGACCGGATCCCACCCAGCCCGCCTAAGTCTTTCTTTTCTTTCCATTCCATGCCGAGTGTGCGGAGGGTTCGGTAGATCTCGAGCATGACTTCCATTGGCGGGCTGCGACTCCTGATACCGAAATGCCATTTTGTTCTGTAGGGGGGTTTCGTCAGTCAGGGATATCTCATAAGGGGTTTGAAGCAAGACAACGGAGAAGAGAGGCGCTCACCGATGCTTCTTCTCATTCTTTGCACTCCTCCTTGCAGACGCATAGTTGACGAGATGATGCTGCTCCGGAAGCTGAGAAGGCAACGACGAATTCAACACTGCGAACGTCGGATCTGCTGGTGCTACAAGGTTCGTCTTAGCCTTGACCCAGCACAATATGAACTCAGACTCACCTGTCCTCCTTCCTGTCCGCTGACCAGGTGGAGCAAAGACATCCACAAGCTCATTGAGGAGTTCATCTCCTTCTGAGGACGAGTCGTCCGAGTCTTGGTATTCGTTGTCAAGCTCGACTTCGAACGGGTTAGTCTCCTTGTTGTCTGCGGCTGGGGAGAGTGCCGACGGTGATAGTGCGTTCAGGGGCTATATGGAGTTATCCGTGAGCCTCTGTACAGGACAACGCCAGAGGAAAGGAACGTACATCTCTCGCAGCAAGCTCAGCATCCCGTTCTTCCTCTGCATAAACCGCCACTATGAACCAAGAATCGTCAGTTCAGCCATACCACAACCCAAGAACCATATCGCAACTCACAATCCTTCCCAAGCCTGCCTTTATCCCTCAAAAGCATATAAGCCACCTTGACCGCATTCCCCTGCACTCCATCATCCCTCCTCAAACACTCCCAAATATCATCCACCGTCACACCCACCATCCTTTTCGCCAACAAATCCACCACCTCTTCTTCAATCTTGCCTAGTCCATCGATCATCTCGAAATCGAGCTGCTTGGGAGGCGTGACGAGTGAGGCGAGGGTACCGAGGACCGGGCCGGGTGGAGGAGGGAGAGGGGTGAGGTACCGCGGGAGGTTGGTGGTGAAAAAGGGGTGTTGCATGATATCGAGGATGGTTATCCGCTTTACGGGGTCGACGACGAGCATGCTTGAGATGAGGTCTCTTGCGTCCCTGGAGAGTGAAGATGGGAGGTGAAATGTTCCTTCTACACATGGCTGTCAGTTTGATATGCACTGTCCGAGCAAGGGAAGAAGGGGAGACGTACGACTGATCTTCTGGAATAACTGGTGCACATCTTCATCCTCAAACGGCAATCTTCCACAAAGCATCACATACAGAATAACCCCGCTACTCCAAACATCAATCTCAGGCCCAGCATACACACCCCCTCGAATGACTTCCGGTGCAGCGTAATTCGGACTCCCACAACTCGTTCTCAAGAAATCCCCATCGCTAATCTCGTTGGAAAGCCCAAAGTCGGCAATCTTGACGTTTAGATCGTCATCTAGGAGAATGTTTTCCGGTTTGAGGTCACGGTGGACGATTTTGAGGCGGTGAGAGTATTCGATGCCAGAGATGATTTGTTGGAAGAATTTGCGGGCTCGGGGCTCGGGCATGCGTCCGTTGGCGACGATGTAGTTGAAGAGTTCGCCTCCGGCGTATTCGAGGACAAAGATGATGTCCGTGGGGGTTGATATGACTTCGTATCTGGGTGTTTTGTCAGTCACAACGTCTGGGTTAGTGCAAGAAGAGAACATACAGTTTGATGATGTGTGGATGTCGGAGAGCACGTAGGTACTCGAATTCACGACGCACACGGGTCTTGGTTCGTTCTCGCTGAATGACAGCTTTGGAGATGTATTTCATGGCAACTTTATGCCCTGTCACTGTATGAACCGCCACTGAAACCAATGTCAGCGTTCGATCCAGCAGACTCGCACTGCGAGTGGCATCGAGGCCAGACGATCCCAGACAGCGAGAATGAATGACGACGTACTTTTCACTTTGCCAAACGTTCCTTCTGCAATATCAGAGAGCACCGTGTACTCTCCCAGTTTCGACGGTGGATACATGTGTGATTCGTCCATGGTGACTCTTCCCAAAGTCCTATGTCGCAGTCGTCCAATTCAGTGTCGGTGTACCAAAACGAGTGTCGTAAAGCCAATGGTCAAAAGCACTTCGCGGGGTTCGAGATGTTAATCGTCGATAGTTGATCAACGAAAACGTGCCCCCGTGCTCCGACAGATGTTCCGCAAAAGGAACGACTTGGTGCAAGGCCAAAGTGCAAGGCAGTAAATGGACAACAGCACAGTTTATGTCGTGGTGTAATCCGATTGGTAATGGGAACCTTTGCCTCGAAGCGAACGAGACGCCGAAATGTGAAAGTTCTAGACGCTTTACTGGTCCCCTGGAATATGGTAAGTCGGCCTGTATTTCACACAAATTGACTTTAACCCACTACAGATTTTCTCAGGTCCTTGGTGAAATGATAGTGGCCGTATAGGGTCAGCTGAGGTCAGAGGCCAAGGCGTTCGGTGGGAGAGAGGACCAAAGAGAGGACAGGGGGGGAACAAAGCTCCGTCCGGTCCGGATTCGACTGCGCACACAATTTGGCTCTGTTGTCTAAAGGCTTTGCCGCCCCTGATACCGATAGGGGCAGTTTGAGGCTTGACGCGGCGGCGCAGAGCACGATTCACGAGGACTGCTTCTATTGCAATCTGCATACCCAATCCTACATGTACAAAGTTGAGACAATACTGTACATATTGAACGAACAAAGCCCTTTGGAAAGAACGCAAAAAAGTGTATCCTCCCTCCTTCATAGTTCTAGACATTGCTTGAATGCAGACTCTTGGTGCTCTTGTTGACAGAATTCCACTTCTCGTCTACAGTACGGCCGCCAAGGGTTTTCTCACCCTGAGAGTTGGAGTACCCGCCAACATCGACACCAGAGCCCATTCCCTTTTGGTTTCCCTTGAACACCACAGTGCTCTCAGCTTGAGTGACAGTCTCCTTGGTCCAGGCTTTGCCAGTGACCACGCGGAAAACGATCATCTGAGGGCAAATGCACTGTGGATAATATCGATCAGTCAACGTCTGGAGTCCTAGAAAAGATTCCAACTCACAGTAAGTTTAGCCCACACTTGGCCAAATGCAAGAGCAGTATCACTCTGCCTGGCATACGGGATAAGGAACATGATACCAAAGATAGCATACGGCGCAGCCGACTCGACCATCATAGACGCCACACTGGTGTACGTCTTTGCGTTCTCGCTACCAAGCGCCCGCGTGACAGTCTTTGAGAGACGAGACAGGCGGTAGAAAATGGCAAGGGTGACAAGGACGTTGAGGCCGATGGTGATCGAGTAGTATGGGACACCAAAGCTGACGGCCTTTCCGCCGAAGAGACTGGCAGTCTTGGGTGCAGCGGCGGTCACGAGTTGGCAGATGGAGAGAGCTAGTAGCGTTGCGAGGCTGGTGAGCCTGGGCAAAAGCTTCTGAAGGGAGAACAGGAAACGTACAGAAAGCGGCAAGATAAGCGAGGATGGGGAAGGCGACGACCCAGATGTTCTGACCCCAGAGGACGTACAGGCGGTAGATCTAGTAGACCATTTAGGGTTCGCGGCCTGGCTGTATATGGAGGGAAGGTACGTACGAGGAGCGCATCACCCATGAAAATCATAGCAACAACAGTGGTGGATCCAAACGTCTGGTACCACACAGAAGTATTCTCAACGATAAACTGCAGGACCCCACCTGGCAGCTCCCGTCCATTGATCCAGCAAAGTTGAGACCAAATGGCATTGACCGCCACATCAGCCGTCAAGAGCAAGAACATGATCGTGCTGTAGATCGCGAAAAAGCGCCTGGCTTTGGGAGAGGTTCGGGTGACTTTATTTCCTACCAAGCCTTGCATGGTTCCAAGATAGAGAACGAGAGAGATGCCTGTAGGGAAGGTGGTTAATAACTTTCCTTTCAGAGGACTGCTCGAGAAACGGGAATACCATAGAGGATACCGCTGACGTAGTTACCGACATAGAGTGAGTGTTCAAAAACGAATGTGGGACTCCTAGGATTGTGACTAGGAGCTGGGGCGGCGGGGTCTGCGGACATGACGACTCGATCTCTCTGTGTAACGGTTGACGTAGAAGGACCCGCCAAAGACAACGTCTGTGGGAGGGAGGGGATGGACTTGAATGTTCTTTAATTCCATACTTGATATAGGTTTCAACTTCTACTATCCCAAACTCACAACTGCACAATCAAAACATGCTGACATCTGGTTCTTGGCTTTGGCAGCACCGGCGAAGGAATCCGTTAGACTGTCACTTCTACCATCAACTTCCCAAACAGAAGTGGTCTCGTAAACCCTCCTCTAAGACTTTCAGAGAAGACTGGCATCCTTCTCCCGTGTCATAGACAACAGAAGCACAGCTCATCGTAAATGGATATTGTTAGTACTCTCGTAAATGGGAATGTTAAACTAAGTACCTTGGCTCTCAAAGCCATCACGCATCAAGGAAGATGGAAGTACTACGGTTGCGCTCGTCTGCGCGTGCTTTGAAAGACGGGGAGCCGAGTCCGACGCTTCAGCTCGCCTAACCCTCAGCAGAGAAGCTTCCAGGAAGGCACATCGTCCAAAAGTCTTCATCGAAGAGCAGGTCGAGGTTCCCATCGCACCTCATTCATATATTGACCCGCGGCTGCGCGTAGCACTTACCACCTGGTCATCATACAACTCCCGACTCTCTCTCTCTCTCTCTCTTTTGCATGTTTATCTTTCTTAGCCACCTTTCATTGCGCCATTACCACCGTCACTGTGCCTTGAAACTGGAACGGAAGTATACCATCAGGGCATGAGGTTGAGTTCGATCGTCCCAGGAACAACGCTTCTGAATACCTCCCAGAAGCATAAATCGAGTGGGTCAAAGAAATTCGAGCATTATGGGCCACCTCTGTTGCTGAGAAATACACGGGAGAGGCTTGATCGCAGTATCCATGGCATGGGGTCGAGGTGAAAGACTGAAACCGCTTCTACTCGACAGGCAAAGGCTGCCCAGACAATGTTATTCCCGGGAAACCCGAAAGAACAGAAGAAGAAGGAGAGGAGGAAAAATCCATCGAAACGGATTGAACGTCTAGACGGTACCAGTTTGGACCGTCCATCCAACCGCGACCCCCGCCGCAGCCTAGGCATCTTTTGGCGCGCTTCTCGTCTTCGCCTTCTGCCAGGGCAGATAGCTCCCCTTCACCAAGCAGTACCAGAGCTGACCACGCGACTACAACAACGTTCTCCCGAGCTGTCCAACGCTTGAACAATGTCCCATCACGTCGAGTCGTGATATAGGTACGCTGGCCTGGCATCGATCCTCGCTTGATGATCGCTGAAGTTGGGGTCTCAAGAGGACCATCTCGTCGGCTCCAGGGCTCGAGAGCGGCCAAGGGCAGACCATGAAAGATTTGGCTGCTGCTGCTAGGTAACGGCCTGAGGGAACGTCGGTCCAGCCAGAGCTGAGCGCTGAGCTCACACCCGTGATAAAAAGCAGCTCGAACCCATGCGAAGGGGAAGTCACAAAGGACTGCTTCTCCCGCCGCACGTCCATGGACAACAGGATTTACCTGATGGAGCTATTCTTGGTATTATTAAGGTACGCCATGGCTATCGTGCGCCGCAGTTCAGCAGTACCCTAGTTTTCCAGCTTAAAGAATGTTTCGTGGTCAAAAGCTGTTCGGGGGGTTCGAGGTGTTGATATATGTGGACCTCCGAACAGATGTTTCACAACGAGAGTCTGGTGCAAGGCCGAGTGAGGCAGTAAATGAAAAACGCCACAGTTGTCACGGTGTAACCCAATTGGTGATGTGAGCCGGACACTGAAAGTGGTTCCGGATGCTTTCTGCTCTCCTGGCAATTGGGAGACTATAGGCTGGGTAGATGAAAGATGACCAGTCAGATTCTCTAGGTGTGGGAAAAAGGTATCGTTAAAAGTCGTAAAAGTACATGAGGAGTCGACGTGAAATGTATTCCTGTTTGCTTTGAAATGAAACGAGTCCGAGTGAGTGTAATGTGCATATAAAACGAAGATTGAAAGCGCGAAGAAGAAAGAGGACAAGACCATTAGCAATGCGCTGGTTGCATTACCAATCACGAAACAGCAACCGCTCCAGACCCACCCAACTCCTGCCTCAACCCCTCCAACCTCTTCGTCTCCTTCTCCGCCTTTTCCAAACTCTTCGCCAACGCCCCCTCCCTCACCTGCAACCTCTGATCCATCCCAAGCACCAGCATCTTGATCTGCTCCAAATGCGCCAACCTCTGCGAGTCCCTGTGTTCTGCTTCTTGTTGTGGTGAAGCTCTCATCGTCGCGGTCGAGGATGCCAAAGAGTTACCACCAGACTCGGATGGCCGACGTCGACTGCCGATGGTTCCTGGCATATCGGCGAGGATCCCACTCTCTTCTTGACTCTGGCTGAAACTTGTATTCCGGCGGTGGCCGTTGAAGAGTGGGGAGCTGGATCCGCGTGAAGGTGGGCCAGGCGAACCATGAGAGATCGTCGCTGAGCGCTGATGCCCTCCTCCAAGCATGCCTCTCGGTCCTCCAAATGAAGACAGACCGGAGGAAGGCGGAATGTCAAGTGCAGTGGCCCAGTTCTCGCCTGCTAGGTCGCGTAACTTGGATTCAAGGAGCTTCTCGCGAGTTTTCGCTCTAAACAGAAAAGATCTGGTCAGTTTCTTACTAGCTGTTGTGTAAAAGCAACGCACTTTTCGAGTTCGGCCATGCATCGTTCGTTCTCCCGTTGTGTACCCTGAAGAAGGATGTCAACCGCTTTCGCATCCTTCCTCATCTCAGCTAGCTCTTCAGCTGGTGGACGCTGCATCAACGCTTGCGAAAGGCTCTCGATCTGCGCTGTCAACTACAGAGCCTTCGATCAGCTACGGTTCCCCATAGAATACAAACACGAAGAGGTCGCCCAAGACTTATAAGAGCGTCCAATACGTTCTATACGTACCTCATCGACGAGTCTATCCTTCTCCAACAACTGTCTCCTGAGTACGTCTTCGTCGGTCTCCCCTGCTTCGCGCAGAGCGCCCAGCTCATCCGAAGCGAGAGCAAGCGAGTTACGACCGTAGGTTCTGACGGTCTGAGAGCGCCTCATAATGTCCTTTCAACTCTCTATGCGCAAATACAAGATGCAGTTGCAGGAACGAATCGAACGTTTTGGGTGGTAGTTCGAGGTGTACCAGAATATCCAGTTAAGCTTCCAAGGATTCTGCTTTACGCCTTAGCCACGGAAATCACAGATTGGAGGATATTTCTGTGCTGTTATAGTCCAGGAAAACGAAGGATTCGAACAAGATGGTGGTGGTGGTGGCTGAAGACACTCAAATCGCTCCCGCCGCGTTCCCGAACGCGAGGCAAATGCGATCATGTGATCCGAACGCGAAATAAAGGCATCGATAGGGGCTTTCGAGCACTCAGGTCCACTGAGGAAGGAGAATACATATCGGCCAAGGATCAAGTGACCTTTAAAAATTTCAATTTCTATAGCTCTGAAGTTGAGCGACCTGTACAACGTATCACTTTATGCATCTATAGTGGACGGCAATTCCTCCAAGCGACTCTCCTGATGGCAGTCAGTCAGCACAGAGAAAATCAAAAGTCGAGTAATAAATATACCGCAATGTTATACCACTGCATCCGTCTCTTAGCAACTAGCTTTTGTGGTTACTTTCCTACTCCTCCGCGCGAAGCCAATCCGCATCGTGCGGTCGTATGTCTCCCGAGCCTGTACATGCTTCGGTTAAGGCAAGCAAGAGAGGATAAGAAGACTTGCGGGTATACCTTGTGGGATGGGGGCCGCGACGGCTGTAGTGATAGAACAGAGGGTGATGTAGAGCGCAGTGAGGAGGATGTACTTGGACTGGGGCATATTTGTCTAAGAGAGAGCGTGATAACTTGGGGGGGGGGGGTTTCTGGGCCAACTCTAGGTTACTCTTATATATAGTCTTTTTGAGCTTCGTGAGGATATTTGGCTACTGCTCAAGGAAGTCCTGGCTTATGGTAGCTATTATCGTTTTCCCGGCCCGTCCTCGGCCCGCCTGAGCAGATCCTGCTCACTCCCTCTCACAGTTATACTCTGCGTTGTGCGATCGTCACAATTTACGCTTCCCGGTGCTCACGGCTGCCATCGCTGATCAATAATTCAGGAAATGCACCGTGTAATCCATTGTTGCGTGGATGCGCACGATAGCCTAGATCTGAGGCCTCGAAGAGTTCCGAGTGGTGGTGGTGGTGGTGGTGGTGGCTGAAGACGCCATTACAAGTAATCGGCGCGTTCCAGACGCGAGGCAGGGGTTTGAAGAGGAAGGCAAGGGGAGGAGGATGCGCATCACATAGAGAGAATAGTCATGAATACAAGGCCCTTGCGCATATCCCCAGGTTCAAACGTTACGTCGAGCAACCTCCAGATTGGTCCAGCGTATGTCGAGCCCTCTCGAAGACCTTCTGGAAGGAATGGCAATTACTCAG
The DNA here is from genome assembly GCA_020736565.1 of Coprinopsis sp. MPI-PUGE-AT-0042. NCBI lineage: Eukaryota > Fungi > Basidiomycota > Agaricomycetes > Agaricales > Psathyrellaceae > Coprinopsis > Coprinopsis sp. MPI-PUGE-AT-0042. Next base: position 356,017 of record JAHBOF010000070.1, on the reverse strand, counting down.
CGCTAAGAAGCGCACGAGGCATAGTTTGTGACATTACTTCCACGTTTTTCCAATCTATTAGGCTTTCGGCTGCTTCCTTTCCTACCGATGCTTCAGCCAACGCGGATCGTCCGGTCGTGATGTATCTGTACAATTCGATTAGATCTCTTTCAAAGGCCAGGCGAGAGAGAATATAAAATCGTAAGACTAGAGATCGATATACCTTGAGGAATTGGAATGGTGACAGCTGCAGTGATAGAACCGAGCAGTATATAGAGTGCAGCGAGGGGGATGTGCTTGGGCTGGACCATATTTATCTATGAGAGATCTGCGTGATAACTTGAGAAGTCTATATACCTAATATGGTTTGCTCTTACAGTCTTTTAGGTTCCGTTCGTTTTACTGTGGGAGGAGACTGGGCCATTGCCAAAGAAGTTCTTGGCGCAATTTATCGGTCTCCCGTCTTGGGTGCCTTGGCCGTCTCACCAGATGCTGCCGCTTTCATTCTTCACTCCCTCTCACCGTTGCTAACCCACAGATTCTGCGGATGTGTAATCATCATGTTTTGTCCTTCCCAGCCACGGCGTAATTTACCCCTCGTACTTCGTACGTTGACGCTGACCAGTATTCCAGACAATTCACCATATTATTCACTGCTACGCGGGTGCGCACAGCAGTCGGTATTGGCTCCGAGTGGCTGGTACTGAGACAGCCGAGCTGAACTTCGGTTTTTTGGCTCTTGACAGTGGTACCAAAGGACAGGGCGCGTATCATACGAAGAGACTATTCAATAGGCTCAAACGTCTCTTTATGTGTTTTGCCTTCGAACAGCCTCTATACTCTAATATCCTAATACTCCACTGGTCTATATCTATAATGAACTTGGGGCCCTCTAAAACTGATTCGCTAGGCAGGATGAACAGTTAGTAAGTAGGCAGAAATGCGGTAGAGGCTTGGGAATGTGCACCTGTAAGCGATAATGGTCTCTGTACATCTTAGTTGTTGCCCTACTTAACACGATTACTCCGCGCGAGGATTCAGCCAATCCGTATCTTGTGGTCGTACATCGGTAGGCCCTGTAGCATAGCGCGTTAGTGAAGACATCTCATAGGGTAGGTGGTAAGGAAGAGAGACTAAGAAGAAACATAGATGCACCTTGTGGAATGGGCACAGCGATGGCTGCAGTGACGGAGCCGAGAAGAATGTAGAATGCAGTGAGGAGGATGTACTTGGGTTGAACCATATTGTTCGACGAGAGGTTGTGATTAGAGGAGAACGCAGGCGAAAGAGGCAGGGGGCTTGCTTTAACTTGGGAACCTCTCTATGTCTGATGACAGGCTGCTCTTATAGTTTCTCAGTTTCGATCGTTGCTGTGGGAGGAGTTTTGACCACTGCTCGAAGAAGGTCTTATTTGTAATTTGTTTGTAACTTTATCGTTCTCCCCCCTGGGTGTCTCGGTCCCTTGAGCGAAGCCTACGTTCCTCCTTCATTCCCTCTCACCGTCGCTCGCGTGCATATTCTACGTTGTTTGATCATCATGTTTTACCCTCCTCGGCCACGACGTCTCAGGTCGATCAGTAGTTTAGATATACCGTACACCCCATTGCCACCGTGCAGGTATTTATGCACTGCAGCAATCTGAGGCTCCGGGAGGCTGATACTACTAGCGCCGAGGTCGCGTCCATTTCGACCTCCTAACCTTGATACATGCCTACCTTACGAGTAAGGGCTATTTATAACCTCGAAAGCTTCCCATCGGTCTCTGTCGCTTGGTAGCCAACTAGTTATGATACTTGAGCTTGACTGGTAAGGAAGCACACGAACTCTAATATTGTATCAACGGACGCGACGCGGGAAGGCGGGAAGGCAGCAATGTCAATGACAGGGGTAAGGGAGACGAGTCAAACAAGAGGAGGCCGCTTCAAGTGCGTTGGTGAGGCTAAATGAACTGTGGCTACATAGGTGCAGTCAGGCTTATATACATATGCTAGGGTATCCGTCAGATCGTTACATGCAATACGAAGGGAAGGAGGACGAAGAAGAGAAAGGGATGCTACGTAGACGGAAGCAAATGGACAAGATGTGACCGAGAGCCTGAGAGGAAATCGAACATTCGCCAACTGTTGTGAAATGAAGATCACCAGGCAGTTCTTCAGAAGGGGTACAATCGAAACTATGTCAGTCACCGCAGGGAAGCAGGTAAGGCTTGTTGCCACGCACCTCTCCTCTCATGCCGATGGGACAGAGAGCCAGGCCGAATCCTGCATTCGCTTGGCTAGTCCCCCTGTACAATGCTTTAGTTAGCGTTCGCTACAAGGCAGGCGGCAGATATTCGGTCCACCAAACGCGCACAATAGAAGCGAAGTAGAGAAAACAAGAGAATATATCTAAAAGGCTATGGAGAGACGTAGACATACCCTGCGGAATGCCAGTGGGATACGGAGCGGCGATTGATGCAGTAATGGAGCCAATTAGGATGTAGATCGCAGTGAGGAGGATGTGCTTTGACTGGACCATAATTTCTGGGAGGCTGGTTAACGAATAAGGGGGCACCTTGGGCTGAAGGTATGGGTGGGTCTTCTTTGATTTGAGAGTCTCTCTAATCCAGTCAGCTCTTATAGCTAACAGCAGCTTGGTCATTACCGAGATTCCGAGCGTGGAAGATGTCTGGGAGATGCTACCCGTGCAGCTTCTGAAATGTGGCAAATCGTCGTTCTCCCGTCCTAGATACACCGGTACCGTTCTCCTTGACGAGTCCTTGCCGCTCGGGCTTGCGCGGCGTCTGCAGGCGATGGGCGGCTGATGTTGTACTATTAATAAAGTGCGTGAAGTCAAACTGCACCTAACATTACTACATGCATACATATGTACCTTCGAGTAAGAGCTACTTATTGATAACATTGGCGGCCTCCGATCGCTCGCTAGACTATCATGCTTTGATCGGATATGGAGGTACACGAGCTTTGTTATCGCAGATGCCTCCAATCGAATAACAGGCTATTGGGTACGAGATAACTTTATGCGTACATCCAGTGCTCATATCGCACCTGAATGCTTCCACTCTTGACGTAGGAGACAGTCGCAATTGTGACACCTAAGCTGGCTCGCAAGTGTGTGGGCAGCTCTTGATAATTATATTTAGGCATTCGCAAGTATATCGAGTAAAAGACGAGTCGTTTAGGATTGTTCTATGGCACTTCCATATTCTATAGCTATGTCTAATGGTCAGACAGACGTTGAGGAACACGCCTAATATGTCTTACCACTGGCAGTGTTCTACCAAGCAAGCGCCTTCCTTCCAACCTAACTCTATGTGCCGAAAACCTAGCCTCAACGAAGCCATGAAGTATCTCCCCTTTGCGCGTCGACTGGTAGTGCAGCGGGAGTTTCCACGGCGTCTTGGGCTACAAGTGGATGATGCACTGAGCTACCAGCTTAAGCTACATGGGCTTTGAATGAGGCTCACCACGAGGAATAGGAGATGCGATAACCAAGGCACAAAGCAGATACACTGCAAGGGCAATTGACTTGAGCATTTCTATTGAATTTGTCTCGTGCGTGCTCAGAGATTGCAATTTGCGAGAAGAGAAACCATGGAAATAAGGATTCACCTCGCCCTTTATAAATATGTTCTTCCTAATTCTCTATTGGCGAAGCCTCTTCGGCCACATGGGTCTGCATGGGCGAAGTCCTGTGCCGAGGCTCACCACCAGCTTCTCAATCATCCTACCCAGTCCTTGTGAGTTGAAGTCTCCACAGCCGTGCTTGAAAGGGGCTAAGAAATCGTGTGGGCACACCAATTTCTCCGTATTGGCATAATCAGATATGACTATCGATTCGGATCGTTTGACGCACTTGACTCTGGTCCTTCGCCATAGAAGCCTTCAGAGTTTATGGTTGGCAATTATTTGCTTATCCTTCTCTCACTCGGCCAGGCGGGGCCGACATGCCTAGCCTAGAATATGATCTGCAAAGTACTCCCGTCCTTGAACCTTATTCGGGGAATGCAGACGACTGCGTGATGCTTGCAACATTCACCATTTAACATATCTCGATAAGAATAAAAATATACATCTATAAGACGGCTTGCAAGGCTTGCAGCGACGGCATCGGTGGTATACGTTGAGCAACGCAAAGACGGTAGAGGAGCCTTACAAGTGATGGTGATGGCGCCACCTTTCGCCGTCTTAGTGGCGTTGATCGCGGAGAAGGTCAGTGTCATTCTCAAGACGACTATCAGCTTCGATTAGGGTTAAGTATAACATACCTAGGCCTTTAGAGTATGCGCATATGTCCGCCAACCTAATGAGAAGTTATACGTTCCCGGCACTTCTAACGACGCTGTGATAAACCAGCCATACAGCCATAAGCTTGTGCCTACATCATCACTTATAGGGTACTACAGAGGTAGCACATTTCAAAGAACACTCGGGAGAAGCCATATTGGCTTCTCCCAACCCGTCATGATGGAAGATTCACTGCGGCGCGCTTTCGACCTTAGTGGCGTTGATCGCAGAAGCAGGGAAATCACCATCGAACTGCTATCAATACTTCTTCAGAATATTCTATAAGCCTCGTCAGACAGTTTGTATACTTATGGAGGACCTTTTGCACAAGAGCACCTCTTATCGTAGACAAAGGTATAAATACAGCATAGTCTGGTATCAATCGCAGAATCATCGTCTATAGTTGTGGAAAGGGGATCATAGTGGTCGATCTAGTATTGGATGCTAGGCGTAAAGGCTCTGAAACACGGCAGTCAGTAAGAGCCAAGCATGGTTGAAGTAGGGATTCGTACCTATTCATAATATCGTCGCAGCGGTGAGTGATGTTGTTGTAGAAGAGCCCTTAGGGGTCAATGGGAGCCATGCGCAGCCACTTTGCGTCTTCTCGACGAATATCAACTGAAGCTGGATTTGGGATAATGTCTAGCATCTGCCTAAGATTTGCGAAGTGGAGCGACAAATTGAGTAAACACACCATCGGGCAGTGGTGAGGCAGCAGCAAAGACAGCCAAGAGAACGCAGGTTGCGAGTATCACTGACTTGAACATGATGGTAGGATCTTGCGCTGAACTTGAGATGAGGGCGGATGGTAAGACGTGGGGGGGTTAAGCTTGTGTACCAACCGAATTGCGAGTACCCTTATATAGGCTGTTCATCCATTCTCGATCCAGGAAGCGGTTGAGAACGCATGCGCTATGGCTACGACTGCGTCAAAAAGATGTGCTGATACTGGGCATCTCCGCAACCCTTAATTGCAACAAGTAGATCCCTTCTGTGGCTCTCTGCATCCAGTATAGTGCGTCCAATTCTTGTTTCATCCTGTGTGAGAATCAAGATTCCCATTCTACGTTCACTGGCCGATGTCCCGCCAGACCGTCTTCGATCAATTTCGATGGCTACGGTTAATCACATCGAGCAGATATAGAGCGCAGACCTCGGTTGACTCATACAACCTCCTGTAACTATACATCGAAACTTGATAAGATATGGAAGCCTACCCACATAGGTTCGAGAGAGTTGAGGATTGATCGGCCCAACTTCAATTAACATCGCAACAACGTGCCCGTTTGTTAATTGGCGCCGTGTTGGCGCCCAATCTGGCGAGTAATTAGCAACGCGGGAAGGTCACCTGTAGGGTTTGTTCAGATAGTTCGGTTATCTAGGCCTAATCGCTTCACCATGGGAAAGGACGCGGATAAATGCTGAACGTCTTTCACAGCCTTGCAGAAAAGCTCTCTTCGAGATTCAAACACCGTGGCTGACAGTGACCAAGCCATTGAGACGCTCGTCCGCAGCCCACTGCCGTGCGTCTAGCCATAAGCATTCCCTTCGGGGACGCCTGGGCACCAGCGAGAAACACATGACAACATAGCTGGCGTGCCGGGCGAGGTTTGAGCATAGCCCTGATGATTTCTGACGTTTCATTATTGTCGTTTGAAAGGAGTAGGAGAAGGTAGGAGAAGTAGGTCATGACATGAGAACGGCACGGGAGAAGGTGGCTATATTCACGCATCCTTTCTTGGTCGATTGATTCATTGGTGCAGGACTCAGCAGGAGGGTATGCTGCTCGTGTGATAGAACTTGTGGCCCATACTGCAGGCATAATCCGATGATAGAACCGCCAATGCGATGCATGAATCTTTGTCCCAGGAGCGGCAAGTCGCAACCACTCTACAAAGAGAGGCCAGAACTCAGGGTCTCTTCCTGTCTGTTCTGTAGCTAGACCCGGACCAGAACGTTAGAACGTCCTTCTAAGACGTGACCAGACCTAGCGTTGATAGATGGCCACATTCGGCGTAGATCAGGGCAGACCTTAACTTGAAGCAGCGCGCTGACCACCCACAGAAACGCAGGGAGAACACGGTAATCGGGCGAAAGAAGTATAATTTTCTGATGAGCTACCTAAACATAACGTTATTTGTGAATGTCTGTCACCAAACTACGAGAACACGGTCACAAACCTCCTCACGAAGGAGAAGGCCGTCTGCATCCTCAACTCTACGGCAACGTGCCCGACTCGAACCCCTGTGAATCCTGCCACTCCAAGACGGAGCGAACGGGCAGAAGTCGGTGAGTCGGAATTGATATTCCACGAACGTAACAGGCTCGAAGTACAATCACATCCCGAAGGAAGGACGACGAGCCTTGACTTGGTCTGTGGGTTCGCAGGCGGAGAATGGAGGCACCGAGAACGTAGCGTGTCAGGGAAACGAAAAGGCAGCAATTTCCATTGGGTTTATGCGTTCAGATTACATCTTCCTTGTATCTGCAGAGCTTCGGTGTCGAGGATGTAGATGATGGAAGGACAAAATGCAAACACGAAAAATCCGTGTGATGGCGGAGATTGAAGGCCAGCGGCAATCGCCGACGAAATGTGTAAGCGCCTTTGACTCGCCCCTATGCTGTCCTCGTTCCTTCTCCTCCACTGGGTATACAGGGAATCGGCTGGAAATCGATACAAAATGGACCTTGACTCTTTGGTGAATCTTGAACAAGGGTTAGCCTCGCTCATTCGTGGCTGGCCGTACGCTGATCCGATATCGAAATTCCAGGTTTTTCGACGAGGGATATAAAGATGGCTATGACCATGGACGTATCCATGGCCTAATCGAAGGTAGAGCTCTAGGACGCGAGAAAGGGTACGAGATGTGGGAAGAGCTGGGCTTTTATGAGGGCTTTGCGGTTACCTGGGGAGCCGTCCTTTCCAAGCTTGGCACGGCAGATGAGTGCGTTACGTTTCATCTAAAAAGCACACTCTTTACTCAAGTGAAATGACTGCAGGAAAAAGATTCACCACATAAATGGGCTTCTAAGCCTTATAAGCCAATTTCCTCAGACAAATCCTTCTCCTCGTTCGGTTTGAAGAAGGAGAAGTGGACATTCTCAAACTTCTTCGGCAAATTCGGTCAAAATACAAATTACTTTGCGCGATCCTAGGCATTCGACCGCGTGTGCACTCTGCCACAGAGCCTGAATCAGGAGCTGGCGAGATGGAAGCGGAAGCAGAGGGTATGAAGAAGAAGATTAAACCGTCGATTTGGGAGGTTCAATCTGGCGAGGAAGAGGAGAAAGTCAAGAATCCGTCAACCAGACAGGATCTTAGCTTTTGAAATTTAAGCTTCATGGCTATACGACCTTCGCAGGGTATCTCCTCGACTGCGATGAGTTACCTCTGTATTGGGACGGCCAAGACTGCGTCGATGTGTCCTCACGATCCTGCATGTTTGCGACATACCTTCCACAAAGCCAGGACATGATCAAATGGTAGGTCTTGCTTAACTTTCTGCTATTGAGCATGTATTGACGGAGCCCTCCTATGTGTCCAGATATATCCTTGTAAACGCGCTGTTACCTGTCCAATCCAGTTGCGGCCGTTACTCTCCTCTCTCGTCGAGACAAAGGCAGCAGGACGCCGATCGCCATGCATACGCAGAGCGACATATGCGGCGTGTCCTCCCGCGTTTTTATGCTTCCGCAGAGCGACGTCATTCGTGAGGGAGAAAGGATACATTGGGCTGTGTAAACCCAGTTTGCTGGAAATGAAGCACTCCTGTTGGTACTTGTCTTTCTAATAGTGGTCCACGTCTTCCAAATCAATCCTGTCTGAACCGAGCACTGGCTGTGCACAGTGGGCCCTATCCAAGACGGTGAAGTGAATGGCCGTCCAGTAGTACACACATCCTGACGTCAACGGAACCAAGATTTTTGCGTCGGCCGTAACGGCGCCCATCGCAGTTTGCAAAAATGCGGATCGCGATGGCGGGTGTTCCCATGCACGTTTCCCTGCGTGACGCTCATGAAACGCCGATGCTCAAAACACGAGCTCTTCATATACTGGACAACACTCAAAGACGCACAGGAAGGAAAAGTGGATTGTACCATTCCTAACCCATAAAGGGAGGGCTCATATGACAACATTGCTTTTGGCACCATTCAGTTGGTGCCCGCAAGCACCAAGTTGCACGCCACAGACAGCTCATTAATGCAAGGTTCCGTGCATGGCCGAAAGAGGGCAAGTCCTGGCGCCCGCTTGCATGTATATGGGTGTTTAGTTACGCATGTGTGGCTGACTGGAGATACCTGCAACCCTTCTGCCTATAAAACGGTAGCCACCCTTGCTCGGGAGAGTGCCTTTCAGATCCGCAGTCCCCTCTTCCTTTCGTCGTCCACATCCCCTCACCGATCCCAACCACTCAAACGTCTACCTCAGCGAAAACAGCGCAAGATGGTGCAGCTGTTCAATACTCCCAGTCTGGTTTCGCTGGTCATCTTGACATCGCTTTGGTTATCCGCAGTCTTGGCTTCTCCAATCCAGTCTCTCGACTTTGACGGAGACGATCAGGCAGCTTTCAGCTCACCCCCGCCTGCCGGGTTACACACCGCCCACATGCGGCCACAGTATGCCTGTCCAAAGCACGACAAGGCTGGCTGGATCCTCTCTTTCCTACCCCTCTCTCCGGGGTCGTACTACCCGTACAGACGTCCAATGTCCCGGAATCGGAATCGTGATATCCGCGTCCGCACCAACAGAATCGATCGAACCGTTGACATCCTCGGGAAGGACGTCGAAGAGCAGATATGCTGCCTCTATCCGATCAACACATCGGATTCCAACTCGTTGTGTTTCTATTCAAGGGTACGCACATCTGATGAACGGGACTAGGAGAGATAGAGACTGATTGTGTTGTTCGTCGCAGACCAGTGGCGCGCTTATCGAGGATCGGAACAAAGGAAATTGCCACCCAAATGCTATGGTGGATGCGGAAAGGTCTTAGAGGAAGGAGAAATCAAGTTAGTGTCTAACAGGGGAAGATATTCGACGGACGTACTATTGCCCCCAGGAAGCAGGATCCCCAGCGCTCATCACCGTGGGTCAAACTCGGACAACCTCTCGCACACCTTCCTTACGCTCTCATCATCAACGTTCGCAACCGAGAACCGGATCCACCTCCCGTGTTCAGTCTGATCCGCGCTCTGCTCTTGCTGGGCTTCTCCGCCGCCACTCCCCTCCTGAGCCTGCGTGAAGAACGAGGCGGGCAAGGTAACCACTCCTGCCTCCTCTGCCAACCTCCTGCACAGCTCCTCGCTTTCCACCCCCTCCCAAGGATGCTTGACAAAGGCAAAGTACCCGCCTTGAGCCCCAATCTCCCAGCCCTCAGGAAGACATTGCCGAAAGAGCTCATGCCGCTTCGCAATCTTTCCCGCATTATCCTTCACGAACCCTCTCACCTCGTCCGTTTGCAACATCGTGGCCAACGCCATTTGCACAGGACGTGGAGCGCAAATCTGGAGGCAATCCAGGACCTTCTTGGTGGACGCCAGGACCGCAGGCGATGCAACGATGGCGCCGAGTCTATGGCCGGGCATGCAATATGACTTGGAGAAAGAAAAGAGATGGAGAAGAGTGCTGCGGCCATTGAAGTGGGGAGGAGAAAAGGGCGTGGGGAGGTTGGCCAGTGGTTATGAAGTCCCGATAAGTCTCGTCCAGGATGAGAGCGATGCGGGACTCTTGTGCGAGAAAGAAGAAGGAAGCGATGAGGGATGGTGGATATGTTGCTCCTGTCTAGATGAGCACATTAGTCGAGAGACCAGTAGAATCATATTGCTACGCACTGGGTTATTAGGTGTTACGAGAGCGATCGCCTTTGTATGCGGTGTTATAAGAGACTTTGCCTTCTCAACAGATGGAAGGAAGCCATCTTCAGGTCGAGTTGGCAGCGCTACAGCTTTAATTCCCAACAGGTTCAGGTCCATCCTGCATGGTGGGTAAGGTCTCGGCTCGCCCTAAATTAAAGAAGGAGCCTCACTGATGATTAAAGTACCTGAATCAAGTTAGATCGGGAAACAAATGCTGGGATTGGAGCGTACCATGGTGCAGGTAAGATGACTTCATCGCCTTGACTAGCGAGAGACATGGCAGCAGCTACGAAAGCCAGATTGCATCCAGCCGTCAAGGCAATATCATCGCTGTTAATATCAGTCTCGGCTCCGTAAGTCGTCTTCATCTCGTCCGCCACTGCCTCAACGCAGAGCGGGCTCCCCATCCCATCGACAGTATCCAAAACTATCAGGCGCAGCGGAGGCATTGGCTATCGCACTTCGCAGGCTTTCTGGCGGGGGGACTCCTGGTACCCCTTGAGACATATCGAGCAGAGGTCGGCCCGGGGTTGGTTTATAGCGCGCAGCCATTCGTACGCTCGAGGAATTCTGAAAAGTGGGATTAGATAGGGGCTTTGATCGATAAGGTCTGAGAACGAACTGACGGTGGTGAAATCGTTGAAAGGACATTCCGGGACAAGCGAAACCGCAGCATCGCAACTCGATCTTAATTCGACACGACTGTTGAAATCCAAGTTCAAATTCGAGCAGAGGTTTGCCCATGTGTGAAAGCGGATAATACCGGTCCGGGGTCGGATGGGCTATTCGTGAAAGGTCAAAGAGGCGATAGAAGAAAGAAGCCTGAATCCTACCTGCGTCAGTTCTGATTGCTTGAGCTCCCAATGCCCATCTCAAAGATATACTCTTCTCGTCCCAACTTCTTCATTTCCTCGACAACCTCCCCAACCCTCTGAAAACTCCCGCCACCCAGTCAATTGCAACGAGTTGCTCTCGAGATATTTCGTAGGGAGAGGTTCCACAAATCTGACTTTCAGGGCCAGCCATTGCATCGCTTTGACGTTTGCGACGAACTCTTCCAGATTCTCCTGGGAGCCTTGTGCATAGATAATACCGGGGTATCCGACTTTGGCAAAGCCAACGAGGGAAAGTGAAGAGGTCCACTGTTGTAGAGCTTTACGCTTCTTGGGAGAGATAAGGTGGTGGGAGGTGAAGAAGACGTGATAAATCGTGCTATTGGTGAAGCGATCAGTATCTTGCTTTTCGTCGTTTGAAATGGCTTCTTGAGCATGGTCCACTTCATATTCGTGCAATAATGGAAGCATGTGAGCTGAAAGAACGTTATAAAGACCAAAGCTGAGGTGAGGATCAGGTCAAGTTGTGATTCTATTCTCGGACTAGCAAGGCTTACTCATCGCCTTTGGTTTCCTCTAGCTTTTCGCTGACCATGCGTTGCAGGCTGTCAACCTCTGCTCTGGGAAGCGTATTTGATTTGACGGAGGTAGCAGTTGGCCCTGGTGCACCGACAGGCATGGTGATTTGAAACCAGATGTCATCCACGCCTCTCACTCGGAGTGTGAAGGTAGCAGATGCGAAGCGCTCTGGATCCGACTTGAAAATAGCTTCCGTGTCTGAGGTCTCTAGTGCCTCCAAGAGAGGTTTCCCAGAAATCGGCGTCGTAGACAAATTCCAAAACTTCTGAGTCTGGGAGAAGCGAGCAGCGAATCATCTGGAGCTCCTCTAAGCAAGTCTCCGCCGGCAAAGACATAGCGAATGGCTCCCTGGCGGTAAGAGAGGATAAGTCAAGTAAAGATGAAGCCCGAAGTGTTATTGGTCGCGATAGTACATTGGCCGTTGAGATGAAGGTTTGAAATTCAATCGAAACCCTACGCGATCGGTATTTGTCTGTGTTTGAGCCGACGCCACTGCCCATTTAGGTTGGCCCGACCTCTTCCCCATTATGCACTTTCACTGTGCCTTACGGGAGTCTTCTGGCGTTTGATAGCTTCTGACAGGTAAGCATCTGCTGTCTAACCTGAGAGGTAAATAGAAGCCCTTCAGCCTGGCTTCGATGCTCGGCTAGTCGGATAGTGGCGTTCTACGCAATGATCGTCGTTCGATGAATTAATTTACGTCTAAACTATTGAGAACTAAAAAATATACGGATGAATAGAATATGGGTCAAAGAGTGAGGCATAAGCGCTAGAAGCAGCTGCAGAATAAACGAGAGTAGTATGTTAATTAGATGAAAGGCAGTGTAGGTCAAGACCGGAGAGTTGCGTCACCATCAAAGAGTCAGCATCTCCCTCTCCGTTCTCAAGTGTGAAACAGTCATCTCCGTTGTGCTAGTCAGATACGTTGACGCAGAGTCGGCGCCTACACCAGGGCTTCCCTTCGCTGGAGGTTCCATCCAAACTTTGGCAGTGATTTCAAAAACCCGAGTCTCCTTCTTTAGGAACAGCTGGGTTGGAATGGGCACCCAAATGCGCATGACGAACCCTCTGCCGGGAACAACGGGGTGAGACGGCGCTGGTAAGCTCTCGTCTGGAGGCGAGGAAAGATTCAAAGGAAGTGCTGGCGGAGGCGTTCCGTGATGCGCAGCAAGGTTTTCGCGACAGCCTTTGCCAACGACGGGGGTGGCAAGGACGCGCTCCCACCTATTCTCAACGGAGATGCCGTCGGTGGGGATTCGAGATGGAGGAGCCTTACCATTAGTGGTAGGAACTTCTGCGCCTTGAAACTGAACCGTCCATTTATCCTGTTCGGCTGAAAATCTTGAAGAAGTAGCCTTGGTGGCACACTCAATGTTGAGGTGAGAAACGGTGGGGAGATGTAGTGCCACGCCTTGCCAATGTGTGGGATCCCGCGTCATGATGTAGATCTGAACGGGACAGGGAATAACAGCACTGTCAAAGATAGTTAGAGACGTCACAGCTGAGCCAGCAGGGAAAGAACGTACTTATCTGGCATATCCCAAGCTTCATAGTGGGGACTATCGGCGAAAGACACGAAGAGCTGGCAGTCCGACGCGACCAGGTGGACGATATCGTGGTCCTCGTGTTCGGGTACCTTTGCTCCCTTTGACACCGTCCTCACGTGTTCCTTTGAGCTATGCTTCCGTTGAACACGAACGGGCAGAGCCTTGTCCGACGGTAACGCTTTCTTGGAGGGGAAAGCCAGGTCGACTTGCATGCTGGAAGTTGACGGTGAAAGTGTACGAGAATGGCTCTTCGTTTTGATCGCCCCTTCGGGGAGCTGATTGTTACGTCCTTTGAGGGCAGGCGGAGGCGGACTGGCCGGAGGACTAGGAATTGACGGCAGAGTCTCGAGGTCAGATAAGGCTGCTGCCACCTCCACATCCCTGGCGATAATGGAGGGTGCAGGGATCCCGACAGTCCCCTTGACTCAATGAAACCGATGAAGGAGAATGAAGGGAGACGGGGGGGTGTGGCAGCAGGCTGAGGTGGGCTTGGCTCCAACTTTCTGATGACACTGCCGCTAGCTCTGCATATTGAATTGGCCTTCACAGGAATCCTTGTCGGTCGCTGTGAGTTCGGAGCTGGTAGGTCGTGCTGCAGGGTCGCGTAGCGGTGGATAGAAGAACCCTTGCCAATGCCTGCATCGAAGCCATACTTTTTTGCGCCTACTCGACCCGTGGCCGTGGTTATCGAACCGAAAGTGCTCGAAACGGCATGCCCTTCTCGTGTGTTACCCTTGTCAGCGAGGGGTTTCGATCGACGAAGGGAGGATGGTCGAGTGTTTCCACCCGAAGCGAAGGACAGCGTCCGCTGCCGCCGAGTCCGGATATCAGCTTGCTCGTCATTCTCGTTTTCGCTGTCGTTCGAGGAGTTGGTGACGCCAAGGCTCCGCTTCAAAGGTGCCCGCACCATAGCGTTTGGGTGGAGTGAAATGAGCGGAATCGCGAAAGGTCGTTGACTGTGAGTTGTCCACCTGTGGAGTCAATGCCAGGTCGCTGGTCACCAACGACCTCTGGAGTATCTTCAGAAGTTGGATGGTCGGAGAGTGGTTGCAAGAGTCACGTAAAGCGGGAGGTAAACAGCTTGGGAACCAGTCTAAGCCGAAACAGTTAGTGGCCAAAAATATAATTATCCAAGAAGCGCGTTTGATTCGCACCTGAATCGAAGTCGCTTCGTGCCACACGAACCACAAAGCATAACGACGCGTTTTGTTACAGTTGTCACTCCTCGGGAGGCCTTCGAACGCTCTTTCCTTACCTATTTTACAGTATAATTCAGAGCATATTCGCCAATGTGTGCTTATTCGCACTCTGGCGTATTTTCACAAAATCATCCTCATCCACCCCCATATACTGGGTTATGAAACAGGGGAAGATGATGCCGTCGCGTTGGTGATCTCCCGCAATAAACAGTGCCAAAGGATCCCTGCGTTCGATTCACCGCGACAATGGGTCTCTTTCACCAGAAAAGACTTGATTCTAGCGAGTTGAGCAGGGGATCGTCCTCGAAGTCTTTGTCAAACTTCCATACTAACAATCTCTTGAGAAACTTCAAGTACCCCAGGCCTCCTAGATCGCCTCAGCCTGACGTCGTGCGTTTCATCTACCAAACACTTGCATTGTTGTTGGACCTGGAGCCTAGAGGCGTAGGAATGGATATATCATACGAATGATATCATGCGCTCACGAATTGCCGTGAGGGTCGAAGAATCTTTGAAGATGGTGCAACAGAGGGCAACAACCATCCTGGTGGGCAGACAAGATCATCTCGAGTCTTGGCAACAACCAGTCGCCTCAAGATGCCACTGTTAATATTAGAATAAACGAGAGGGTTCCCTTTGTGTAGGTTGCCCCAGTGATTTCTTTGATTAGCTCGCCACATCTCTTGGCGCGCCTCAGAACTGTTGGCTTCTCATGGTATCAAAAGCTTACCTCTGGTCGCGAAGCAAGTGCTTCGATGGACGTTTCCTTTCAACGACGGTTAGGCATAACCTGCTATTCATCCTGGTCACCATCCCGACCCATGATGCATCGGAACTTTTCGATGGGGGACCTTACCTTCACCTCGGGAGGGTATATAAACACACTCTCGCAAGCCTAGTTGCTTTAGTTTCGTTTTCCGTTTCCATTTCCTTCGACTTTTCATCCCTTCTTTCCTGCTTGATTTCTTTCTCAAGACCTGGGGTCTTTTCATTTTCTTTCTTAAGCCAATCTTTCATATAATTCAACTCTTTCCTCAATCCTTTGAACCATTCCTTCTCATCTAAACAACTAAACAATGGCTCCCCTCGCTTCTTATTTCGTTCTTGTTTTGAGTGCTCTGGCAGCAGCAGGTAAATATTTCAAGTCCTTCAAAGGTTCTGAAAACTTATGCGCCTACTTTCAAGCTCCGATTGTCACACCAGGTCAGCTTGAGCAGTCAGAGGGCCTTGGAAGCGCCCTTGAGAGACCAGCTGCTGCCGGTCGTGATCCCCAACTCGAGCCCGCAGCTCAAGGTCGCGATGCCCAAGTACGTGACCCCAAGTTGGAGCCAGCCGCGCCTCCTGCTGCTGGACGGGACCCGGCTCTTGAGCCTGCTGCTACTCCCGCTGCTGGGCGTGATCCGAAGCTTGAACCTGCTGCAACTGTTGCTGCTGGACGGGACCCGGCTCTTGAGCCTGCTGCTACTCCCCGCCGCTGGACGCGACCCGAAGCTTGAACCTGCTCCCCCTGCTGCTGAAGACCGTGGCAGAGCTGAGGCTGACAGAGATGCAGACCGTGGCAAGGCTGAGGCTGAGCGAGGTGCAGACCGCGGCAAGGCTGAGGCTGACCGTGGTGCAGGCCGCGGCAAGGGTGAAGATGAACGGGATGCTGGTCGTGGAAAGGCTCAACAGGCCGGGCGAGGCGGACAAGGCCGCGCTGACGTTTGCAGGGCTGCACTCGAGCAAATCAGGGTCAACCTTGCAGAGACTGGCCCACAACTTCAAAGCCTCAGCGAAGAATTCGGTGCATCGTACGTGTTATCTTGCCATCCTCCCAAGTGTTGTGTACTGACCTGTTTCTCCTTAGTGATGCTGCCCTCAATGAACTTTTCGGCGTCATGGGCACTGGTCTCAGAGCTACGGAAGCTGCTTGCATCAAGATTGCCGAGGTTGTTGTAGCTGGCGGGGCCGCTCCTGAGGCTGAGCGTCAACTCATCATCAAGGGACTTGGCGGAGCTCGTGATGCTTTGAACCGACTTGACTCGTGAGTCAGCGCATAACAATCCAGAGAACATTCACTTAAACTCTTCCATCAGTGGTGACCAAGCTGTCCGTGGCAGGCTCAGGCAAGCCAAGGCCAGCCTCAGGCAAACCATTGTCACCGGTAACAAGATCCTTGCCAACTGTGGTGTCGGCCGTGACGATGGCGCTGCTACCAGTGTCGCCGAGACTTCCACCGTCGCCGTCCCCCCCTGCCCAAGAGACTGGCGCTGCCAGCGTTTCTGTCACTGATTCCGGCGTCGCCCTCCCCACCGCCTCAGCCACCGACTCTGTTTTGCTGTCCGGCACCGCCAGGCCTACAGCCAGCAGCGATCTCCTCACCGGCAGTTCAGCCGCACCCATCGCCACTGCTGAGCCCTCTGTCGCTCCCCCTCAGGTTGCTCCCGAAGTCTGCCCACCTGCTGCCACTGTCACCGTCGTAAGCACATTCCCCCCTTTCATAGAATCCAGTCATCTGATCAACCATTCCCAGACTGCTGCTGCTGCCCCTGCTGTGACCGTCACAGTAACTGCCGGTGATGTCGCCTCAGGAATCGCCTCTTCAGCCGTTGCGTAAGTCTCCATAGCTAAGGTTTCTACGGTTGTGTCAGTAATTGACTCGATTTTAGCACACCCTCTGCTGCTGAGCCTATTGCCTCTGGCATCGCCAGTGCTTCGTCAGCTGCCTCTGTCGTGGCTACGTACGTCTTCTCCCGGATGTCATCGTTGTCCATGATTCTTATTGACTTCTCTTCGCATAGTTTGCGCCCAGTTGGTGCTAATGCCCGTCGTTGAAGACAAGGTTGTCAAGGGAGCCTTGTCGTACGTCCCTCTTAGTCGACACCATCTTCGTCCTGCTGACCCACTCTATTCATAGACGGTTGCATTGTGCTAACAGGAGTCAAGGACTTGACGTCCTTGTTTCTATCCAGTTCGACACCGTTGACAGGTCCAAGAACATTCGTTGTAGGTAGTTTATATAAAAGGAGTGTCGAAGGACGCAAAGATTGGCCTTTGAATGTGATTCCTGGATGGACTGGGATGTATCGTACTTTTAGTCGTTGTCTGTTCACAATGAATAATAGGGATTTGGAAACGGAACACAGGTCTTGTGATAGAAGTCTGAAGAGTGCCCAAATTACTTTGCTTCCTTTGCAACCGTGCAACGCCACGACATAGAACGTTGATGGGGAGCCGACTCGCAAGAGTCACAGTCGCCCTCGTCACCCCTAAATTACGGAACTCGAGGCTCCTTCAGGGTTCTTCTTTAGGGTTCTACTTGTGGTGATCAGCCTGCTTCTGATTCTGAGGGCGATCCGTTTATGCTATCGTCACACAAACGAGGATACAGAATTCATTTGTCGCCTTCCCGACCTTTGTCAGGGTCTGGGTTCTCGTCTTCTGCAACAATCAGCTGCTGTGCCAGTGGGCTATATAAACATGATCTACCTGACAAGGGATCCTCAGGTTCCTTTCGCTTTCCTCACCTTTGCAATTTCTTAGGACCAGGTGTCCCTTCCACTTCACGTCTTCCTTCTACACTTCAACTTCTTTTTGAACTACCTTGTCCTTGCCTTTTTCTCAAGTCACGTCTTTCTGTTCTTCACTTCTCACCCACCTTTCGTAAACCCACCCCTTTTACTTTGAAAATGATGGCCCGTCTCTCCACCGTCCTTGTCGCTGTCTTCCTCCTCTTCTGCAATGCTTGCGTGACTTTTGCTGGTGAGTATTGTTGCCTCATTGCCATTACAACGATGCTCATGATCTCCAGCACCCTTGGCTGAGAGGCAGCTGCTCGGTGGCCTTGGAGGAATTGGATGCAACGTCGCGCGTGTCCAGACCGTCGCTGGCCTCTCCAGGACTATCGGCGAAGTTAACCGCCTCTCCAGCGCAGCTGCAGCGTCAGTTTAATCTCTATTCCATGCCTTACTTTCCCGTGCTCAATGTCCATTTTGTCTCTAGTGACGCTTGCAAACAGCCGACGCTGCCGCCACAGCAGGTGCCGCTCTCGACTCTGCCCAAGCTGGCATCCGTGAGATCGCGGTTGCCCTCTTCACCGGAGAGGCGCCCCCACAGTCTGGTCGTGATGCCGTTGAGGCAGGCCTGACCGACGCCAAGGCTGCGCTCGACAGCATTACTTCGTTAGTCGCTTCCATCGTTTCTATATCAGAGAGCTGATGTTTCTTGTTAGGACTGACCCTGCCATCACGGCTCAGGTTGCCGAGGCCCAGAAGGACCTTGCTAGCACTGCTGAGGCTGGACAGAAGGTCGTCAGCAGGTGCTAAGCGCTAAGCGCCTTACTTTCGGAAGGACACGTGTGGACTTTGTTTCGAGATGTGAAGGACTTTTGCTTTGGACTTTGAAATCGTGTAGTTCAATTGGTCGTGTATGAGGATTAGTAGTGAATACAAGTAAATTGCGAAGTCGTGCATGGTGCCATCTAGAAGGAAGGAGCTGTCAGACGGCTAAGACTCGCGACCCTGAAGGCTAAACTCACCTAGCGATTTATCCAATAGTCCCATAATCCGACCCTCGGGGAGTGGGCTTATCATCTCTAACAAAGCTATGCTTCACGAACGCATTCTCCCCTTCCAGACCGTAGTAAGTGGTCATCAGGTCGTAAAGCCGAGCAAACGTGTCGTCCAATGCCTTCAGAGCCTCTAAGCCGACCTGCAGCGCATCCGTGGTCTGGATTTTCCGCAACGCAGCATGCACGTCATCTGCTGCCTTCCTGAGCGTTTCGTGCAGCTCAACAGCGGCTGGTCCTCCGTTCCGCTGTACTTCGTCGATGGCGTTGAAGATGAGTTCAAACACGCTCTCTGGTTGGTCTGGGATGGATGTGCACAGGTCGTAGAAGTAGTTCCGGGCACTTCTCTCGTCAGAGAAGTCAACGGAGCTGTATGCCGAGTCCGTGAATTGAATGTAGACCAGAGAAGTCAAGACATAGTTGACTTGGTCGTATTCTCCAACAATGTCGGCGAAGCTCAGCAGAGTCAAGCCTGACGTCGTAGCCAGAGCAGCTAGCGAGACAGGTCAGCACGCTTGTATCCCTCAATGCAATAATAACCTACTGTAGATGGCGCCTTTCAACTTGGACCTGGGTGTACCATCCGCACGCATCCACAACTTTGCAACGAGCCCTGGAGGGCGAAAAGCATACTGCAGCCGAGGTCGAGTGGTGTGCAATGGACGGTGGGGTGCTAATGCATATCTTCTAATCGACCCAGCGACCCGAGATGATAATGCCCTCCCAAGGAGCATGGAAGTAGGAGAAACTGAGTAAACGTAAGAGCCAACCCAGTTCCAGGCACAATTTGGCGCCCGTCATTCCACGGTAATTTCCGAGGCGCCGCTTCAAATCCATGTGCTCCTGGACGATCATGAGCATTCGTTCGACCATTCACCAAGGCGTAGAGTCAATGTATCAGGTATGTATGTAGTGTCATTATGGGTCATGGCTAACCTCATTTAATCCAGAATAATCATATAATCAGTTCAATTTCGTCGCGAAAGTCTCAACCATCGTCTTCATCCATGACTGTGATATTGTGGGCCTCTCGATACGCCTCCCAAGCCTGCCACTGGCTTCGCATCATCTCGTATGCGGGCTCCCAGTACAGGCATGTATGTGTTGCTCCGGTGCGCTGAAGTGTGAAATTGCGTTTCGTGAAGTCGCCTGGTTCCAGAGTGACATCAGCGTCACAAAGAGTGTACTGGCGGACGTAGTTGAAGCAGTGGTGAATGTGGCCTCGCCGTGCAGGATGGAGGTTCTTCCATCCTTTGACCATGGCGTTCCGGACGCCCCGCAGACAATGCAGCTGGTGGAACATGGCTACCGCGAACATTCGCATGTCTTTTCCGAGACGAATGTGGCCATCACCAGGCGTTCCGGTCCAGAGCCATTCGTCTTCGGCGTCTTGATCGGTCAGCGAGAAGTGGATGCTCTCCTGTGCAACCATCTTAACAGGTCTCTCCTCTATGGGGAGTCGTACCGGGTGGTCGTGCCCTATCCATGCTGACGATACGTAAGTTACACCTTGGCCAAATGTCGCATGTATTCCTGATACTCACACCATGAATCTGTAGGCCTTGGTGTACGAGCGACTGGTAGATTCGCCTCCAGAATAAGCAGCTCCTTGACTTGTCTGGCGAAGCTGGCAAGTGTCCACGTCAAGTACAGAGAGGAACTGGCGAACAAGCCGATGGTGACGATGCTGCGAAGGACATCGTTTCGCATCGTGAACGTAGTGGATCAAGGCAGTCTGGAGCTCTTCACATGGAAAGCTTCGATTCAGGATGGACTTTCCTGGTTCTTAGATCGTATGCTCTCCCAGTGGTCCAAGTCTCTGTCTGCATGGAGTTAACGGAGCCAATTGTCATGATCGATAGATCTCGGGAAGGAAGATCGTTGGCAAGCCTTATCATCCTGTGCTAATTCGAGGACCATCTCACAACGTCTCACAGAGTGCGCTTCCATCTCTTGATAGATAACACCAAGACATGCTGACATGCTTCCCAAAGCCGACGTGTAAGCCTGCGTTACAAATGGTGCATTCGATGGGGTATTTGATTCAGAGAAGGTCTGCTGTGCTTTGGCCGTTTCTACTTCGGTCTTTGGACCTGGGAAAGCACCCGAATTGAAGGTCTACTTATAACAACCATCATTCCATTACAGGTACCTTCTAAGACACAGCTGCACATTTATCTCACACAAGACCTTCACTTCGGGTTTTATCTCTCCGCTATCGCAGCAACAATGGCCGCATTCACAGTCAAGCGTGTGGAAAATCCTACCGGTATGTTTTGAAATCCATATCGTGGCGCTCTTTGCTGACGATGTTGCAGACGAGGAGATCGAGGTCTCGGTCGATCTATTCGTCGATTTGATGAGCGAGGGTGAGCCCAGAGCCGCAGGCAAAAGTGTCACAACCAACACTAACTGAACGATCATCATACTTCTCAGATCGAAGCGTTCAGAGCTTAGTAGGAAGCAACGCGGCCTTGATTCCTCTGATGATTCGGGCGATGCTGTGGGCAGGTGCTTTGGAAGGGGAGTATTATATCGCTACCGATGAAGCAGGAAACTTCGCTGGCTATTCGATGTGGATGCCACCAGGCCGTGATTTATTCGGCACGTAAGTCCTCGCCCGGTGTATCAGGAAAGAGTCTATTTTTGAATAATTATCAAGGGATGCACAGCGGGCTCTTGGCCTGAATGATTTTATGGAGGGCCTCTCGGACTCCACTAAAGACTATTGGAAAAACACGGTAGGCTATACAGTTGTCTTTTTTGGTAGATAACGCTGACGCTTGGATAGTATATTGCCAATTTCCCTGGGTTTGTTCAAGAGCAAATGGGCCCCACGGTCAGTGTCTCAGTTCCGCATGATTTCGTAGTCCTGATCGTTCTCAGGGCAAGACCGACGCGTGGTGGTTGCACCAGGCAATGGTACGCAAAGAGTTTCAGCGCCAAGGGGTTGCCAAGGCGCTCATCGAGGTCGTTCTGAAAAGGGTATGTGCCCAAGGTACTTCATTGTTCTCAGCGAACTTACCTGGACCGTGGCAAGGCAAGAGATAATCGTGAAACTCTAGGAACAACCACGACCTCCGATGAGAACGTGAGTTGCTCTGCCGAGGTTACACGCGAAAACGAAGTGCATTATGCCTGACTCTTTTCCAGATCTCCGTCTACACAGCTCTGAACTTCAAACACAAAGCTACGAAGATGATGCCATCCCCGTTGGGGGAATGGCCCATTCACCTCTTCGAATTGCGTACCGCAGACAAGATCTAAATTTGAAACTCCCCGCTTCTCTACCTATTCTCTCCACAATGAATGCTTTTAGACCAACAGGCCTTTTCGAAGGAGTCGATTCAATTGAAGCTTGGTTCGCAAATCTCGGATCACTCTCATAGGTACCGGGACCTGAACGGCGTAGAATTCGAAGCTGCCGAAAACAATTGTGTGAAGGTATTTGACGGCATGTTCCGTGCCCGGAGTTGCTCTCGGCGGCCCTTGTAGGGCCTTTGAGGAGCACCTTAAGACCATCTATACGAAGCCTTCCTCACATTGATCTGGAACCGAAAGAATGCACTTCCACGACACCCTAGATATAGGTACTGGGAAAGCACCATAGCCTCGAGCGATCTCAATCACATTCATCCCCTTCCTTCTCTCAAGCGCCATGGGTCCTGCCCAGGAAGAAAGCTACAACCTGCTACGAAGCGGCGACGACGAGGATGACTTCCCCCAAGGTACGTCTGTTTCGATGTATGCTCTAGGCACTCCTGACCTGCTCCATTCAACAGCTGGGCGCCAGACCAAGGCCACTGGCTTTCCAGAGACTGCTGTGAAGCCTACCCTCTTGGTTCTGGCAGTGTTCTTCGCTCTCGACATCTTGATCTACTTCTACATTGCCAAAGACTTGGCCGGGGTCGCCCTTCTTCCAAACCATTCGCAACTGGAATTCAGGAATCCGTACTATGGCCTGGATTCCATGTACAGTCTCACCAACGTGACACATTCGAGATATCCAAAGCTCCAGAACATGCCTCGGTTTACTTCGCAAATCTACGTGAAGAATCCAAACCACGTCTCCCAGATCGATCCGCATCGCTGGCTCAGTCCATATGGCATCCTTTCCCCTCCAGATCGTAGACTCGAAGTTTCCGAAATGGTATGCCAAATCCTGACCTTCACTACTACTCTGCACTGACAGATACGACAGGTGCACACCGTCATGCAATTTCATGTGCTTGATTATGGCATGGAGAAATGCGCGTTTGCCGTTCGCCTCCCTGCACGAGACGCCGTGCTTCCTCATCCTCACTCATTCAGCAATTCCGATGTTATCAGCCTCGACATATGCGAGCTAGAAGGTCGGCGGCCACTTGATGAGCATAAGATTAGTTGGAATGCTCGGCCCAAGTGCTCGAAACACGTTGCGACCTTGGACGCTCGGGTTGGTGAAGAAGTCGAACTGCCTTCTTTCCCTTGCAAATCGGGGGACCTCGTAGCATACGAAGTGGCGTGTGCTCCACAGAATCCACAGTGTCAGGTCGACGTATGGTCCAACCAGAATGATACTTGGGGTACGTCGCTCAATCCAATTCCCTGCATTTCATCACTGACTGTCCGTGCCCTTTAGGAATGTTCATGTATCAATATCAGACTGTCTAATATTCAATATGACTATTTGCCAGCGCTCGCTGGACGAATTACAGGTCTCTAAGTTACTCTAAGGCTCTATGATGATTGGGTGTGCGTGTTCGGTGGTTACTGCTATACTGTCAGCGCTCTGGGTTCACGGAGGGCTGCTGGAAGGCCTACACATTCATTCCAAGTCTTCGTCGTCGTCGATTCGAAGCCACACAGGGTCATTCGGCGCAAGCGGTGCATCTTGTCCTATCAGGCAAAGGTATAAGCAGGGTAGTGGGTACTCTCGGTCGCAAGAAACGCACTGAGCGAAAGGGATGCAGCGTTGGCTTCCGCCTGCTGAGGAATGGGGGCAGCGAGGCCAAAGGACACGAACAAGAGAGTGGCGAAGATCTTGGAGAAGAACATGTTTGAAGTAGTGCGTTGGAATGTCCCTACCTCACGAGTTCTCTCTTGCCTTTTATACACATGAAGGACCTTCCCTGCTCTCAGCAGTTCCATTATTCTCAGAGTCGACCATGTGCTGGAAGGTGCTAGCCGGACGGGTGCTTCAGGTTTATCCCCTTGAATACCTCGGGGCGTTGGCAATTCGGCGATGATGTAAACTCAATCTCATTCTCTTCCAATCTCTCTCTCTAGGAAATAATGACTCCATTGGAGTGCTTCCGATACCCCAAATGATTATTTCATGTTGGTAACACATATGGTGTCAGGAGAGCTTGAGAAACACTCCTTATGACCCCAGGTGAAAGGGGAATGGAGTTTTGCTCATTTAGTCTGTTGCTGTCTGGACCATGCGCAAACGTGATGTGCTGGACTTCGTAATCATAGGGGTAGCCAGGCATTGGCAGCTTCACGAGGAAGTACTAAGGCAGCGAATCCTATACAATTGGGCCGCCTCCTGCCACCTCAAGTACCTAACGCATCGAGCTTAGGTGTCAAGACTGCAATAGAGCAAAAGCGGCCATCAACTCGCTTCCGACGGTAGCAGCCGCAGTTCGCCACTGCTTCAATGTCTGAAGCCGAGATAACACCGCTGTAGAATTCGACATCAGGAGGTCACAGCCTGTTGCAGTAGTTTGAAGAACTGCGTTGCTGATGGAGATATCGCCATAGAGCGCGAAATGGGCGAGATATACAAGTTTGAACCAAATGGTGCGATGAACGGAGCTGGGTGACTGCTCCATGGGGGGAGGGCAATTCAGAAGCAGTCAGGCTGCTGTCGATCCCGTTACAGTTGATCCATTGGAAACTTGAAGAGACTCAAGGGCAGTGGCCTTTGTTTGAGGTGCAGACAGATCCTTTATTTGGCAGGTCTGTCATAGGGACGATTGATCCTAGAGCTCCATCACGCCTCGGCAAAACCGTCTTGTGGCCACGGTATGCTTTGAGATGGCCTGCGGTATTTACATTGAGAAAGCACGTAGGTTATTACGAACGGTATTTCATGATAATGGCATCAAGCAGCTATGCGTGTTGAAGTGCGGCAGGGAATTAGTACCAAAATAGCTTTGCAGAACTACATGGACGGGTGTCACTTGCTCTTCGCTTCCTGGACGACCATGAGATGACAAATAGGATGTTCAAGCACGCACGATGGTCGATACTGAGTAAGCGCTGTTGTGCGAAGGCGGATAGCTTTCTTCGCTTCTTACTGTCCGAAGAGACCATGAACCCAGATGCTATATTTATCTCTAGCGCCCAAGCCGTACCCTCACTCTTCCTTTGATATGAGAGGCGCGGCATCATCTTTACATAGAGAAAAGCCACATAATACGATGGTTTATGCCTCAAGATGTGGGATTGATCAAATATCATAGGGATATCTTTTGACTCAGAGGGTATCGAAGGAAGCTGAACGTTGAACCTTAAGCTTCAGCTCTGCACCCGACTCGGACATCGTCAATACAATCAGGGGCCATGTTGAGCGAACTCAGGCGCTCGTTAGGGCCTCCGCAAGCAACCAAGACTCAATGAAAACCCATAGCCATTGTCGTAAATCGCCGATTGGTCTCGACTTCTCTCTCGACCACGTCGTTCTTTTGATCACCGCCAACCACCACACTTGGAATTTGTGTGATCTTTTCTGAGCTTCTAAGTTTCTGCTTTTGACCACATAGAGCGAAACTCGACCCTAATATAAAGCCCGATGATAACGAGGAAGAGATTTCTACACATACCGGAACCAATCCTGGTTTCCAGACTCTTCGGAAAGCCCCCCTGCATCCATCGACATTCTTCGCCGAAAATAAGCACCTTGGGAAAAACGCGTGACTTACAGTAGCTTCTCCTTGTTCTATTACATCCTTCTGCTTCCTGACTTCTATGTGGTTCCGAGTGCATTCCAGGCGCTTCGCTATACTCAAGGGCATCCAGAGGGCTTTAGTCCTGGGCTGTCGAGCGAAGTGGATGAGACAGGAAGGGGGACTTTCGGGCAGGTAAACGTGTGCATGAGCAAGAAGCGAATCTATAGAGACATCAAAGGCGTTCATTGACGGCACGATGCACATATCTACCCCACATAATCAACAGTTAGAAATAACAATAAGCGATACTGTACATATTAAATGAACCAAAATGCCTCCGAAATGGACAAGCAGATCCGTGGCTGGATAGACCTCGTCTTTTATGCTTCTACACATTGGTTGACAAGCTCTTGGTACTCCTGTTGACGGAATCCCACTTCTCGTCCAGGGTACGACCGCCGAGCGTGTTTCCTTGAGAGCCGCTGTGAAGCTCGATACCGGAGGCCATTGCATGGTGTTGGTTGTCCCTGAAGACCACAGTGCTCTCAGCCTGGGTCACAGTCTCCTTGGTCCAGGCTTTTCCAGCAACGACGCGGAAGACGATCATCTGAGGGCAAATGCACTGTGGACAATACTGATCAGCCAACGTCTACAGTCCTGGAGAAATTCTAACTTACGGTGAGTTTCGCCCATACTTGACCAAACGCCAGAGCGGTGTCACTACCCCGTGCATAGGGGATGAGGAACATGATACCGAAGATGGCATAAGGGGCAGCAGATTCAACTAGCATGGATGCCACACTGGTGTAGGTCTTTGAGTTCTCGCTACCCAGAGCCCGGGTGACGGTCTTTGAAAGACGGGACAGGCGGTAGAAAATGGCCAAGGTAACGAGGACGTTGAGGCCGATGGTGATCGAGTAGTATGGAACACCAAAGCTGACAGCCTTTCCGCCAAAGAGGCTGTCTGTCTTGGGTGCAGCCGCGATCACAAGCTGGCAGATGGAAAGAGCTATTGGAGTTGCGAGCTTGGTGAGTCTGGTGGAACTCTTGTGAGAGTGTGAAAGGAAACGCACAGAAAGCGGCAAGATAAGCGATGATAGGGAAGGCGACGACCCAGAGATTCTGACCCCAGAGGACATACAGGCGGTAGATCTAGTAGACCGTTTAGGACTCGCAGTACGGATAGACAGATACGAAGGAACTATACGTACCAGGAGGGCATCACCCATGAAAATCATGGCGACGACAGTGGTCGAACCAAAGGTCTGATACCATACAGAAGTGTTCTCAACGATGAACTGCAGGACCCCCCCTGGTAGCTCACGACCATTGATCCAGCAAAGTTGAGACCAGATGGCATTGACCGCCACATCAGCCGTCAAAAGCAAAAACATGATCGTGCTGTAAATTGCGAAGAAACGCCTAGCCCTGGGAGAGCTTCGGGTGGCCTTATTTCCCAGCAAGCCTTTCATGGTTCCCAGGTAGAGAACGAGAGAGACGCCTGCAGGAAAGGTAGTTAATTTTCTTTTCAACCTTCTGCCAAAAACGCAAATACCATAGAGGATACCACTGATGTAGTTACCCACATAGAGCGAGTGTTCGAAAACGAATGTGGGATCCCTGGGATGGGGGGCCGGTGCGGCGGCGTCTGCGGACATGGCTACGATCTCGCTGTGTACGGTTGACGAAGAGGGACTCGCCAAAGACAACGTCTGTGGGAGGAAGGGAACGGAGTCAAATGCCCTTTGCTTCCATCCTAGATATAGTTTTCCGCTTCTGGTGTCCACAACTCACAGGTCCGCAATCAGAACATGAACACATGGTGGGATATATTCCGCATCTGGCTTTTGATTAGTAGTGGCAGCGGGGATAGATGGGCATCCACTTCCATCATTCTCCATGGACCTACCAAACAGAGGTGCAGAAGGTTCCGAGCAAATGAAAACGGAATAATCCATCGCACAAGGGAAACGGTTAGATTATCTTGGGGCTTCGAAGCTGTCAAGGAGTTAGAGGTACCCGTACCCACCTGTGCACGCTTCTCGAAAAGATGCGAAGGCTTTCAATGCCGAGTTCAACCACCTGATCCGATTCCTTACTCCAGGGCGCGCATCGTTTGAAACGGATTGTTGTCGGCCTCGGGGGGCGTAAACTTGCGTGGGTACGACGAGCCCAATAGACCTTCAGATCAGGTCCAAGTCCTTCTCGCACCCCATTTATATACCACCACTGCAGCTAGGCTGCGCACCACCAGGTACCTCCCATCCCAGACAATAAACTGCCCACCATGCAACTTTCGACTCTCTCCCTTACTCCCAGTGCGCTTGGAAAGTGGTCTTTCTATGCGGCTGTTGGAACAATCCTGGTCAAAGTCTTGGGTACCTTCTGGCTTCATCAGCGTTTCGCCCACCTGACCGACCTTCAGCGGGATTACAGTAAGCGCAATCCACAAAGCGAAATGGCTTCTTCTAAATGCTAGGTTATCGCTTCTCAGGTTATGTCGGTTCTGACTTTCCTG
The DNA here is from genome assembly GCA_020736565.1 of Coprinopsis sp. MPI-PUGE-AT-0042. NCBI lineage: Eukaryota > Fungi > Basidiomycota > Agaricomycetes > Agaricales > Psathyrellaceae > Coprinopsis > Coprinopsis sp. MPI-PUGE-AT-0042. The sequence continues at coordinate 327,799 of JAHBOF010000070.1, read as the reverse complement.
AGGTCTGGCCCATTCAACGCAAGAACGTGTTGATGACCTTTGACAACCCGCGACACTTCCTCCTTGACACTGAGGATGGAAAAGCAGAGTGGGCGTCCCTGGTACCTGGCGGTAATGGTGTCATCCACCTTGGTCCATACAAACAGCCTTTCACCATTTCCATGTTCCATCAACTCCGATGCTTAGACATTATCAGAGACGAAACCACCCGTGACCGTAGCAATAACGAGAACGATGGACCGACTGAGTTGGGGCGTCATTGCTTGAATTACATCCGTCAGATGATTACATGCCGAGGCGACTTTCATTTGGAATCCTTTCAGTACGCATCGCACAAGGACCCCATCGACCAAAAGGGAGTTCACCAGTGTCGGGATTGGGAGGCGGCGTACAAAGAGGTGGAGCGAAACCAAATGGAGTACAACGTAGCGAAGTAGCCCATTTAGCCTTCTTCGACTCTCTTTCGCATCTGTATTTTATTATTATTGACCTTATTCCGGTATTACTACTGTGCCTTGAAACTGGACGCGGGCCGTTACACAAGATACCTATCAAGTATATCATCCGAGGTCGTACAATCGTCGCGGGAACAGTACTTATGAACACATCCTCCACGGTCAAATTGTGTGGATCAAGAAAATCAAGCGCTATAGGCACCAGGTGAAACCTCTGTTGCTGAGAAATGCCAGAGAGAGGCTTGATCGCCTTTGATGCAGTATCCATGGCATGAGTTGAGGTGAAGACTGAAGGTCCTACCGAAAGGGCAAAGCCCGCATAAAGGACGAACCTTCTAAGAGATAGAACTCTCCGCGCAAGGGGCAGGCAGAAAATTTTTCGTCGAAGCAGAAGAAGAGAAAAACATCCATCAAAACAGATTCCACTTCTCGTCTATACCTGTTTGGACCCTCCATCCAGCCCCAACCTCGCCGCCGCCTAACCACCTTTTGACACGATTCTCGTCTTCGGCTTCTCCGCCTTCTGTCAGCACAGAGACGTCTCCTTCGCCATACAGTGCCAAAACTGACCATCCGACAAGAATCATTCCAGGCGGCCGCTGATCTCCCGAGCTATCTAAACCTTGAACGATGTCTCGCAATGTCGAAGTGATGACACGCTGGTCTGGCATAGATGCTCGCTCGATAATGGCAATTGGTGTGTGAAGAGGATAAGCAGGCCCATCTCGTCGGCTCGAGGGCTCTAGAGCGGTCAAGGACTGGATAACCTGGGCCAGTCGTGCGACACCCATAAGGATGACAAGTGTTCTCCCCCGGTCGTATCCAGGCAGCTGAGTCTCTTTGCCATTCCGACCCACGCCTGTACAGACGATGAAAGACTCGGCTACCCCTCTTTGAGTGACGGGGATGCCTGCAAACGTCGGACCCGCCAAGGCTGAGCTCACGCCCGGGATAAGGAGCGGCTCGAAGCCATGCGAGCGGAAATAAAGGACTTCTTCTCCCGCACGTCCATATACGACAGGATCGCCCTGCTTGAGCTATTCTTGATATCAATACGATAGGCTATAGAGCGCTAAATCAAACCGCTTACACGGACGACATTAAGGCCTTGGCCGGCTGCTTCTATAGCCGCTTCCATCATCTCGTTCTGGGCAGCTTCAGCATTCCCAGGGAATTTTCTTGCGATGCGTACTTTGACGTGTTTGGGAATGAGAGCGAGGACAGCGTCGGGAACGAGCTTGTCAGAAAGCACAACGTCTGCTATTTTTGTGAGGACCGTGTGGGTAGCGATCGTGAGGAGAGAAGGGTGGCCTGGTCCTGAACCGACAAGGAATATTCGGCCTTGCTTTTGGGGTTCTCCAAGTGAGTGAAAGGATAATGGAAGGGGAAGGTCTGGGACATCGCCATCAAGGAGCTCGTTCATCTCTGGCTGCGTCAAGGCAGCGAGCTTTGACAACGGCCAGTATTCGCTGACCTGTGCGACCCATTTCATCCGCCTTCTGGCGCTTTGGACTTCCGTCTCGGACTGGCTTCGTGAGGGCACAGGTCTGTTGGGGGTAGTCACGCCTGAATCTTCCTCGATTTCTTCCTCGACCACTGCTGAAGCTTTCGCTAGACTTCGCAGCTTTCCGGTGTTGCTCGCAGCCGTCCCAACGTCAGGGGGCAGCTTCGACACAATCTCCCTTCGCAGTCTCGAAGCGAGCCGACATCCCTGCCCGTTGGTGGTCACACCAACTTGCAGCGGTGAGGGTGAGCCACTGGAGGTGTCAACGAAGCGGTGGGTGGAGGTGAAAGTAAAGTCACAGAGTTCTGGTACATCGGTGGTGTTGACTGGGATATTGCGAGCCTGGAAAACGCGATACAAGTCCTGAGATTCACGTAGGCTGCGCCGACAGTTGCCTATGGCGGTGTCGGTAACACAGGCCAGTGAAATGGAGGACGTCTGGTCCAGAAAGTATTCCAGAGCCTCTGCTTCTGAGGCCGTTTTGCTTTCAGACTGTATGAGGCTCCAGTCGACGATGTCAAGCTCCGCTTGCGAGAAGCGCCATCGCAGTTCGTCACAGGCTCCGGCATGCCCGCCCTTGGCGAGAACAGTGACATTAGAGCCTGCTTCAAGAGCAGCAAAGGCTCTTGTCGCTGCCAAAGGCCCAGAGCCGACGATGAGGGTTTGTTGGGGTCGAAACGCGATGATCAGGGATGCTCCTGGTGTCGCTGCTGGATATTCCTGCATGGTGTGTTGTACGAAAGCCAATGAAGTTCCATTTCTCCAGATTATCGACAATTGAAAAGCGGAGAACTGTCGTGCTCGTGAGCAATAATCATCGCGCAAGCCGTTCGGATTCTTCGGAATAGCGATCACGACCGTGAGCTTGATCTTCCCCTTTCGCTCGCTGTGAATGATGGCCAGAGGACTTGTGCAATGGCGGCGAGCAAGCTGCGCTCATGATTTGAAAGTCGAGAATGCCCCCTGCTTCCGTTGCACCCCCATCGAAGAAGAATGTCTTTGACGACTTTGATGACGACGACGATGGCTGGCAGGACATGCCCATTGTCCGGGACGACGATCTGAACTGCGATCTCGACGACGAGGACAAGCGCAAGTTCCACTACCAGCCTTCAGCGAGTGTCAAGACCACAGCCAATGCTACAGGCAACCTGATAGACTTTGACGACGAGGGAAACGAATGGCGCTCAAAGGTCGAGCAGAACGAACGGGAGTACACTCGACTTCGGGTTCGAGAGGAGGAGGATGCGGACGAGGTCCATCTGCGGACAAAGTATCTATTTGACGAGGACAAGGCCATGACACCCCTGAGTCAGATGCAGGCGACGAAGAACCTGCTCACTGAGGCCCAGAGGATAGCCTACGTCGGCCTCTGCTCGCTGACTGCTCGGGAGATGCTGCACACCCTTAGGTCCACGAAGCGCAAGGAGCTCAAGGCCGCAGCAGAGAGCATGGAGTTGTGGATGCTCAAGATTATGGGTCGAATATATTATCATATGGAACTAGAAACCCAAGGTTCGTCGCCAGGTATATGCTGGCTTCTGTCCCACTTACACCTGTGGCAGAACAGAAGATGATAGAAAGTCTTGGGGAGCATGGCGTTCTGGCCATGGATCTCGTGCCTACCCTTATGACGACGCATACAGTAGCGAACCCAGAATACGACCCGGAGGAGGCAAAGAGGAAGGCCGAAGAAGACGAAGAGGACGACCAGGAGGACGACCGAGAGTCCATCTCCGGGCAGACCCTGGTCAACGAACCCAGCGAGACACCTGAGGTCGAAACCCCGACAAAGGCATCTACCACTGTGGATGATAGCTCAGCAACACTTTCCCAACCTCACAAGACCACTCAGAAAGTCTTGCAAGAGAGCTCTCAGGCCATGATACCTGGAGTGTCGACTTCGCTCTCTGCGGCGGACAAGGATATCACCCTCGACATCCGGTGGACGGTCCTCTGCGATCTCTTTTTGATCCTTATCGCAGACAGTGTGTACGATGCGCGTTCTCGCGTCCTCCTGGAGAACATCGCCACGAAACTCGGATTGGGTTGGCTCGATGTAGTGAAGTTCGAGAGTCGGATCACTGAAGCCCTCGAGATTCAAGAAGACGTGGAGAGCTTGGAACAGCAGCAGATTGTCGATGGTGTGCAGAAGGCAGGGAAGAAGAGGAGGTACATGATGCTCGGTTTGGCCACTGTGGGGGGAGGCCTTGTCATTGGTCTCTCGGCTGGTCTTCTGGCACCCATGATCGGCCTTGGCCTGGCTGGCGCACTCGGTACGATTGGTGTCTCTGGCGCATCTGCGTTCCTAGGAGGTACTGCGGGTGCCGCCATTATCACCACCGGAGGTGTCCTTACAGGAGGTGGCATTGCTGTTAAGGGTATGGCAAAGCGAACCCAAGAGCTCCGAACTTTCGAAATTCTTCCGCTACACAATAACAAGCGCGTTAACTGCATCCTGACCGTGCCTGGGTGAATACCCTTTTCGCTTTTCCGTTGTTTGCATTTACTGACTTTCCCCTTTCAGCTTCATGACAAGCATGAACGACGATGTCCGATTACCATTCAGTGTCTTGGATCCCATCGTCGGAGATGTTTTCAGCGTTCTTTGGGAACCGGATATGATTAGGGAGACTGGTAGCGCCCTAAAGATTCTGACAGGCGAAGTGCTCTCCCAAATCGGGATGACAGTTCTACAGGCGACAATCATGACTGGTCTGATGAGCGCCTTGCAATGGCCGATTAGTGAGTCCTTTGCCTTTGTGACGATGCACATGATCTCAATAGACTGCTCTCGCCTTTCAGTCCTGACCAAGCTCGGGTACCTTATTGACAACCCTTGGAGTAACGCCCTGGATCGAGCGAAACTCGCGGGCAAGGTCCTCGCCGACGTTCTCATCCAACGCCACCTAGGAGTTCGACCTATCACGTTGATTGGGTTCTCCCTCGGTGCTCGGGTAATCTACTACGCCCTCCTAGAGCTCGCCAAGCGAAAGGAATATGGCATCGTCCAAGATGTCTTCCTCCTGGGTGCCACAGTGACCATGCCCCTTTCAAGTTGGCTGGAGACGCGCTCTGTGATATCCGGTCGATATGTCAACGCGTATGCTCGCAATGATTGGGTCCTGAACTATCTGTTCAGAGCAACAGCTGGTGGAGTCGGAACTGTCGCTGGATTGCGACCGGTAGAGAATGTGCCTGGTCTGGAGAATGTGGATGTGACGGATAAGATTGCTGGACACATGAGCTACCGCACGTTCATGCCCTTGATCCTTGATCAGCTGGGTTTCCCTGTCTTCTCGGACTTTTTCGACGAGCCTGTGGTATGTCTTATCCTTTCATCCCAAGCCTCAGACGCTGATTGTGCCTTGCTTGCAGGAACCCGACTTTGAGGGTGATCGTGTAGTCGTTCATGAGGAGGAGGAGAAGAACAAGAAGAAAGGCTGGTTCTCAAGGAAGTCTACGTCGACGCCTCAGAAACGCCCTTCCGTCTCTCGACCGCCTTCGACCGCGTCATGGGCCAGTAAAACACCCACAGTTGGTGCCACTGCCCAGCCTAGCGTCGACGACTCTGAGGATCTGCCCCCTCGAATGGAAACGTCCAATGCAGCTCAAGCAACCACCGCTTCGCCTGGCACTCTGACCCCGCCAGTGCAACCCGCCTCTGGCCGATCGACTCCTACTATTCGTCTGCCCGAGCCCGATAACTTACCCAGCAAGCACGCTGGATTCGACCTCACAGCTCTGAAGGACGCCGTGAAAGACGTTGCCAATAATCCCGGCGATCTCAAAGGTCAAACAGCGGTTGCATCAGCAGCAGCTCACCTTTCGGCTTACTCGCAAGGAAAGAACGACCCAACACGCCCGCAATCGACACCACCAACTTCGCAGCTGGGCGTGTCAACTCATATCGGACGATCAGGTTCGTTCGACTATGATAGAGGCGACCTTTCGACGCCTTCTGGAAGCACCTTCGGCGGTGATCGAACACCTTATTATCGATCCATGTCGGAAGATCCGCAGGGGTCGTCGTTTACACCATCTTCTTCATACTTCCCCGGTGAATCATCGGCTCGCACACCCCGTGCAGCAACCAACGCTTTGCCTCCAGAGGCTCTCGGAGGTTGGGGTGCGCCAAGTGCAAATCCGTTCGCTTCCAACTCCAACCTCTCATCATCCTCAGCTCTTGGATTTGGAGCAGGCACAACACCTTCACTGTCCTTCAGCAGCTTCAGCAATGGAAGCCGCCCGAGTGCAGGGCCTTCATCGGGTTTATCGTTTGGAGGGAGCGATGGAACAATCACAACACCTCCAACTGCTGATCCATGGATGGCGGGTAGTGGTTTCAACCCTCCGCCCGTGACGAGGAAGGGGACCAATGATTCCTTTGCATCCAACCCATGGGGTTAGTTCATGGCCATTGATATCGCCATCGCTGCCTGTCCCACCTCTGCTTCTCTTGTTCTTTGCCTCTTTTTTCGTTCATTCCTTTATCGAGCTGAATCCTTGCTTGGTTTCTTCACCATCCATTTATTTTATCGTTGCGTTGAGTCCCCCACAGTCTAGCTATCTACATAGTCGTCACCCCTGCATGCCAATACACAGTTGAGTTAGTCCTTCCAAGCAAGTTCGACCTAAGCAACACCACCGACAATGCTAAATAGGACATCAGTCCTCGACCCTTTCAGCGCTCTGTCAAGAGATCCTCATTATTCCGTGTTCCTTTATGCACCACAGGGGTATAACATGATTAGTCTCAACACTGAACTACGATATTTTGTCTGGTGTAATGCTGTCGACGGTCAGAATCCTCCAAGACACCCTTCTAACGCGGTGTCTCCATCCCAGAGGCCGTCCCTTGAGCTGTAAGAAGCTCGATAGGCCTGGCCTGCCTGCAGCCTGTCCTTTTTCTTCTTCCACGCGTTTCTTGATCTATTATGTGAATCAGGGGTATTGGGTGCCAATAAAGAAAACGCGTCGGCATGGTCGGGCTGCGAGATGGGTTCGTTGTAACCATCGTAGGGTGAGGCGAAGTCGTCGTTGGAGTATCTATAAATCTTGTCTACCGGACTGCCAACATAGCCAAACTTGTGGGCATTCGAAGGAGAGCTGGGAGACCCGCAAAATCCTTCCGCGTCATCCGGTTCGAGAGGGAAGGTTTTGAGGGATGATATTGGTGTGTTGGAGTTGTCGGGGGAAATGAGGGAGATGCTGTATTTCGACCCATCCTCTGTCCATCCTTGCATCGAGTGAACAGGGTGAGAGAGACGTCGTTGGAAGTAACACTCTGCCAACATTGGCGATGTTGATTCCATTCCGTCATCGTAGGTTCTTGCACCCCGTTCAGGCAATGCACAGGTGTTCGGTGTGACTTGGATGGGGGCCCGGTCGTAAGCGTGAGGGGAGTGGGTGAGGGCGATGGAAGTCATGGTTGGTGTTGGTGGGAAGTGAACGCGGGGCGAGTCTAGCACCCGAGTCGACGAGGCAAACGGGAATGGCGCTGAGCAGGAATCCAGGCCATTTAGGTCCAGGTGGGCCTTCAATGCCGGACGCAAAGGCATGGTCCCAAAAAGACTGAAACAGCAGCTGGTGGCTCGCGCAGCTAAGCCCTAATGCCTAGTCAGCCATTCAGTCCAACGAGACAGGGTCTCATTATCTACCTCTGTCGAATCGAGGTGCGTACTCGAAGCTTGGGCGAGCACTCAAGGAGTGGTGTGGCCGGCAGGCGCAAAGCCAGCCAAAATGACGGAAAAGTTTGAAAGGAAGCAAAACTCGTCAAGCAACCAAGATTTATAGGGCCGGGATACAAATCAACCATGTTCAAAAGGAGACTGATGACCCCTTGTAAGATTTTTGGAATGGAGCACGTTGGTCCAGATTCGAGAGCTTTCTGCCGCTCCAATGACAGTATCGGTCCAATAATAGCGGCTGCATAGCAAGTGTAGTAGCCATTGTTGAGTCTGTACGCCTTGCGAGGAGTGTATGAGCAGAGGCAGGCCAGCCAGCGCACTCGAAATCAGGGTCTTTCGGCAAGGGATGTGGCAACGTGGTGAGCGCTTGACCCATCGAGCGCGACAAGCTTTGGAATTCTGGAAGACCGATTCGCTGATCCCAACAAATACTACATACCTTTTATGGCCAAGGGGCGGGTGGAGCTCGAGGCTTCCCGCCTTGAACATCGACCCCTTGATCTAATATACATTTGTATCTCCTCAATTGAAGTCAACGCTGATGCTAGTCAAGGTCCTTCTGACCTGGCCTTGAAGTCACGCATCCTTGTTGAGGGCAATGTGTGGTGATGAGCGTCGGCATCGGGTGTAGCGACTATGCGGTGAAACGATCCGATTGCACAACCATTGCACCCTCGTCCGGCTGCAAGGACGAAGAGCGATGAAAGCACGAAGACCCGAGCCGCCTTGAGCGGGACTTCGTCACGACCAAGCTAGCTTGTTATCATTGATTGTCGGGACAGGACTGAATAGCGAAGCTCTGATGGTCACCCACAGTGATACCTTTTACCCTTGAATTCGATTCTATTCCCATTATACCGGAGTGAACAACAGCACTGCAGACGACTAATATAATTCTATTATATGGTGACTGACGCACATCGCCAGAGGTTTGAATTTATTTAGGACGACGCCTGGTCCCCCCATGTCCAAGAGATAAACTAGATACTCAACATCAAATGGAAGAAACCGCAAGGCAGGGCATCGAGAAGAGCCAGTCCGTCCACTGAGATTACACCACTAACCCACCAGCCACCAAACGAATACCTGCATGTTCTCAGATGGCAGCCTTGGGAGGAACCGCAAGGCCGCTAGCACTGCCTTCGAGGGAAAGGACAGCAGAGAACGAGGGGAAGGAAGCAAAGGGATCGTTGGGCGACGGCGAAGCGATGAACGAACGCTTCACAGGCTTGACAGTGACAGGCTTAGCGAAGGCCGCCTTGGCCGGGCTCATGAGAGCACTCCTCAAGAGAGACTCCCTGGCAGCGTGCTTCTTGGGGACAGCACTCGCCGGGGAGGGCGACCAAACAGACCCATCCTGGTTACCGAACATAAGCTGGGCACCAGGAGACTTGAGGGCCATGTTGGGCGCAGGTGACTTCAAGTCGATCTCCTCCATCACGGTTGCCGACTCTGGGTACTCCAAAGCGGTTACCATGGGCGTCTCACCCTCTTCGAGGGTCACCGCCTCCCAGAATGCGTTGCTAAGATCTGAGGCACTCGATGGGTTGAGGTCCAACGGAGCAGGCCTGTGAGAGCGCTGCAGCGAAGGGCTCTGGAACGATGACTTGAGAGGGGAGGGGAGAACGGGGGCACGGCCCAGTCGCATGGGCTGTTGCGACCTCAGAGGTGGGATCACGTCCGAGTTGCGACGGGCACGTTCCTCGGTTGCACCAGCCGGTGTCGAAGGGGACAGAGGGGCCGATGGGTAGGGGGACCGAGGATACGAAGACATGGACTGCTTGAGGGGTTGAGGCTCCCGAGAAGGGGCTGCGAAACTCGCAAAACGGATCTGCTGCTGCACAGGGGCAACAGGTGCCTTGGGAGAGCGAGGATCAGCAAAGTCCGTGATGGCTGGGGAGGCGCATTGCGAAGCTTTGAGGATCGAGTCCAGCCTCTTAAGGGCGGCTGCCTTGGGCTTGGGTGGTGCGGAAAGCTTGAAATGGTCGACGGTGGGGGAATAGTATCGAGAACCACGTTCAGGGATAGCCAGAGGATTGGGCGACACCTTGATGGGTGCCCGATCATAGTTTTCCGAAGAGTAAGTTGACATCAGGGCGGGAGTGTTGATGAACTGAACGTGAGGGGACTTGATGCTGGGGGAGACCATCACCGAGAAGCTGGCATGGAAAGGCAATGCGGTGGGCGAGAGGGGCAAAGCTGCCGGGCGCTTCAAGATGGACCTAGGGCGCGAAGCCTTGGTGGCGAACGCAACGCGCGCAGGGGAGACGATTCCGCTTCTCAAGATGGATTGGGACATTCTGCCGAAAGATTATCGATGAGCTAGTAAAAAAGTTGTTTTCGAGGATAGGAGGTATGCAAAGGTTTGACCAGCAAGCCAGAGCACTGCATAAAGGGGTTAGAAGACCACTCGAATATAGGGAAAGGGAAGCACTCACGACGTTAAGAAGTCGTTAGTCGTTTAGACAGTGGTGACACACCAGGCGTGAGGAGTCAAGATTGCGAGGCCTCAGCCTTATATACCCCCATCAAAGGTTGCCATAGGGTTTGGGTGCACAGCGGCCATCACATGTTTTACTTGGCACCTCTCGTTATTGGCTCCCTGAATGTGCAGGGATCTTCATATCCACTTGATGTCGCGAACATATCAGCCTGTCCCCCCTTGGATATAAGGATGCGCCGTTACTATTGCCCTTGTACCCTCTTCAACCATGTCATTGAGCTCCCAGATACTTACAACCTTTCTTCCTGTCTAGCCGGTTAGTCCATTGTTTGTGTCTTCTGCGGCGCCCATGAAGGTAACGCCGGTTTAATACCAACCGAGATGTTCAATCAGATGATGGAAGTCTCCATTTACGGATGGGCACGCGCGAAGGTGACTGCTGGATGCATGGGCGCACGGGACAAGATACACCAAACGCGGGCGCTAGATCCAGCTTGACGCCGATTGTACACACCGGCAAGAAAGGGCGAAATGGATGGAACCCTCCGATGAACAGCCCTCTCGCTGTCTAGCCAGGAGCGAGTCGTACTAGACTCATTTAGGGTTGCTCACGAGACCCTACCAGACGCTGTGCGTCCCGCAACCCTGTCACTGAGAACCGCGGACTATTCACCGCACACCCACTTCTGAAAGCAAAGTGTAAATGTCGGCCTCGAGTTTGATGGGTCGGAGGCAAGCGATCTCACTTGCCAGAAATTGCACTCCAGAAATCAGGGGTAAATAAACGAGGTCACTCGCCCACCCCGACCGACCCGCAATCAAGGCGAATAAACACCTCCGACCTACATTTTACTAAGAATGAGGTGTTCAGACATTTTAATCGAGTCACCCACAAACTAACATACCTTCCTTACAATCGTTTTGAAACCAGAACTCCTGCTTCGAACTTCGAAGCTTGCCCAGTCCGAGCACCCCGAATCAAAGGTCCTGGCGGTCTGTACGAAATATTCCTTCGCGATCCTTACCGAGGTGGACCACCAACAAGGAAGCTGCGATCTCCTGAGACACGAGCTCGCCACATGGGACTGACAACGTAAAATATGCTCCAGAGTCGAGGCAAACCGCACTGCCCGTTGCAAGCAGCAAGGCATGGTGGTCAACCCATCGTGGCGCGTTCCTCTCGTCCGAATCGCGTGGGCTCCTCCTGGTGGCGGGGCCGTGAGTAACTCTTGCTAAATCGAATATCTGGCCTTTCCCGGGGCCAAACCGATTTCTTGAGCTGCTGTGATGGCTGGCTGAAGATGCAGCCCGTCGACCACGATACTGTGAGTGATCTTTTCTCGTTCAGTCCCACCTCTGGAGGTGCTGAATTGGACGAATTGGATGGAATCTGACATGACCAGCGAATCTAGTTTCTTGGGCAGCTCACAGCTCTTTTCGAATCGTCCAACCAGAAGGGATCAATATGGATCACCCATAAGCGCCGTGCGTAGCTGTACCCCTGGGTGGAAGATGAATGATACTTACCTTGAATTCTGATAGTCACCAGAGATGGCGATGACGCCGCTATGAAGCACGAGGAAGACGGCAGCGACGATACTCGGGAGTACCCTTGTTTGCTGAGGGTTACAGATGGCAAGAACACCAAATTCTCCACTATGGTACGCATCTCCTCGGTTTCCTGCGATTTAAACTGGGATTCTAACCAAGTGTACAGGTTACTACAGCCGATCTGCCCAAATTCTACGCCGCGTACGGGAGTCTGTTGAAAGCGTCCATGGGCACGCTCCGAAAACGAGACAAGAAGCGAGAAAAGCTTCGGTCTGAGCAGGCTGCGCTTAGGAAGAAAAAGATGACAGAGCCTGTTGCGTTGGATGGGCCTAAACGAGGAGCTGGACGTAGGAAACGCCAGAGGCAGTTGAAGGCCGTGGCCAAGCAGCAGCAGTCACAAAAGAAGTTCAAGGAACGGGAGGAAGCGCGACGTAAGGCTGAACAAGCCCAGTGAACCTTGTCATTTCAGTACCAGTTGTTGCAATGGTTTATGCGTTGAGTTGAACTGAACGGTTCGTCAAACGCTTCTCAGCCAAATGGTTGAGGAACTGTGGCGACATGCAATCACTGTTTACATTCAAGGTATATAATAATTTATGGAGTTCGAAGACAACACAGAGACTCTGGATAAGGCTAAAGCTAAGCAATAAACAATGTACAGGTTTGATGGATATAAATACCGGATTCAGCCAGGAAACTTCTAAGTAAGCGAGTGATGAATACGCGTTGGATTGAAAGGAAACGAGAGAGTGAAAGGATGGCCCACACGCCCTCCAGCTATCTCCCTCCGCTTCGTTAAATGTCTTTAAGGTATTTGGACCCCCTTCGGACTCTAGAATTAGCCAGGCATTATATTTTCTGTTGGCATCGGTGGGTTGCAACACTAGAGCTTGTACCCTCTCCTGGGTTAGGCATTTTCTTTCCTTTACGCGGTATCCTCCTTGCCAACGCTTTGCGGCTCAACTGGATGGAACAGCCAAGCGCTGTCTTTCCTGGAAGCGAGGGCATCCCCCTTGCCAACAGCTCGCCGAGGTTCAACAATCAGCCAAGCGGGTTCTCCTCGGTGGGCGTCGGCTGGGGTTGCAACAACAGCATCCTTGCCCAGGTCTCGCCGATTTTCAACAATCAGCCAAGCTGAATCTCCTCTATGCGCATCAGCGGGGCTTGGGCTGCCTCCCGACTCTGGTAAATAGACTCAGAAAAAAAAATGGTGACCGGACGCTGGGCTCACCCGTTGGCACAGGTGATGCGGCGACGAATGCGCAAAGCAGCAAGGACACAATGAAAATGATTGCGTTGGTCATTGTGCTTCAAGGTACCCCGAGAGAGAGTAGTGGGTGGATCGGACGAGGGACTGGTGTTGGATACATCTAGAAAACGTCTATCTTCATTTTATATCCTCTTGGTCTGCGCTCCCAGTTGAAGAAGTTCATGCTTCTTCTTCACGAACAAAACCCAGACCCCAAGGCTCTCGGTCTAGCTACGGCCCAAGCAGAGAAGAGGCTCGGCACGTCAACGATTCATGCTGAGTGAGACCTTATTTTAGGATGCAGTCTCGATGCAACAAGTAACACACCCTGATAAGGTGCATATCATGTTCTCGAAGCGCTGATACGCTTCAAGACTTTGGACCCACCTATCCTGGCCTACGAGAAGGCGTCATAGGGATGAATATCGTGAAATCGGGATGGAAGATTGAGCGGAAGAAGCTGCACATTCGGCTCTTGTTGAAAGAGCGGCGATTTGCATGGTGCAAGGTGCGCAGGGCTGTTTTTACCGCTGACAGCGTGTGCCAGGGAGCGATGCACGCGCTGCATTCATTTTTGCAAACCTACTTCGGCCACCACACAGGCTTTCTTCGAGAACACGAGAAGCAGGGCAGATCAGCACAAAAACTTGCCAAAACGAGTAATGCGGGCGCCTGTCAAACTGTTCTGATGATAAGCTGATCAAGAGAAGCGCCTCAATACAGGTGGTGGTCTCGTAACCCGGCTTTAAGTTTCAAGAGAAACTCTGCTCGTCGCCCACGCCTCCCTGATCGTTAATATGCTTCTGTAGCTCTTGGTTGAAGGAAGCCTATGTCACATGATTAGAAGGAAGCAAGACAGTTAGATAGACAAGGGAGCACATACAATGGTGTTATCGCCAACATAACGCCCAAAAATGGCCAGCCTGGATTCTGGCGTTTCATTCACGAATTCTTCCAATGATACCTGAGAAAGAATAATAGAAGCTACGAAGTGATTGATACAGGGGATTGATAAGAGGTCTTCCATGTCCTGTGAGAAAGGATTAACGATGAGGAAGCATGACGAATAGAAGCTGCGTACTTCTGAAGATTGTTCTGCATCGAGCCAGAGGCGGTCGTCCCAAAGAACGCCATCGCTCGTGTCCCGTCCTTCAGCGAGATCGCCATACAGTCGAACAAGCCTTGCGGCATCACGAACAGTATCGGCGAAGGCGTAGGTAATGCTGCAACGTCTAATGTGCTCGCTGTAGGCTTCGGAAATGCCGATATCTCTCCTGAATATCTTGATAGCTTTCATGATTGGCGGTGTGTAAGCACTAATTTCGGATTCGCGTTCCTTGGATCTGAGTGCACAAGATTCGGGATATGCCTCGAAGATGATGTTAATGAAGGTGTATTTTTGCGCCTGTGCGACAATCGTGTTGACCCAGTCAGTGCAAGTGGAAGGCAACGTGAGCAGGGGAACAAAGACAACCGCTGTGAATGGATCAAGAATGAGATGGGTACCATCAAGGGATTGTCGCTCGATGAGATCCACAGCGCAGTTTTTCGAGCCGAGTTCTTTGACAAGTGCACGCTTTTGAAGCAGATCAAGGGAAGCAAGATAGCGATGTCCAAAGGCAGGGGCAGGAGCGCCGTCTTTCAGCCGGATTGTGTGACGATCATAGATTTCTTCTGGCGCGATGTTCTCGACCGTCGCTTCGAAGAGAGGGTCTTCTTCCACGAGAACGATACTATCGGAAGCAGCAGGGGTCGCGTGCGCCTGGGCAGCTCGGAGATGGGAAAAGGCCAGAGCACTAAGCGTGCAATTAAAAAGCGAGGGTAGAGTAGCCTTGTTCTGCTTTGTCACGGCTTCTTGACTGGCAAGGGATTCTGGAGGAGCGGGAGACGCCAGCGCCATTGGTGATGGGCTGACAGTGTGGATGGCCTGTGTCGGACCCTTGAACTGGGTGTCAAAATCCAGGGCATCAAAAGAGTCGTCGACGGTGCCGAAGCGAGAGTCTGCCATGCTGTTGTCTCCTTCGATAGAAGGCCCATCGCTTTGCGCCATCCTCGGATTGAAATCAGCATTCTCAGCGTAGCCCTCTTCCTGGCTTCCGGCCGTAGTAACGGCCATTCCGCCGGACACCTCATCGAGGGGATAGGTCCCATCCGCCTGCATAACTACGCCGTCCGCGAAGCCGCCGATAATAGGGTCCCAGTTCTCTTTATCATCCCCAGAGAAGGGATCTTCTACAAGACGGAAGGCTTCGATAGCAGCGTCTTCGATGTCGTAGCT
Source organism: Coprinopsis sp. MPI-PUGE-AT-0042 (assembly GCA_020736565.1). Classification (NCBI taxonomy): domain Eukaryota; kingdom Fungi; phylum Basidiomycota; class Agaricomycetes; order Agaricales; family Psathyrellaceae; genus Coprinopsis; species Coprinopsis sp. MPI-PUGE-AT-0042. The sequence continues at coordinate 312,629 of JAHBOF010000070.1, read as the reverse complement.
ATCATCCGGCATATCAGGAAGGTATTCGTGAGTGTTAACTTCGAGAGCATCAGCGTAGACCTGTTGATCGAAGTTCGAGCGGTCCTGAGAGACTGACTCCAAGCGTCTCCGTTTGGGATACTTCAACGCAGGTCCAAGGGAAGCCGATGGGCATCCCGCATCAGCAGCTCCATCGAAATCTGGTCCAATTGGCGATTGAAATGGGTGGGTTGGTGGTGTGCTCTCCGGCGAGTGGCTATCCGCTGATTCAAGAGAGAGCTTCCGCTTGCCAGACCTGCGAGTCCGTTCCAGTCGACTGAGAAGTAAAGGTTCTTCAATGTCGTCGATAGAGCAGGAAATATCTTGGCCAGGACGGCTGCATTTTCTGCTCATAGGGTCTTCATCGTCGGGAAGCGCAACCAGGTTCGATAGTTTCTCTACGTTCGTTATCAATGTTTGGTCTAGGGTTCGTTCTTGGACCCCACGATCTGGTCAACGTCGACGAGTTCCGGGATGCCTGGGAGCTTGTGGTCAATAGTAAAGGCACTGTAAAGGCACATCAGTACCGTTGGGAGAATGGACGAAGGTGACATACACCCATGATAGCGACAGAGACAGAGACTGCGGTATCCGTGCTTTCTTGAAGAAAGAGCGCAGCTGTTTCGTTATCCTTGTGCGGGTCTGCGCTCTTGCAGGCAGCCCAATCTTGGTAAGAGGTAGGCATAAACGTGGCAACTGGGTGCTCATTAGGCTCTGGAAGCGATGGGACTAGCCAACCGGTCAACTACGCGCACTTGGGAGCATTGTGCGAGATAGAGCATACCTTCCATCAAATCAAGGGCCTTGTCGTCAATTTTTTCTTCGAGTATGAACCGAGTCGGGTCCACACCAGGGCATATGCGCTGAATCTGAACGTCTAAGTCACTGCTTGGGGCTGCATCGAAAGTGGAAACCTGGCCGACCACCGAGGTAGGCACAGGGTGACGACGGCAAACCTGCTTCCCGTTCGGGCGACTTTTTCTTTGGCGTCGGACATAGAACTTGGGCAAGAAATCCTCCATAACTAAAACGCGCTTGAGCATAAATCCAAGACGTTAAAGCAGCGCTTACGTAGTGTCCTTTAGCAGATGATCTTGTACACAGTCGTATCCTCCAACTCGACGCGAGCGGGGCACTAGAATGTCTGCGCGAGTTGAAGGAGCGAACGCAGGACAAGTAAAGGAGGATGCACACACCTATGGGTTCACAGGTGTCAACAGGAGGGTCTGTATCGGGTGTCAGGGGATACTCAAGCTCATCAATGGCCTCTCCTTGGCTAGACGGAGGGCTATCAGAGTCCGAAGAAGCTTGCGATGAGTGGAAGGTCGCTAAGCCAGCTGGTCAGCAAGAAGCCCACATTATACCTGCATGCACCTACTCCATCCGCCATGGTCAACGACAGCCATACTCTTCAAATGAAGGTGATCATCGGAGCTGTGAACTGGAGCGGGTGACAGCATGGGCTCAAGCTCAGCTGCGCTCTGAGGTATGTTGGAGATGACATGCCCATCTGGCTTGTAGCCTGGCCGCCGTATCCGCGGCACGAAAGGCATAAATCCTGGCTCTTCGACTTCCAGAGGAGGCGAATCCAACCGAGGCATATATGTCCGGGGGGTGCTTCGTGGTTTGAGCATCTGGATGGTCGCTTGTCCTATCTTCGCAACGCCCCCGATTTCGGCCTCGTCCACCACGAAGCTGGTTTTCCTGTGCGCGGTTTCAGAAGAGAAGATCCATAAAACGAGGCTAGAGACTTACAGGACACGATCCAGCGACACCTTCGCGTCTGCTACATCCTCTACCCGTGGGCTCTCCTGGCGTAACTGTCCCGTCAGCATATTCGAGAACGTTGTAGGCATTCCGCGCTTATATGCGCCTTTCCCTGGATGCGGTGTAGCACGACGCGCCCGTGCAGGGAGCATGAAAGATAGCGGAAGATCGGGCAGTTCTAGGTCTGATTCTGGATGATCAAAGACGCCCAACTGTTGGCAAAGTGAAGGGAGAATAGAACAAAATCATACGGTTATCCTCGAGAATGACGCGCTCAGTCTTTGGTTTCTCGGTCGTTCGCATGGCAGACTTAATCAGTGCAATCGATTCCCTCGGGATTTTCCATCTCTCATCGAGAGGACTTAAGTCATCGACTTTGTTCAGATGGAAAAATGTCTTCAGCGGATCCGTTGGTAATGCCAATGCAAACGGGTCATTTGTTGGAATCACATCTAAACTTTCGAGAAACTAGGAAGCCTTGTCAGATACCGCAGAGGCATGAATTACTTTACTCACGTCCAAAACAACTTCGACTGTGAATTCGGCATAGTCTCTTGTGTAATGAGTTCTCGAGTAGTCGAAAAGTAATTCTTGAATTCGTTTTCGTAGTTCAGTCTCGTGCTCCATTGAGGACTGTAGCATAGCCGATACGCGTTCCCAGTGTTAGTAGATGCTTTGACAGTCAAGAATTCGACAGGAGTTTATAGAACACGATGGCAGTCAAGAGCAAAGCGCTGTATATCCGGGTCGAACGGGTCGTCGCGTCTGATGATGGTGATGCAAATACGCCAAACCATTCCCACCGACTCGGCAAGCAGGCCCAGATCGACTTCGCGTTGGGCAGATAACGAAAGTCAAGCATATAAGCTGAGTACCGAACGACTGAGAATCATTCCGGGTTCTGGGGAGATTTACATTAACCGAGGCCAATTCAAAGACTCCACTCAGTCTGCACCGAGACCGTCAAGTGGCCCGAGAGCCGAGAGCAGAGTCGGCATCCAATATCTCGACTCAGCGACTGCTAGAGGGTAAAATAAAAGCAAATCAACATAGTTCAGTAAGGATACAAATACAAGAGAAGACTTGGTAACTGGCTATGATACATATTCAGTATAATGTTGCTACATGGTGACTATTTTTAAAATCATTATGAGGATGCTTAAGATACGGGTGGACGCCTTGAGGAGGATATGGACACCTTACAAACCAAAATAGCGTTTACATGGCTGTGGGGAAGAGACCTTGAAACGTCTTGATAGAATCAACTTCAACGCCTGGGAAGTAGGGAAGGAGAAAAACTCACAGTAGTTAGATGTCTCTTCCTCAGTTTGCGACACGGAGCCACGCATTGTCAACTGGGGCCTCGTCCCTGACACGAAGCCAGGCATTATCGACAGGCGCCTCACTCCTGACACGGAGCCACGCGCTGTCGACGGGTGCCTCGCTCCGAACGCGAAGCCATGCATTGTCAACAGGAGCGTCCTGGGCTTTTATCAACCATTTAGCACGCAAGGTACAATCGACAGCAATACATCAGCGGGAGAAGACTTACCCGGAATGGGGCTCGCCGCGGAGGTCAGAAAGATGCAGGTAAGAGTCAAGAGGACGGAGAAGTTGGCCATTATGCTGATGACGGCTGGGGTCCTGAGGGAAATAAGAATCGAGAACTTGGGGGGTCGCTCTGAAAGTTTGGCCTTTCAGTTATCCTTCTATATGTACCTTCGAGATTTGAATGGCTCACGCTTTTATTATGATTTGCAGAGTGGACTCCATACTAGCCGAGCTTCGTTGGACCATCTCGACAAGAGGTCGGGCATGCGCTGACCGGGACGGCTCCGAACGCTTAGGGAGCCAATAGGGTCTGAACACCGCAGTGACTTCATCGTGTCCGATAAGGCCCTTGCGCGATTTATGGCTATTGTTCAAATCTGGACCAGGTATGATATTGGAAATACGATAGGATTGTACTGTTTTAGTAATCGCTCGGGCAGTGAATCAACCGATTTGCGACGGATGCACGCCGTTTCTAATATTTGAATGAGAAAAGTTGCCTTATTGCCCAGACGTGAGCTTGGTATTGCTGGGAATAGTGTCATGGTAAGCGCCTCAAAGTTTCCTTACAAGCGATTACCCTTGATCTAGAAAAATGACCAACGGTCCAAAGTTGGAGCTCTTCTGTGTCCCACACCACCGAAGCCCTCCATACAACGAAGTCTTGTTCCTGGACCATTTGTGAAGGCTGCCCATTCTCGAGCATAGCTTGGTATGCGATGGGCAACCCTTGTACCTGCAGCTTTAACGTCATGCCTTTCCGGATACGTCAATTTGGAATTGCTTTGGTTGTTCCTCACGCATGTACCTGATCATCGCCTTGCCCTTGGTCTAAGAATTTGGTGCCACTGCGGTACCGCTGGAGCATCACGGCACCTTGGCTCTTACACAGAATCAGACACCGTCAGTTAGATGAAACTCAACCTTACAAGGAAATGCTCAGGTACCAGCCGACTTTGAAAGCCATGGCGGTCGCGCCTGCGGGTGAAACCACCCTTGACATTTCGGAATGTTCAATGACCTCCTTTCATCAAGAAAAGAGAGAGCGAGAGCGAGAGGAAGAGTGGCGCTGATGAGCGGTGGACAGCCATTAGGAATGCATGCAAAATCGTCCAGCCGAAGCGTTGCTAAAACCAAGCGTATTTCTTCAGTGCAAATGGATACCTGCATTTGGAGTTCCTGGATCATCTAATCAGGCTCCCTCTGCGATAATATAGCGATCCCCTGGCTTACACATTATCTGCCACATGCTAGCAGATCCTCAGTAGCATTAAATGTCCCCAGGCCCTGGGTTCCATCTCTGGCATCCTGGGCACGAGCGCGAAAAAGGATGTAAGGATGACCTTGTCGAAAGAATGAGAACTCGTAAGTAATTCGCCAGGAACCGACTAATGGCAGTGAGGTCAGTGAAGAACTCCTGCGTTATCTTGCCAAACTTGTCGAAAGTCAGGGTGGACCCTGCTCTCGAGCTTAAGCTTGGTGGCGCCGCTCATGCTCCCGGAAGCAAAGGAAGGCATGCATGATAAGGCATCTCCTGATGATTCTAGGTCGACGACCCTGAGAGTGCTAGCTCGTTCGCGAGGTACTCTGGACCAGTTCCATCCACGCCCCCCAAATTCATAGAGGAAGAAGTCTGGAGAAATCTGGAGAAATCCGAAGCGAAGGCTAGAGCCTCGGCATATGTCTGTGTGACTGTTGATGTGCAATGTGAGCTCACCTTCACCTCCGAATTGCCAGGCATCACTCCTTTCATGGTCGGATACTATCGAGGACCAGATGTTCGGTTTAGACCAGGTTTTCGGTTTGCACGCCATTTCTCGTGAGATTGCTGACAAAGGTGGGCAAAAATGGCTGTAAACCGAAGACCTGGTCCAAACCGAACATATGGTCCACGATAGTACCCCTCGCGCAACCTCACCCAACTCACAGCCGAAGAGACTTCTCCACATCTGGATGTAGCAATGGCATGATCTCTACAATTGCGTCCATTCCACGCAAAGGGAACACATGCTGAATGAGGCCTCGAGGAGAGCTAGGGTCGCATGGGGATCGATCCGTCTACTATCCCGGCCTCTTTGCAGCTTTGCGAGGTGGCTGGCGTTTGGAATTTACCCAGAGGGACAACAGAGATCGAGGTTAGAAAGCCGGTCTATAAAGCTCTAGGAGTTCCTGTGCGAATTATCAGAAACCTACTCCTTGCCCTTTGAGATTCAGAGCTCCCGGTGATTTTTGAGCGACCTATCCCTTCGTCACCGCACTATGATGAACTTACTTGCTCTCACCACCACCCTGTCTCTTGTACTTTTGGTAGTCGGCGCCCCTGTGCCAGACGACAATGGAGCACCGATAACAACGCCTATTGCGTCTTCTGCGACCCCAACACCGGCAGGTAAATATCCCTGTAAGCTCCTCTGCCAGGCATTGACAAAGCACCGCACCAGTTTTCAAGCCCGTGGATAATCGGTGGCTCCGTGTAGCTGAGGAGGATTAGGGTCGTGTTATCCCTCCCGTGAGTCTTCGTCTAGATGCGATAACGGTAAGCACAGCTGACTAGCTCTGGTTTCTCAACGCAGACGCCTAGACCAGCGACGCGTTATCTTTCATCGACTGTCTGCACATAAGTTGCTGAGAACTTTGCCATCATGCACCTTAGACGACATAATATGCTAATATGCGTAACCCATTAGAACTGTAACAGTAGCTTTATGATGTACTATATGACTTACCATAGACTGCGGCGTAGAGGAGTAGGGTTTCGACCTCTGTAGCACCCTGTGCAAAATAACCTCATTCCTGGCCGGCATTCCTCGTGGCAATAGGGGATGAAATGAAAGATGTTGCATTAACGGAATGACATAATGTACCAAGCACATACTATGGTACGGCGATGAAGACAGACAAAAGAAATCATAAGGGAGCATCAAGCTTGGAAGGAATACATAAGGGGCATAAAGGATGCGGTGCGAGCACATGCGTGATGATGAAGAGAAACGAGTCCATGCTGAAGGCTCAATGAGGGGTATGGAAGAATTGCAGTGGTGATGAAGTGAAAAGGCATGAATCTATGTCATGATGGAGTGCAAAGGATAACAAAACTGGAAACGATGATAACAGCAAATAGCAATAGACACGCGGTGTAGAGTAGAAGAACAAAGACATGCGATGAAAACACGACAATGGATGATGAACAAAAGAGATGATCACGAAGGGAAAGGCTATGCGGATAAACGAAGCAGAATAAACAGAGATGAGAAAAGGTTCGAGAGAGATGAGATGAAAAGAGGGAGAAGGGGTCACATCGAAGGAGGACGGTATCGCTCACAGGACAATCAATCAGTAAGATCCTGCAACACCAGCCACATGATTCCATCGCACATCCTGTTCACCTTGTCCAGTGTTCCTCCAAATTTGATTGCCGTGGTAGCCTTGATCAACTCGGGCCTCGTCTGACGCTCCAGGCGATTCAGAACGACATCCCAGATCGACGATGCCGCACTCGAGGTCAAGCCAGAGTTGTGGTACCGACGATCAGCCACGACGAGACGCTCGCTGAGGACTGAGCCGCCTCCGCACTCGACCATCCTTCTCAGGAACGTCAAGATCCCGATGTAGAGGTCGGCAAACTTCATCCAATCCTGCGCGTTGGGATGCGACAGGAAGAAGTGAATGAAGGAGGGAAGAAGAGAGGCGGACAGCAGCGATTGGAGGTAGAAGTGAAGGTCGAGAGAGGAAGGGTAGTCAAACTCAGGAGAATCAGAGGAATCGGAATCATCGGATGATGAGGCTGTTGACGCGACATCCTTCAGTCCAGCCAGAGACTTTTGAAGACTATCCAATGTCTTGACAGCGATGGATTCGAATGGCCGAGTAGCCATCTCGTTCCTCAGCAGGACTCTTGCAAGGAAAAGCTGGCGTTGCTTTTCCGTCGTCGCCTTAACAGGATTCTCGCCAGCGACCAGTACCACAACTCCTTATCAAACGCGGCCAGGCAATGCTCAACAGCGATGAGGTAAGATAGGGGACAACGGCACTTGACCTGGCAAGCGGGTCAGCAATGATGAAGGGGTGCTATGAAAGATGCGAGATTACATACCCTTGCAGATCCTGAGCACCGTGAGCACTTCAAACGCTGTCGGATGTTGTGCACATGACGACTAGGTTGAGCGCTGTCTGACTCAGGAGAGCACATCGACGTCGAGGACATGACGCCAGAGGCAAGGTCCTTTGCGGACGGAGAGGTGGATGTTCGAGGAGCCATTGCAGGAGGAGATGAACGTGGGGGAGATGTTGAAAGGCTGTTCGACTTGTTGATTATAGGTACAGGTTGCGCCACTGGGGCGGTGGAGGATGGGGCTCCGGATCCTTTCCTGGAAAGGCCAGATTCTGAAGCCGGATTAATGCTAATTGACTTGGAGCCAGTTGTGGAGGATGTCGAGCCAAGGTACGCAGAAGCTTGATTAGAAGAGTGGTGATAGATAGCAGCTGCCTTCGCCGACGCTGTCGCTGTCGGGTTATTAACGAAGGTTTTTGACGTGGAAGACGCCGTCGGGCGCGACATCGACAACGATGACGTCGGTGCCGAGGCTGATACTTTTGGTGGGGAATGTGAGATGGAGGAGGAACGCATTGCGGAAGAGGCTGCTGTTATAACAGCGGGCGCTGAAACCGACTTAACAGCAGGTGGGCGAGGTTGGGTTGGGGCTGCAGTTTTGGGCAACGATGAGGACAGCACTGATGATGCTGCTGTGGAAGCGGACGTTGATCCTGATCCTGAGCTCGATGCTGTAGATGCGCTGGAACCAGATCCCGAACGGGCATGGTTGCGGTCTTGGGGACAGCCCAATTCGCTGGGAGACACCAGCGCGTACTTGGGTGCTGTTGCAAGCCGGGATGGCTCGACTGACCGGGAGCGTTGAGTGCGGGAAGGAAGCGCAGCCTCCCTCTCGGACTCTTGGATCGCTTTCGCCAGCGCAGCATCGTTGATAGCCGCAAGCGCTGCCCGTTGAGCTTGGATGAACGCCTCTTCCAGTTCCATCCCTTCGTCCATCGCGTCAAAGACCTCTGGAACGTAGAAATCGTTCTCTGGGTTGGACGCGTTGAAAAGCTCGCGAATGTTGATAGACTGGGAGCGTTGGACGGACATGGGTGCTGGATGGCTGGTGCTGGTGCTTCCGCGTCGGCTGGTATTTGTGCTGGCTAATGCCGACGATCTCCCCGTTGCTTCGCTGGTGCGACTTCGACTGTCTCCGACAGTGACAGGGCCTGAGCTTGTCGACATTGTTAATGCTAAGCCCGATGTTCGACGCGATTTACGTTTCGCGTTGTCGCTCGACTACGATGACGAGGGTCGATAAGAGGGGTGTGTTCGAATTGTTTAGTTTTGGGTTTTTGAGCCCCTCCTGCTAGATACGGGTGCTTCTTGATGTGGGTGGTTGATAACGATAGATAGAGTCGAGAATCTATAGATCCTGGGGTATATCCGAAGAGATGACGATGCAAATAGATAGAGGGCACGAGCTGAAAGAGGGTTAATATGTTGTTTTAAGGTATAAGTAGCTGGGTGTGAACTTGCCGAAATACTCAGCAACGGTAGACACGGTTGTGTAGATGGTAACTCTTAAGGCAACTGGTATCTTGGTTTTCTTATTTATCGAGAAGAGCAAGAGGGAGAAACAGAGTAGCGACGTCGGAAGAGTTTCGGGGTGTGCATGGTAGTTTCAATATGATCGAGTGGCAGAGTTCTTGTACAACGACTTATTCCTGGTCTTTGTTGTCTAGAAACCAACACAACGTCAGTCAAACCTGTAGAAGATATCTGGCAGTACGAGAACAAGACATACATTTCGTCCTTTAGAACTGCATGGTAGAGCAAAGAAAGGATGGATAGGATAGTGATGGGTGACAACAAAAAGTTTCGCGTGAGGTGGACGTATATCTTCTCACTTTCACACGCAACATGCAGTTCTGATTGTTGGGTCCGCCCGAGGTACATGCCCTCCGCCCAAGGAGAGCGCTCCCAGGAAAATTTCTTTGGATGTCACTGTGAAGTGGACACCACAACACGTGTAGGCCGCGAGGCTGGATGACGTTTCGAAGATTGGATGTTGTTCGGATTGATCTGGATATGTCCAATCTGAGCAAGTGACGTCTCATGGCGGTGAGGTGAGAGCTCAAACTCGCTGCCTCAGGCTGACAACTTTGTGAAGAAGGTAAGAAACTGTGGTACAGAACCTGGCGACAGATGCCCTTGGTTATTCGGGCACGGCCTTGCTCACCTCATTTGTCTGAAATCTCGAGGTGGGCCTGGAGCGGCCGCATGGAGTTGCATCTTGAGCCCGAGTTGCATGGATGCGATTTGGATGGGACTGTGTTTGCTGAGTCTCTGATAACCGATGTAGCTCAGTCAGCAGCGGCAGTGCTTGACTTAAGCGCCTACCTGTGGTATGTATTGATTTCTGTCGCTGGCGGCCAATACTAGAGGTCGGTACTACTCCTGCGCACGAGGCATTATTGAGAGCAAGGTAAATTTGGAGTCCAGAGAATTTCTGCAAGGCAGGCTTGTCTTTCACGATCGAAATCCGAGAATGTACCTCAGGCTTGACGAGAGAAGATCAATAGGAGAGGCGCGTCGATCGCCACCGGCGCAGGAGGACGCTTGCCAGTGAAAATGCTGATCTATGCAGGCTGACAGCACAGAAAGTCAAAGCCTCAATACAAGAGCAAAACAGTTGCAATTAACGTTGGACAGAGAGCTCATACGAATAGATATTGGACGCAACGCTTGATGGGCTGGCCAAGTTCAACGGCCACAGCAACACCACGATCATTTGTACAATCCGTGCATGCTCTATCTGACAGCAGAGAGCCTCCATTTATAAGCAGAGGGCAGCATCTACTCGGCGACAGCTATGGCCACGCAGCATGGCAAGAACCATAGAGGCCGAGACAATTGAATCGGCGAACCCAGAGCCTAAGTCGAACCGCCCATATTCACCAGGCTTTCGAGCTAGAACCGCACTTAGAGAGATCCAATGATGAAGACAGTCGTCGCGGATCGAGGATGATGTGGTTGGTGGCAAGAGGCTCACTGAGAGAGCTGCTCTGCACACGGCGCATCACCGTCGCCCCGACAAAGCCGGATCAAATGAGGCTCGCGCCGCACGGCCACTGACGCGCTCTCCGAGTCGCTCTCCACTCAGGCTGGTGCTTTATGTAAACAATGGCCCGTCCGGGCAGACCTGGACACCAGAACAGGGGAACAGAACAGAACACATAGAAGAATAGAAAGTTCTGGGTCTCTCAGAACTGTTCACAGGTTCGGGTAACCCTGTGGGTTTTCAACCAGCACCTGGTTGGGTAGCGGTACAAGGATGGTGAGTTAAGCTGGTACCTGTTGGTTACCTGTGGTGAACACTAATCCAGGGACAGTTCCAAGACCTATCTACGCAGTGGTCAAGCAGCAGTACCATGGGAATGGAGGCACGTAACATCTTTTACGTTACAGCTGATATATAGAGAACCACAGGCCCCCAGCCACTGTGTGATATGGCGTTCAAGCCCCTTACTCCAAATAAAGACTACTGCAAAGCGCATTTGAGGCGCACCCCGATTCTCTGCTACATTCAAAAAGAGTCAACAGTCAGAACGGCTGATTCAAAGAGTTCTAAAAAAAACTGACAATACCTTGATACGAGATTCAATCTTGAGACCAATGCCGTCCACGTGAGAAATCATTTGGCCTCTGACCCTGCATACTAGTGCGTAATAGGATGGTTTCTGAACTCTGACCCTGCATACTAGTGCCAATAGAATGTCGTCCAAGTCAATAATCTGGAGTAATCTGGAGTCAGCAATCCTCGTCCAAGTAGAGCAGTAATAGTTCACCTTCTTTCGCTTTATGCAAAAAAAGAGGGTGCACTTGAGTGTTCTCGAATTTCAATAGTTCCGTTAGTATGACAGCACACATATATATATATACACATCAAGCATGGGAAAAAAGGGGATGTCAAACTCGTGTCAACATTGATTCCAACAGAGCACCATGTGTGTTCCCATGTCAGCTGCCCTGTTTTATTCCATTCGATGTACTCGCTTTGACACTGAATCCACAGGTGGGTACCTGCTTTGAGTTGGTATCTACGCTCAAAGATGAGATCTTGAAATGCTGCAATTATGGGCTGGATCTTTCGTTGTCAAGTCACCTTTTAGTCTTTACGTTATTAATGCTACCAATGTTGGCATCATTATCAAATTGTTATGTCTCGTAAACGTTATAATAGTCAAGACGGTGATGATAAAAGAGGAATGACTGCCTAAACGCCTCTAAACACTCTTTATTCGCTCCCCTCTACTCTGTTGATACCTTGGTACAGTAAAATGCCCAAAACCAGTACTCCACCTTCAGAGAATAGCTCTTCGGTAAGCCACCAACTCATCACATTCTATGCCACCTACTGACATGTATCATGTGCTGAAATTTAGGGCGTGATCCGGACAATACGTATTTCAAAACGAACACCTATGGCTTGTACGTTCTGTCGAGGTGAATCTCAGATTAGTCCTTCTCTATGGTATCGACTTCTTACCATATATTCTCTTCAGGGCGGAAGATAAAGTGTGATGGAACAATCCCTATGTGCAAGAATTGCACACGACGCAGGCTTCCATGTACCTATCAGCCAGTGTAAGTCGTTATTGGTGATGTAAACTTTGATATGAGGAAATACTAATGTGTTTGATTTCAAGGCCTTCTAAACGTTCTCTGCGTTAATCTTGACTCTACCTGTCTGAGCATGGAACAAGACTCCTTGGTCTTGGCATGTCATACCTGATTTGGGTGTAGCGCTTCCTAATCAAGTTTGGCACCTTCACCAAGCTCACATATGCATTACCCCTGTTCCCCTTTGCCTCTCACCTCATTCTACCTGCCACAGCCTCCATTTCTTTATCTATCTTACCTTTTAGCTATCATCGGTATTGACGATAACTGGTCACTCGTATGACTTGTTCTTAATTAAGGTACCTCTAACCTAGCCCCTATCGCCTATATATCTAGTGTACCTGCCTCCTGGTTCGAGGATTCTCTCTACTTACATCCCAATATCACTTTCTTTCCATTGGTATCACACTCGCTATTGCCCTTGTTTGGAAGACCGCTGCAGCGACAGCGGACAACACTGAGAGGACCGGAACCAAGTGAATGGCACAACATCTATTGAGGGACACTAAGGACATGATGTAGTGGTTGTGGTACAAGATCTATGGAAAGGAGACAGGCAGGAAGCATTGTAACGACGCACAATGACTAAGTGGTCGTTACACACCTTCCACCTCTAAAAAATGGAACAGGGGGGAAAATCAAACACACAGACCAAAAAGAAAGACTCCATAATGAAAACCAGGGACATCGAAAGGATGGCTACCGCAAGAAGTCAAGGGATTGAAGAACCGCAATGGGGATCAGGTGCAGCGTCGAAAGGATATCGCAAGGGGAACAAGAGGAATGCAAGAAAAATGGAATGGGGTTATCAGGTGCCAAAGAAATAAAAAACGGAGGGGGAATTCAAACATACATTCAATCAGACTCTTCATCTTCTCTCATCACCAACTCCCGGAACTCGTTGGTATCATACTCCGCATCAGCATATTCATGCTCTGAGTCGACATCCGAGTCAACAGGCGAGGCTCCAACAGCAGCAGCGATGACAGGAGTGGGAGTGGGTGGGATGTTGCAGGTGGGATCGTCAGGGCACGTCTTCGACGAATGAGCCTTCCAGCCAGGGGAAAGGGGAGTCTTGCGACAATGGAAGCAGCCTCCAGCAGCACGGAGATCAGCATGCTCAGCCTCGGACAAGCCATTAGCTCCAGAACGAGAGAGATTGCCAATGACAGGCGGGAGCGACTCCTGGCGCACGATACCCTCAGCAAGCATAGAGTTCCAGGTCGAGGACATGGTGTTGATCAATGACTCAACCTTCAACAAGTTGTATCCGAGGTTGGGGATGGCACAGACACGAAGCAAGAGGAGGCAATGGTAGTGGAACAGGAGGTGGTTCTTGAACATGGTGTCGGTGATCTTCCAGGTAGGACCAGCAGTACCAAGCACCCCTTGAGCAGTCTGAGCAGCAGTAACGAAATCTGCGAAGCTAAGCTTCCCTTGACAAGTTGCATAGAACGTCGCCAGGGCATCCATCTTCTAACCAGAGGGGGTGAAGCGCTCGCGGACCTTGGTGATGAATTCAGCATCTGTGGTGAGGGCCTTCATTGCAGCACGGTTCTTGCTCCACCACTGAGCCGCCTCCAGCGCAACCATCTTCAGACCAACCATTGTGATTTGAGCCAAGACCTTGATGTCGGTGGTCGGTTTCATGGTGGTGAAGACCTCGAAGGTATCTTCACATCTGTCAAGCCATGCGTTGACCAAAGATGGGGATACAGGGCTGACAAGAGAAGGAAGGTCGAGCTTTGTGGACGGCATAACGGCATTACGTGGGCAAGGCGGTGGAGGTGGGGGTAGAGCCTGAGGCAACGAGCCAGATGCGCAGGTGGATCATGCGCGGGAGTTGAGCTGCCAAAGCTGATAGGAGAGGCTGGGATCCTTCCAGAACAGCCTGGGCGAGTCGCAGGAGGCAGACATTCATCTGAGGATGGAACAAGATTTCTTATACCAGTGTGCATACCGAAGTAGTTCAGCCCTGCACAATACAACATAGATGTCAAAAGCGTTGAGTAACAGCATGACAAGTAAGGCTAGCGCCTATGCATCCGGCAAATACCGAAAGACTCTCAGGCATGAAACACATATAAATACAGACTAGTAGACAGCTGAAAGAGAAACATGTCAACCGCCATTACAATGACACCAACGACTCTGGCTAACTTCCTCAACCACCCAGTCTCTCGCCCCTCCACCAATAAAGAGGCAAGAGCATCAGGCCTTCTTTCCCCAGAGGATGCAATTCAGTTAGCATTCGATGATACCGTCTTCAAACCAGCACCATGCATCCCAGATTGGCTATGTGCAGGCCAAACTCAAACAGAGGAACGTGTCGATAATAGACATTTCCCTCAGCCCCAGACTGGGCCATGTAACACACAACCAGCCAACACCGCACCAATGATCGACCTTGGCCATGGGACTACAAGCATAGAATCAAGACGTCTCACAACTGAGATATGGGAACTCTCCAGCTTTCCATCAGACGGGCAGAAGCTGGCAATAGGACAGTCGGTAATCCTTACCCATGGGTTCAGAACACGGACAGGTGTTCTGAAGAGTATCTTCGTACTCGAAAAATACTGGGTTGCAATTCAGGTTAGCCTTGATGGAGCGTTTGGCAGCACCCAGAACGATACAAACCCAGTCAAGGTCATAGTCCTGCTGTGCGCTCCTTTGTGCGTTGTTACCCTTCCCAAGCTGGAGGCATGTATCCATCGCATAACTTTCCTGCTCCGCCGAGCCACAGGGAAGGAGGTATACTGGCCAACCAGTCAACCACGTAAATCAACTTCACTGACACTGTGACACTTTTATCCCTTTCTCTGATTCCGTCATTTCTTTCCTGTCAATCCTTTACATCATGGTCATTCTATTTACCTTTTATATTTATTTACCACTTGTTTATTCTTAAGGCTTACAGTCCTGCTGCGTAAGCGCCGTTATGCTAATGGCTCCTATTCTTGACTGTTTGGATCCCGGAAAGAACGATCAAGGCTTTTAGAATCAAAATATTGTGAATCTGGATGACAGAAGGGACATCCAGGGATGAAAGCTAAAGTCTATGACCTCTGGGCTATCCCTGCGCTGAAAGCCAAGTGCTCGGACTAAGAGCGGACTCTGAAACTGGCTTCAGACCAAAGCACATTACTGAGTGCGCGCGCGGCAAACCATTGAAGTGCTGTGATTTGTGGTTCTCGTCCCTGTTGCGCGGGCTGCAAATTGGGCCACTATGCCTTGGTAAATGTTTACAAATAACTCTATTTATATTACCCTCCTATTTTTGCTTTACTTGCCTGCTTTATTCAAATGAAACGAAGCATACACCAGACTAGCCATGCTGAGGCTGAAATCGGCTGAAGCCATCATATTAGGGATGGTCAGACCTGGGAATCGACGTCGATTCGGAGGTCGATTCAAGGGTTGATTTGGTCGGCGATTCTTGAACCGAATTGCCCTCAAATCAAATCTCACTCTGACCGACCCGCTGTGAGAGTCGATTTCTGCTTCGATTTCTGCTTCGATTTTGCCAAGAAATCCACTAGCAACTGTACTCACCTCAGCTTCAATTGTAGTGTACTGCTACTTGTGTAGAAGTCTAGGTATTTGTTACTGATTCCAACTCTTCAGGAGCTCCTTTTATACCTACCTTATATTCTGTTTAATTTGTGCACTCAGCTGTAGCTCAGTAGGAGGTTTGCGGGTATCAGGCAGCA
The DNA here is from genome assembly GCA_020736565.1 of Coprinopsis sp. MPI-PUGE-AT-0042. NCBI lineage: Eukaryota > Fungi > Basidiomycota > Agaricomycetes > Agaricales > Psathyrellaceae > Coprinopsis > Coprinopsis sp. MPI-PUGE-AT-0042. Next base: position 296,861 of record JAHBOF010000070.1, on the reverse strand, counting down.
AAAACAGGTCAGTTGGGAATCAGGCTTTAGAAGAGCCTAAATGTCATAGTTTGAGCCCTTAATCCTATTGGTATGTACAGGGAGAACGCAAAAGAACAGGTAGCTGTTGAATTGAAACGGCCGTTTTGAGGTGCCAAAGCGACTAAATAGTCACTTTGGCACAAGGTCGAGTTTGCAGAATCGGCGCCCTTCGATTTTGATCAAATCAACCCTCAAATCGACCCCCGAATCGATGTTGATTCCCAGGTCTGACCATCCCTAATTACCAGGTGTTCCATGCTCCTGAGCCTCTGATGCAAGCTGAGCCAAACAGATTTTTGCACAAAGTGTTTTCTGTAAAATTATGAAAACGACTGTGAACCTTTACATACCAGACAAGTGTATAGCTGAAAACCCCATTACTTAATTTCTCCAGTGTCTGATTCAATAAGATGAATGAGAGATCAAAGGCTTTCTTATCAGCAAACAGAGCACTCAGGCGTGATGAGTGAAAGATCAGAAGGAAATGATAAGAAGCAAGTTGAAAGAGATTACTATGAAACTGGGGAACCTGTAGACTCCTAGTTGCATAGATGGGGGGTTGTAGCTAGGCGATGCCTCAATAGAGGTGCATGACTTGTTGATCTGCCTTGAGAGATCCATCATGAGTGTGGAAGATGGGTGCTTAAAAAAATCTAAAGCTGGAAGTGACAGATCAATAGGTGGGAATTCTACAAGGGGAAATTAGAGAGAGACAAGTTGATCCTCCAAAGATGATGAATGTCTGGCAAGCTTAGACACCGCCAAGGTGTATTGACCACCCTTCAAGGTGTATCAACCACTCTCCAAGCGAGCTGGAAGGCTGACCGAAAGGGAGCAAGGGACATCAAGGCTGAGCACAAGAGAAAGGGGATGGTGGGCAGGTGGACAAAAAATGGCAACAGAAGACAAGTGACAAAATTTGGCTTGAGCTTGAGAGAGGATAAGCAGGGGAATGAAAGCACAAGTAGAAAATTTCAAGCTCGAGAGACTCTTATATTTCAAAGAGATGATCTTGATTAGTTCGAGAGCTTCATTACTCACACTGATGGTGCTTGTAGCAGCATGGAAGCTGATAGATTATTTCATAAAAGAAATTATAGGAGCATGCCTGTTGCTCAGAAACCCAATGCTTGGGTGCCCTGCTTCACAGGCTCTGCTTGTGCTAGAGCTCGCAATAAGACAAAAAGTGAAAATAGGGGTGCAAGATAGGGGCTAGGGGCTGACTGTATTCATGACAGCAATGGGACCACCATTGAGTGCCAAGGCATTGAGCACTTCACTATAATTGATATTGATTCTCAATTTAGCTGACAACCCATATATCTGCACATATACCTGTCAAAAACATTGGAATCTATTCTTATAGCTGCAGGTGTAGGTTTTTGTGGGCATGGGTATGGATTACTCACAACCAATACTACCCAGAATGAATCTCATAGTATTGGCTCTCCTTCCAAGGGTGACCAGACAGGTAGCACACCTCAACCATACCAGTGGGGTAAAATATACACTAGTATTACAAAGGTGAAGGCTGAGGGACAGCTAACCCATCCAGGTTGTTTGTAGTACAATTAAGAAGGGCTCTTCTTTCTGAAACTAATGTCTTTGTGGCCCATCCACCATGTCACTAAGGCCCACCTCCTTAAAGACCTCACCCTGTATTCAAAATTCCTCATGCTAAAGCACAAATTCTACTATCACTCAGTCCAAGGGTATGCACATTGGTTATATATTATGTTCTATTCTACATGCACTACAAATTACAATAAAGTAATAAAGCCAAGCTTCCAAGAAATCCATTCCCACCAGTTCAAGATGCACCATTCGAATGGTACAATAAGAAGAACATGGAATTCAGGTGACAGAAACTCCTCACCTGCTGTTGAAAACACAAGATCTAGGTGATAAATAATGGAATCATCTCTAAAGCAGTGAATATGAGAGATTACTGCTTTCCATCAAATGGGAAGGGCTACAAGATTAAAACCTTCTAGCTCCAGCTGCTCCTGTGTTACTTGGACTATTAGAGCACGTTGACCTCGGTGTATTTTCACCAATGGACAAGCAGCTGCACGCCAAATTGCAAGAACATTTGCAGGCTTTTCTTTGGGGTAATAGCTACGTTTGACGTATATGATTTAATTGGTTGCCATTGCTGCTTTTCTCAGTTGTTGTTGCTGTTGAAGTGGGTGATTAGATAGTGGTTTAGGTACATATAAGAAGCATCCTTTTAAAGGGTTTCACTTAAACTAAGCTGAGTCAGAGCTTAGAGCTGGAATCACATGATTATACACAAATTGGTAAGATATGAGAATAAAAATAGCTCAATTAGCAAATTCAACTTATTTACCACTGAAAAGTATGGAAAGAGATAATTTTAGCAAGCAAGATTATATCAGCCATCAAGCAATGACAAAGATTCTTGCTTATCATAGTAATATTAAGGCTTGGCAAGCATTGGGTATTGGCTTGTTAACGAGAAGAAATGACAAATATGATACTCTGCTTAGCAACTAGAAAGGCTTGATAAGCAGTGGGTACCAAGCATTAATCTCTGTGACTAAGAGCATCTGACATATGAAATTTGCTTATCAATATAGAATCCCTATCCCAAACCTGGCCTATAACTTATAGAATTGAAATAGATGTACCATGAGTATACTAGGTCTAGGACTGCACCTAACAGATCACTATATAATTTGCCGATGTAAAATCTGTAGGGGAGCTTGAACTTGTAGTGAATTGTACTGACGGTAGATTTAAGGTTTGTTCTTAAAATAGTGCGATGACTTCGGAATTCAGACTTCGGACTTCGGACTTTTATAATCTTGCTTACGATATTCCATTATAACTAGAAAATGTATATAATACAAGTTCAAGATTCATAAATCCTCTTCTTCAAATTTACACTTCCAATTGCAACATGGCTTCATGTCCAATCTGTCACAGGAATCACACCCCTGGTATGCACATGACTTCTGCTCTAATATTGTTCAACACACTGATCTAGATCTAAAGGAGAAAATCTAGCTCCAACAATGGACTTACAGCTGTTGTCGCAGTACTCAACTGTATTTTCCAACCCTTACGAGCTTGCACAATTGTGCTCTCAATGCCCACAATTCAAGCATTTGACACATCAAGTATTTTCACTCCAGCTCAACACATTTCTTAAAGAAAGAGGCATTAATGACCCAATGACCTTTATGTCTTGTCTTAATGATTGTAACTTCACAGTTGCAGGTCCAGACCTTCTATCAGTTTTATTTTTGACTTCACTTCCTTCAGGCTACCAGTCTAGACTGGAAGTCCATGCCCCATATGCTCCTCAATGCTTTGCGTTATTTACACAATCCCTCCAACAGGAAGGCTTTCGGCTTGTTCAACAAACTACTAACCCAGTCACAATCAAGCATCTAGCACTGACACTTCTTGGATATCCTGAATACGGATGTGCAGTATACTGCATGTCTATATTCACCAAGAGAAATGACTCTACATTGTTTTACATATTTTGCTTTGAGAATGATTCCCATTTAACATCACTTTTCTCAGTTCTTGAATATCCTAGCACTCTTTTCATGCTAGTTTTGTTCTCAGGGCAGCTTTATATTCTCTATAGCCATCTTACTGTATATCGCAGTGGTTTGATCAACCTTTTGTCATATAGCTATACAGCTACTCTCCCTCCACTCCTTTCTTCTTTCACAGAGGGTGGGTATCAGTTTGCACCTCATCCTACTTATGAACAAAGCCATAGCAGTAGCTACTGTAGTCAGGACTTTAACTGTCCTGCTACTTTACGTGAGACTTATGATTCTGGTGGATTATTTCTTCCTTGTGGTCCAATATTCAACAACCATACAAATCTTCCTCTTGTTATTTGGAGGCTTCGGTGTGCCTCATCTTGCACAAATTGAGGCCCTTTGAATTATCCCAATCATGATTATTGGCATGGGCGCTACATTTGCGGCAGTACTGTTTTCACTATGTAGAATACAGTTATTAAGTATTACACAAACAAATCTGACTATGTTTAACACTAGATCAATCTTTGGAATAATTCTATTTGGATAGCCTGCTTGCTTGTGAGAAACCCAGATTGCTCCAGAAATCTTTTTTACATTGGTAATGTGACAAGTTATAGTTGTATTCATAGGGCTGCCAGTAGTGGAGAAGCCCATAGCCCATCGCCTTTGTTCCGTGAGGTCAAACAAACACCTGGGCAGACTTCTAGGGTGTACACCTTTTGTAGAACTGAGATAATTACTAAGTATACTACGTATATCCTGAATATCAATCAATAGCAGGGCAGAAGCTGAAGCTTTGAACCAGTGGGGTTAAAAATGTGGTACTGTGCCCAAAAGACGATTTATGTCCAAACTTGAAGTCACCAGAACAGAGAGGCCTATGCACACAGAGACTTCAGGGTCAACGACAAGATAATCTTTAGCATAGAGAATGACTGAGTACTACAGATAGAGAACATAGATAGAGATATATATTGAGTAAGTAATTAGTTCCTAAGCCGTGCTGATGCTGGTGGACGTATTTCACAAACAATCCACTCAGTCCGCCTGATTGCTCCTTCCTCTTGTGCAGAGGCATCTGACAGCAAATGCTAGAGATGTTGAGTCAAATTCAATGGCTCAAAGAGAGAATTATACAGAGACACACCATAGGATTTAAGCACCACAGCAAATTGAAAGCACGTAGTAAGCGCTCTATCCATGTAAGATCACAGTACTCCAGAGGAACCTGGAGTAACGCAAATGGTGCAGCAACATATCGTCCAGGAATGGTGGGTGAGGCAAGAACGAATTTGAAGACGATGGAGCTGTGACCATAATGGACAATGTTGGTAATTCGGCCATTACGCTGGGCAACAGCAACTCTCTGATACTGGATCAGGGAGTGTGAAGCTGTGTGGGTATCGGCATGCGGAGTGGAGGAGTTTATGAGGGGAAAAGTAGTTGTTGGCTCTGCTAGGCCTGGAGTAAGCACAGAGTGGCTGCTAGGGCGACGTGGAATAATGGGACGTTGCTGAAAGCTGACAAGAGTGAATCCACCTGAGTCTGTGTGAAAGCGTAGTCCAGGAGAGGCTTGTGTAACAGCCCAGCCATCACATGAGAGGTGTCGGAGCGCTGAAGGTGGTGCCCACTCAGCAACAAAAGCTTTGGGAATGCTGCCACTTTCGCTCATGGCTAATGAGTGTGGTACAGTAAGACTTTGTCCAACAGGACGTGGGTTTTAAAAGCGGTAAGAAGTGAATGAAAAAACTTCAGAACAACGGACTTATTAAACCTGTCATGTATGGAGGCTTGTGATTCTTTTCCAAATATATATAGCTTCCTTTATGCAACGCTTCAAACACTCAGATTCACACCCTCTTTATCAACCCTGCACCCAACAGCTGATACCACCTTTCTTTGAATTGTAGAAGCAGAAGCATTCTGAATTCAATCATTCTGTGCTAAATCAAAGCATCCGCAAGGTAGACCTTGCAAGCTGGCTGTGTAATGAAACTAAAGGATATCTCAGGCACACATGATCCACATTACTTCACGATACACTATGCAGGGTCAAGGCCAATATAAACCTTGTTATGGTATGTCTGTTCTATCTTACGTTGGCGTCAAATCAGAACACCTGATGAATCTATTAGAATGTTACAGCATGAATTTTGGTTGCGAAGCTGCTGCTTCAATTCAAAAGTAGTACCAAATTGGAGTCACACACATGTAATGGCAATACATTAGAAGATGATTATAAATCCTTCATTCCCATGGTATCAATTCTACGTGCCCTAGAACCTGCTGGAACTACACCAAGAAGCAATAGAAGTGCTCCATGCTCGTTCTGAAAGTGTTTATCCTGAATGACCATGTCCAAAAGGTCTCTCAATTGACTTCTGAGTTACGATACTCATAGTAATTCCGAAATGTTAGAACTTCTTGAATGATTAATCTCTTGAGACCCTGAAGTCTTGATCAGCTCCACCCCTACATCTTCAATGTGATATTATTAACTTATCCCTCCCGAGGACAATACACAGGTGCCACCAGATCGTGTTTAGAGTAAAGCCTTGGAGGTGCCAGTTGACCCACAAGCTGAGTGCACACCATACTGGGGGTTTGGAGAATCGGTGTGAATATCTGACCGGAGTCTTCAGCGTTTCAGTGGACTCAAAGCCTGTGTTGAAAGAAGTACTGAGCTGCGGTGAGCTCCAATGGTTACAGGTACGTCCTGTGGGCGAAGTAGCCATTTCTCATAAAATGGTCGATCATTTGGATATTGACTAGACAATCCCAGGGTGAACACTCTAATGTACTATGTCTGGGGGATATAGTAGATCATTGCGGAAGCCTGTTGGTGGTTCAGCTAATTTCATTGGGGAGGGCATGCCCAAAGTGTCAACCAAGTATGCGACCATCAGCACAAGTGACGCTTGCGCTTAGTACGGGCCAAGTTTGAATGTTTCATTCACACTCCTTATGCACTGTGTTGCTCAGCAGTCGAGCATAGCTATTTACAGTGTACCATAGCCTACAGGGGAAACCTCTTGTCCCTGAACTACGACAGTCCCCGCTTGGTCCCTGCTGTTGATCAAGTAACAAAGCTCAGGCGGAAGAAAGGATCACGTCTGGGCTCAACAGAAAGGCAGACAAAATGAATCCGATAGCGCACTGACAAATATCCCGCATGCCGAAGGTAAGGAACAAAGTCTGAATATGCTTACTCATTGGACGATGGGTTTCCTATCGTACTAACCACTTCAGCCTTACCCATTCATCATACCTCCATCGCGCCATGCTCCGACTCGTCCCTTGATCTTGGACATTCGTCATCTTGGTGGACTTGATGATCCTTCTCTCATTAACTTACCACCTAACCTCTTACTCGGCTGTCTGTCCATCTGCGGAACATTGCTACCGCATTGGCTACTTGTCGATGAGTCGGTATCAAGGTCGGCTCAGCCACTCGCGCCTAAGCCCCACCACACACCCGGGTGGCCCATTCTTGCCTCGGCGCTCAGCCACCGTGGTGTTGGACCTCGACGATTCCGAGTCAGCACAGCCGCAGAATGTTGTTTCTGTCTTCCATGCGCATCGAAACAACTGCCATCCCGACATCTTTGTTTCTCGGCAGATGCTTAAAAGGCTATGATAACTCCTGTAGCCCTTCTGGAAAGCCTTTGGATTGCCAAAGCTCACGTCACTGGAGCCGAACATGCCAACCAGTACCAGCACCACTGTCAGCACTTCTCTCCAAGCTCACCTTGGATGTATGAATATCTTCGACGTCCAGTCATTGCAGACAACCTGTACCTCTACAGCAAATGTGGCCTCAGGCGAACTCGATCGCCGTGTTGTCGACTTATTCCGCGATTTCGACCTCGACCCATCATCAACCCTGGAGCTCCTCCACGAGCTCAATGGATACATCTCGGGTTCGGGAGTTCTCCACACCATCAATCCAGGGCCTTGGAAGCCCAATGACATCGACATCTACGTCCCATCCCATGGCGCAAGCAGACTGAAAGTGTTCCTCTTGCGCGTGCGGCGACGATTTTCGTTTCGCAAGGCGGTCAACCTCGACATGCGCCGAAAAAGAGGGCGGACTTATACCAAAATCCCTGGTCTCTCGAAGATCTGGTACTTCCAATCGTTGAGTACCCAACGAACGATCAATGTCATGGTAACATCTACTAAGTACGTTCTTGTCTTTTAGCTTTGTGTAAGCGAGCTCAAACCCTGTACCTTAGGTCGGCTCTCGCCCCCATCGTCGCTTTCCACTCTACACCAGTCATGAACTTCATCACCTACTTTGGCGTGGTCAGCCTCTATGGGAAAATGACATCAGAGCGCATTGGATGGATGAACCTTGATGGTCCACCTACCACTCGCGACCGTAAATGGATCGCCAAGTACCAGGAGCGAGGGTACCGACTTTTCACCAACTCAAAGATGCACAACAGTGCCGATTTTCATCAGTGCGGTGTACATTTACACTGCGTACAGTCCGAACGCTCCATTCACGACTCCGGCGTTTTAGTCGCAACATTCACCACCCACCGGGAGCAAAAGAAGACGAATCTCCTTCGATCCATCGAGCCCGTATTAGTATGGCGTCTGAAAAATGGCAATTGTGACGAAGGCGTAACTGGCGAAAGGGGATTTGTAGTTACAAAGTATCAACACCTGATCATATAGTACCCAATATTCACCTCTTCCTTCTACTTCATATCCTTTCATGCCTCAGACACTACTCGTTGCAAGGTTAAGTCGGCCAACCAGCTATTTCCCACACAGTGACTCGCATTGCACACATTTGAAGGTACCATAAGACAGGGCTTTGCTCCTCAGAGAGAGATTGCATAAAGTACAGACTTGGTAGCTTCGAGTACGTCAAGCGACCGGCAAGTATACAAGGGACTGTGGATAAGAACAAAGAACAAGACACCGGTTGACGGATGCAAAATGTAGTCAAGCCTCTAGAAGTTAGTTGCATCGTTGGACTACGGAATCATGCACGCTGAGCAGCGGCGGGGAACTTATGTGCGCCCAACATCTGGTAATGCACACTACTGAAATGGCATTGGGAGGCTACGCAAAAGTACAGTCACTCTATCTCTTGATACAAGTCACAATCAGAATTCGCCATCTGCTCCACGAATCCATGTTGACCCCGAACCGCCCCACGCACTCGCCTATTGACAGTTCCAGCCCCCCGCCGAGTTGGGAGCGTGCGCCCTCGCCAGCTATCTATGGTATGCTGATGCCCTAGCTGCTCTCCAGCCCGGAGGGGCACAGGTCTGGTGATGCGCGACACCGACCTACGACGAGGCAGATTACTGGAGCGAGGGATTGTTGCACCAGTAAGCACCTCTGCATTATGAGGCTGTCTGACTGTAGGAAAGGTATTTGCAAAATATGTGGAGCGTTCGCCCATTTCCTCTTGTCGAACAACCGCCTGCGAAGAACCCCAAAACGGGTCGTTGCTGATTTGTGGGGCCGTTGGCTGCTGTTCACCTTGGTCATGAGGCACAATCAGTTATTTGCTTGTGCCCAATTACATGTGTCACTAACTCACCTTCGTCCACCTCGAAGCTCAGTGAATCAAACAGGCCCACGCTCTGACCAGCCAGACTCCAATCCTGCATGCCAGTCCCATAGCAGGACTCGGAGGGGGGGGGCTGCATTTCTTTCCACCATGGAAGGAACGGGTGGCGATTTCCTCCCACCAAAGTCGTCTAGCGTATGCTCAACATCATTTACAAATGGCCACCTCAGCCAGGAAGGAGCCCAATTCTGCACCTCTGCCGCAAGTGCGGCTGGCTTGGGAGCCGTGTTGGCATTTGGGAGCGATTGGATGACAGGATCTGAAGAATCTCGTTATATCCACAGTTAACTAGGTCTGATGACAATGGACGTGCCTGAAAGCCGGTGCCGTTGACTTAGTCCGTCGAGTTCTCTAGGCACGGCTGTCTGGTCGTCAGCACAGTGTCCGAACATGGAGGCTGCACCCGTACCATTTGGAACTGTGAAAGCGAGCGCTGGCTCCAGCTCGTAGGGTCCAACATTGCCAGTTTCAAATGGGGGTATATATTGACCCTCGTTGCTATCCTGAAGGAGCGAGCCATCCACAAAGCACTCGGTCGATGGCAGGGGAGACACATCCTGTCGTTGAGGCTGCCCCCTTGAAGGAGAACTCGTCCTCGTGTTGCGGCGAGACAGTGTGGAGCCCTCGCCTACTTTCACCGTCAAGAAGGTCGTCTGGGTACCATTGGTTGTGCCTGACGAATGACCAAGGCTGCTGCCAATCACCTCTTGTAATGTGGGCAGCTCGGGAATGGGTTGTATACCGCGTTGATCCATCCGTGAGGCTGGCGTGAGGCTACACTAGACGAGATGCTTGTTTAGAGTTGCGCGATAAGACCAACATTGGCTTACCGTGCGGCCATAAGACAAACACCATGAGCATGCGCCTGTCCCTCGATGACACTATCACGATTGATGTGGTGTTAATCTAGCGCCTCGGGAAGATAGCAATACAGGGAGAGCATCGCTCATCTCACTCACAGGAAGTCCGTGGCTTTGGCACATGGTGCATGCAGTGGTAAAATTCAATCTGATATTCGCTCGAAGGATGTCCTTCAGTTGACGGTTCTGGGTCATGGCCTGACCGCGGTCCCGTGGGGACATCGCGAGGCAACTGCGTTCGCCAGGGGTCAGTCTCGAATTCCGTCGTAGAAATGCAATGCCTACCGTATATCCATGGTTTAAGGGCCAATGAGCGAGTAAGATTTGTCTTCGACTATATATCATGATTTTGCCGATGTGCCAGGCCGAACATTTCTCTCTCGCATATCTCGCTGCAGAGGCCTCTACCCCGCCCCCTCAATGATGGCAACCGAGTGGCCATTGTGTTATAGAACCGCGATCTTAGAAAATCAAGATTCTAAAACTCGCACATCAGATTTCTGACTTTTGTGGATAGGCATTGTTGGAGGACTTACTTACCGACCCCCATGGCCCCTTGCCCCTGCCACCGTCACAGTGTTTCTTGTGCTCTCTTTCCCAGAGATGGCTTGGGAAGAATTCTGCTGCCGACCCTTGCCCATCAACGGCCGCATGCGGTCGGGATCGCAAGGATACCTGTAAGAAATCTCTTTCCGTTGTCCAGTATGCACAAGGCTCAGAACCAAGAAGGAATTCAGTCTCGGGCGATGCGAACAAACCTCACGTGACCCCTCGCAAAACGTTCACACAAGCGTCACGGAAGCCGAGTTCTCATTTAACTGCAAAGATATATCGCCAACTTCGAAATCTTTCCGGTGGGTTCCATGGAAAGCACGGAAGTCTGGGTACGACTACAAGACAAATGGCCTCAAATACAAACACTACACCGTAATTTCCTACTGTGCACGGTCTTCAGGATAGTTATGATACTACCAGCGTCGAAAGTAACGGTGTTCGATGGCTTCTTGCGCAAGGAGGCGTCCGTCAGCATCGCCTTTAAGGCAAAGCCTCAGAAGGTCTTGAAGGTCAGGTCGCCGAATCATCGCCTAAGCTAATGATAAGAACTTTGAATGTGTGCATGTAAATACCACTCACACTGATGTGTTTCAGCTGGGATGCTTTGAGCTTCTCGAGGACGTTCCTCGCATCGTTGACGCTCTCAGAGCCCCGATTGAATGAGGTGGACCCGTAGAGAACTGCTTCATGGATGAACGTTATCGAGAAATGACCAACCACATGCTGCAGGATTGCCAATTGCTCGGCAACCACCGTGGAGGGTGGAAACATAGGTCGACCAAGGTAGAGTTCACCAATTGTCGCGGCGAACGCGAAGATGTCGATAGGTGTGCTCCATGGCATTCCTGGATATTGTGTCCATGAACTTCCCCAAGTGACATTCATAAGAAGGCCAAACTTACGGAGAATGATTTCAGGTGCCCGATATCCAATAGTACCAACTGCATGCCTCGGGTTTGCGGCTGCTCCCAAGTCCCAGAACTCATCGTAGTCCGCGATTTTCACACCAATGGTTTGGAGCATACTCTGAGACGGGTAGCGGAGTTAGCATCTGATTTTTGGGTGAAGGATCGGACCTACCTTCGTCGTAAAGGCACCATTGTCAAATTCCTGGTAGTGGGTCAACGCATCGTCAACCAGAAGGATATTGTCAGGCTTGATGTCTGTATGGATGATGTTTTCGTTGTGTAGAACTAGAGATACCTGATCATGTCACCAGGGCATGGATCACCGCGTTTGGAAACTCACAAATAAGTCCGATTAGAATCTGATACGCAATCCCTTTCACTTGGCTAGCTGGAAGCGGAAGCAGCTTCTTGGTTTGTAGAACATCACGTAGGGATTTGCTATACCCCTTGAAGAACAGGGTGGTGAACTCGGGCTGTACTTCGAAGTCGAGCATGCGCGCAAAGACCCTACAGTCATGGGGCATCAGAGCAAGAAGTCAAGGAAGTGACTGAAAGACTCAATGTATCCCACTGCCTGATGTGCGTGAAAGGCATTCTTTCAAACGATAAAGGCGCTTCTCCTCCTTCCGTGCATCACCGTAGAGCGCTGTTGCTTTCACGAAGACTATGTGATGGGAAGACCTATCCTTCCCTTCAAGGATACATTTATGAAAGGATGCGCTGATTGTCCTGATGATTTCAACTAGATTTGGTTTGTCAGACGATTTCGAAAAACCAAACCAGGCAGTTAGTTACCTTTATCCTCGAAGCACTTTTCAACGGCAGACTTGAGATTGGGTGCAGATATCATGGTTAAGAACGCAGCAAAGTCAATGTAAGATGAGTGGCTAACCTTTACTGGGTCTGCCCCCTTTTAACTTACCCAAGATTTTGGTCAAGGGTAGAGACCAGGTTCAAGTTGGCCATCTGGGCGGCGGTGCTACTGGACAAGTGGCTATGCCAGCAAGTAAGGTCTTTGACCATATGTGGCAATGTCATTTCGAAACCGCCGGATCAGACATGTGGTACATCCGAGAATATCTGCCTAAAACAGACGAACAATAATACAACTGTCTAGGTCCGGTTTCGCCTCGCCTTGCGCCCATTCCATCGAGAAAACACATGAGTGGGATATAAGCCGCCTAAAGCCCAGGCGAAATCCCTTCTCCACTCGGGAATGTGCTGGTCCTCCTTGGCTTCCACGAGGATGCCTTTCGTGCCCACTCTGTAATATACCACCAGACCCAGGCTCACTGTCTGCAGATCTTCTCTGGATTGCACGATTTTTTGCAGCAACCCCTGCACCATCGCGTAGTAAACTCTAATTCCGTATGCTCTCCACTCGTACTGTACTCCCGCCGAGATATTGAGTGCAATCGACCTGATCTTGGGGAAGATGCCTTCCTTTTCTCCGAGGCCTTCGAGAATGACCTGTGAACCGATTCAGAACATAGCTTGTACAGAATTGGAGTAAAACATCCCTTGCAGTTCATTTCTGCCTGCTCTAGGGAAAGTACAAAGAGATTTGGACAAGTGGCGCTGATGAGAGCCATAGAGGCAATCACGTCCGTTTCTTCTTTCAACTGGAGGTGAAGAACTAACAAGTTCTGCCCTTGGATATGTGAAACAAGGTTCTCAACCCCATCGATGGCCAGTGATTCGGTGAGAGAAAGATTGGTGAGTTTTCTGTGGCTGATAAATGGAAGAAGTGCAGCCGAAGAGTTGATATGAACACGTTCAAGACGTGGGTTCCATGGATCAAAGAGTGGTGGAACATGGCCTTCCTTGGAGAGGAAATATACAAGCGACTCCGCATTAGCCGTTGACACATGAAAGTGGACGGTGCGTAATCCAGTCATCACCGTCAATGCATGGGCAAGGGCGGTAAAGTTGAGGTATCGGTCCACCGTCTCGAAGGAGAAAAACTCGAGCTCTTGTACGAGGCTGGCGTAGAACACTGCATGCTCCTCTCCCGATGAGAGCATCATCCCACACCTCCGCCCTTTAACCCCAATGAATGTGACTTTGCGATAAAGGAGGTAACTCCCAACGCTGAACATGCATTTTTCCACTCGCAGGAAACTCGCGATGTCTGAGGGTTTAAGATATCGTCCTACATCTTCCCAGATCTCGCCGGGTATCTTGCTGAAACAGGAAGTAGCATGGCGCATAATGGCTAGGGAGCTGACCCTGTGAGATAAGGAGAGCTCCTGCTTGCTTGTGGCCTGTTAGTCGCTCTCTGTAGGCCCATGCAGATCACGGAAAAACAGCAGCTTACCGTCTCGGCAGTGAAACGGGCAGGCGAAACACAATGGCGTCAAGTGAAGGCCTCGATTCAGAAGTCATACTGAATAATTAGAGTGAGGATCTAAGCTCGTATATTCCAGACTTTATAATCCGTCGCCGACACAAACATCTTCATGGAATACTCTAGCGGTATGTTAGATCGGATAGGCCGGGGATTTCAACGCGTCGAAAGATGATAGGATCAACTTGGCATACTACATGAACCCGACATGATGACAAGTTGAGGGAAGTGGCTGCGTAACAATGACCGTGGCTGAGCACAGCCAACGACGCCTTTCTCCACCGCAGAAGGCCAGAACGGCGCTTTCTTGCTTCTTATTTTCTCCCCTGTGGAATCAAACGCTCTGTACCTATCCTTCAGAATGTTGAGTTTACGGAACGAATCATAGGGTATATAATATAAGGTAACTATTTGCATCAACTTCCGCAAAATAACACTGTACTTCTTCATTCAAACACCGACTTACCATGGCTTTCCCTATTGACCCAGCCGGAATTCCTACTTTCAACGCCGGGCATCTTCCGGCACGCCTTGAGTTCGTGGCGTAGTACGTTTGTTGTTGTGATCAATCGTATCTCTCGCCGCTAACTCTGATACCACAGCCCACTTGATTCTGATCGAAAGCGAATCCCCCCTGCAGAGCTCGAAGATTTCTGCTACAGTCACTATTTCTATCTTCCTCTCTGCTTCCACGATAAATCTACGAAAATCGAGATACAAGAAGTGGGTGATGGTGCACCGGCTGTATACATTCGCTGTGCCCGTGCTATGGGAGAGCGCTGCTCATATAACGGTATGTAGTACCCATATCATCTAGATAACGGGGCGGTTCTAATCTTTCCCGACGGCGTCTAGTCAATGTGGTTACTCTGCTGTCATCGCCCAACCTGGTGTGCGCCCCCTACAGGGAAAGAAGCAGTACGCAATACTCGCTTTCTGAACCGTTTTATACTAACTAGTACAAGACTTTGCAGAAGACGACGACTCCATGCGATCTTTCATAGTGTCCGATTCGGACATGGATGACTATTCCGATTCAATGTCGATTGGCTCTGATTCCGAGTGGTCGTCGACCTCGACAAAAGGCTCGAGCGATGCAGACTCCGAAATATCCGCTCTGGAACTATCTGAGGGCAGCTCTTTGGACTCTGTTCTCATTTTTGATTCGAACATGGAGCCAAGGGGATGCCCAGGTAGCCCTACCCTGGGAATAGTCAATCGTCGTATTCTTTACAATATTACCAATCAAGAGATCCGTGCTGCTGATACCCCTACTATCGAACTTACCCGTAAGTCTTTCCTCTCTTCGAGACGTTTTAGGGCTGACAGCCAGGCTAATCAGACGATGCGGCGGAGGACCAGGAGAATATTGCTCCCAATGGTTCTGGTAGGATACGTTCTCGATTTGGGCTTCGTCTTCTACGACCCCTACGCTTTAGGCAACGCCCATAGCCACCTCTGACACTATTACATCGCTTCATTAAGGCAGTGCCTAAGCTAATACAGTTGCGACGTTGTGTAATTGCCCATGTGGGTCTATACCTTCAGAAATACCATCCTTTACTTCCACCCTGGTGGCTGAGTCGCTGATATGCCGTCCTGTGTCTTGATGGAAGGTGGTCCAGAACCATGGCTGAACACATTTTGTGGGGATCTATATATCTGACACCAGTGTTTCTGTCACACTGTCTGATCTCCCACCCGCATCCCAACCTATTCTCTCATTGTTCACCCAAAATGTCTATTGTTCTCTCCACACCTCGGTGGTCCATACTAGAGAAGGTGTTGTCGATCACGTCGAACGACCTTCGCTTTCTCGACAGATTCTTCTATCATTGGCCCATTAGGGAGCTTGTCCGCCTAGGGCAGACAAACCTCACATTGTACTGCATGGTCCGGGCATATCTCGACAAGGCGTGGAACGTCCGTTCCCTCTTACGCCGATGGTTTCGAGACCCGGAGCGACTGCTTACCATGATGCGCCTGTCATCTTCTATTTTACACGGTCTCACAGTCCTCACGTTCTTTTACCGAGCTGTCGACGAAGAGAAAGCAATCGAGTTATGCACCCCGATCTCCCACGTTTTCCGTGCAGTCAGCGTGCTAAACCTAGAGCGCTATGTGTTCCAACCTCGGGATAGGTTGAACCCTCCCACCTTCGATCAGGCTCTTCGCCAGGCAATCAAAGGCGAACCAGAGACAATGCATGCTTTGGCAGCAGAGCGAAGCATTGATCCCACTTCCCACTTGGCCGCCAGATTCGAATTCTCTCAAACTACCGTGCTACCCGACAGCGCAGTTAAGATGCATTGGGTTTACCTGAACGTCGTAACGTTTGAGCCATCGTTTTCTTCTTTCTCAACACTCCAGTATGTGATCATTCGATATCTTGAATTTGGTCTGATGGTAACATACAGCTGCCTTCACTGGATACATTGACTCGGATGCCGCGATTTGCCCCTTCGCATTTAGTACCCTCGTGACCAAGAGGACCTTCATGCTGCTGGGGCGGGGTTCGAACGGCGGAGGCACAAGGGACTACTACCTCGTTGCCAATGGGGTTAGGATCCAGTGTTTCGCCGTTGTCTCCGGAGGACAAAAGGTATACAATGAGGTAGAAATTGGCAGACGGTTCCTTGGGGACTCACACTGCTGGGTTCTTCCCATCGATACTGAGCGTACGTTATCTATTGTACGGCAGTTGAGTGTTGTGGAATTTTCTCATGATCTCTTCCAACACAGAACTTGTTGCGCAAGATCGCTGTCGCTTTCGAGGGCCCTGCTTTGAAGTCTTCGATTTCACCACTGGCTACGTGGATTCGGGAGCCTACCTTGGGATCCGCGAGCCCTTCATAGCCAGGTACGGGCAGTGTACCGATATCCTCTATGGCCATACTAACGCCCCTGTTATGTAGCTTAATGATTGCCGCCCAATCGAAGCATCTCGCACCTGGTGTCATCCAAGATTTCCCATTGATCGGCGCCAGCACCCACACGGAACCAAATGTCTGATTGCCTCATATGGCCTTTCACCCAATTTGGAAAAAGGAAGGATATGGCTTGAGTAGGACAGTTTCGCATAACAGAACTTGTAACTCGTAGCCCGATTCAGAATGGATTCTTTCGGGTATGATGGCCCTCTAAGCTCATAGCAACTGCGACGGTGCTCGGGAAAGATGGTCTTTGATGAAGCTGCCAGTGGCTCAATTCTTCTACCTTTGGCTGGTTCTACTGATATAAATTCAGACGTTCGTTGTTCATGCTATAATAGGTATCCCTGTCTTGCGATTCTTGCACTCCGATGACTCTCTTCATTGCTGCGCCAGAGCAAATCGACCGGCTCAACAATTGCAAACTACTATTACACATGCATGTTCACCACGCTCCCTCCAGATAACATTTGACCTGACAGTATTAGCAGCACCCTCATCGTACAGGAGGATTGTTTGCATCTACTGATGCCGATGGCGATCCATATCTCGCAGATCGTTATGCTCTCTCACTTTCGATGGCGCATGGAAAACTGCTGGTAGGTCGAGGAGCTACTTCCCTGATCGCTCCAGTTTGGTTAAAGAAATCCACAGGACAGAAAGGGCGTTAAGGCAATCGTTTTCGCGACTGGCGTTAATCACCCTGTCCTCACGGATTTACCCACACTCAGCGACGACACCACCTTAGAGGACAGCATCGTTATGGGTGACTTCTTTCCTCATGGCTCAGTCAGCATTCGCCTCCTGGATGTTGGGGGCCTCGGCTTTCCAGTGGGTTGTAGCTTTCGACTATACGTCGATAATCTTAGGGCAGTCACCCCTATGAATCCAGCCATCTTTAATGTGTTTGGTATACCCTGGGCAGGAAACTTGGTCTTGGTTCGCTACGGCGGCGCCGAGGCGTCAGGACATACAAAGGAAGACAGTTCAAAATTCCAGAATTGTGCAAAGGCTGATATGTTCATTACCTGCCTCCTTCTCGCACTGTATGGTCTTAACTTGTCCTCTATGCATCAACAATCACTCATCGCTTTGGTTTAGCTGGCTCCGAGAGATGATCACCATTGGGCTTTACGATGATGTCCAGATACATCTGGATGACCCGGCAAGGCATTTGTTCCAGTATTTCCGCGCATGCTGCCAACCAGAGTCATCAGGGGTTTCGGCTAGACCCGATGTAATAGACCCAATGTAGTAGACGTTGAAAATATGCCCCTAGAGGTCCCGTCGCGAATGGAAGCGTTCTTATGCCTTGAAGCGACACGAGCGCAACGGGGAGCACACCTACAGGGAGGCGACATGTTGATAGCAACGTTCAACCACTCCTTTATCTCTATACATACCCAGATCTATCGCCAGTTAGCCCTCACTCGTGCTCCTTCCACAGCCTAAGTGTTGGGGAAGAACCATGCTCAAAGGCGTGGCGTCCTGATCGCTTCAGCAAGCCAGTCAAGCTGTAAGCACGTCACTGGCACCTGACTTCGATTTGGATGAGCCCCGAGTTCCAATAAGATGCTTCATTTCACGATTACACATCGTAAAACTGATTGGATTTAAAGCCCTGATTCGGAAGAAGGCGTCAGAGTTGGTGTTTCAACAGCTGTTGCCTCAACTTAGACGCTCCCAGCGACTCTGTTCAATGGGTAGCTTGCTTTCAAGCGAGGGGAGCCTTAAAATTCCCTAAATCTGCAAGCCTAATTTCTCGAAGGAGCTCTATACTGCCTACCATCCACAGAAGAGTTGCAGGAAAGAGATGAATTGCAGCTTAAATTCATCCTTTTGGCGTCTGCGCGCTTAACAGAATCGATCAAAGGTTCAAGCTCCGCTTGAAGGAGGACCACACTGTCTTCGTACGCAGCTATCTTGCTCGATCGATTCGTTCCTATCGCTATGATGTACCTTTGGTTTGTTAGCTCACTATCAATGTCATCTTGGTTCATCATGCCAGCCACTACGAGGTAAGAAAATCCAATGACTGAGAAATCGGGACTGTCGGTGAGAAGCCTCTGCAATCAATTCGTTCTGAGATTACGTTTGCTGCTTCTTGTCTTACCGCTCATCAGCGGATGCCGCCAAGACTGTCGCCCTTCAGGGATCACACGAGTTTTTACGACTTTAACTCTCGATAGCATTGGATACTCTAGCATAAGGTAAAGCTGTCTGGCTATATCTACTTAACTAAGACGCCTTAACGCTTAGCTGCAGCTCCATGACGACCGCGCCCGACCTTGACTTCAGCACCGTCCATCCCGATGTCAGGCTCCCTCCGCTCCATCTCTTCAACCTCAACGTCCATTGCACTTGGGGACTCCTGCCGGGCTGTCTTGAAGACGGTGTTTGGAAGAACAGAGTCCTGCCGCTTCCTCTTCAGCTCAACCTTTGCCTTGGCAGGGTGTTCCGAAGTGTCGCCACCTTGCTCGTCAGGGTTGCTGTCTTCCTCATCCTCAGGCCGAAGAACAGTCCCAGCTTCAAGGGGGCTATAATCTTCCTCGTCCTCCTGATCTCCCTGACTAGCAAAGCCTTGGTGCCCCACCCGAACCATTTCCAAGGGGGTAAATTCAACAGCCCAGACCTTCGCACGGATGGCGTAATGAATCTTGAAGCTGACCCAGACAATGTCGTTTTCTTGGAAGGTATTGGGATCGGAATCTTCCAGGCGTCTGAGGACGTCACTTTCGTCGATGGTGAACATTCGAGGTCGATCTTTGTTCGGGACGAGACGTGTTCGAAGAGGGTTGACATGCTCGACAATCCATGGGTGGACAGTATACGGGACATCATATGTACCGTCCGGATTGCAGTTCCTTTCGTTACGCCTGACGAACATCTTCGCCGTCATGATAAAACGGCGGCTGACATCGACGGTGTCAGCAGCTTGCCATCCACTTTTCTCCTTTCCAGAAGGATTGAAGTTGGGTATCTTCTCAGCGTATTTCTCGAACATCTAGGATTTGTAAGTCCCAACAATCTTCTCTGTTTACTCCTAGATACTCACATCCACAGCCTCAAATAAAGTCTTGTCTTCGTCAGTTTTGAAAGCATACGAAAATTCACACATCGTTGCTGAGGGCATCCGCTGGCTAGAGACAAATCTTGGTCAGTCCTTCGCTCATTGAGTCTTTGAGTAACGCTTACATCCGCCTTTCAGGCAGTCCGCTGGGCGCCACCTTCCCTCGAGGGACAAAGTTTCCCGTGTTGGGGTTGGAGCCCCACTCCCAGACCATAGGGTATGTAAAAATTGCTGCTTTTCCTGTCTTAACGTTGTGAACCTGACATGTACTTGTTAGCAGGTCAAGTCGGGAACGGTGCCGCGTTTACTTACGTTCCATCGGTCAACGGGGGTTCCACAAGGTTTAGCAAAAATGAGGTCGTTGTTGCCTGTCTTCATCGCCGCAATTACATCTCTCAACGGCAAATCGCTCTTTCGGAAGGAGATGTTATGGATCTGGGTCGAATTCATGTTGTCGTTTGGTGAGAAGAGTAAGTGATATGAGTTGCTGAGTATTCTGAGACTGACTATTGGTGAAAGGAACCCACCGTCTCAGTCAGCCTTTTATAGGGGTATAGTTGCTTCTTGCTATCTCACCAACTGCGCCTCAATGCATTCCTCAAACTTACCTCACCGTGATTGATTTCCTATGCCTGGGGCTGTGTTCAGCCATCGACGCTGATCTTTCTGTAGGTCGTTCACTGTTGTGGCGTTTGATCACACTGCACCTAACTGGCAGCAACGGAGTCCTCTCGATCATTCGGTGCCATCCGGGTGTGCCACACCCGGGTTAAAAACGAACGGCAACTCATTCCGAACTTCCATCCGTCTCTCGTGATGTCCAAGAAAGGTAGACATTCTGCTCGCTTCTCAGCAGCGCAGTGGTTCGGAACCTTGGAACGCCAGATCGCTTGGAGGTTGTTCTCCCACATTCAAGCCAGGGATCTTGCTCGTCTTGGGCAAACTTCAAAGACTCTACGGCGCGCTGTGGTATCATACAATGCAGCTGCCTGGAGCCTGCGAGGGTTCCTTGAGCCTTGGGATCTTAACACCTCCATATTCCTTGCAAAGGCAGAGCTGACTGCGGCTATCATTACCGGCTGGCAGGCTCTTCGTTTTGCAGAGCGATTGGTCCCCGACCCACAGGAAGGTATTCACGTCATGGTACGCATTGGTGGCTTCCTCACCCTAGGGCGCCACCTGCTCAAAGCAGGTTATCGCATGGACTCAGGACGAGGTTTGGAGGATCCCTTCGAGAGGCTCTCATGCTTAGTGGTCACGGCAGCTAGCGCTGGACGCATTCAAAGCCTTGCTTCTGATTACGAATCCATCCTGGCTGTTACTTTTGTCAAGTTAACAGACGAACCTTTGCCCTGGCGGCAGATATTGAAGGTCCACATCACAGTCACCAATGTAGATCCCATCGACTTCGTCATTGCTACATCTGAATGCAGTGCGTAGTCCTTGCCAAAATAATGCCTTTGCTGACAGCCTTGCTCTCAGCTGCGATTATGAACATCGTAACACCACGGCAGTTGATATCGCTATTCCCTTACGAAACGTTTGTCTCGCGTACTTCATACGCCTGCCACGCCGAATCGCCAGTTTCTTTGGGATTCCTGGGTAGTGCTCACCGAAGCTATCCTACTTCCTTTCAAATCATTTCCGCTTTTGATTGGTCCCCGCCGAGAACCATTGCACCTGGTCCACGCCACGTAGGGGACAGGGATTGTTGGGTGCAGCCAGTCGATGGTGGGTGATCTTCACGCCCGTTTCATTGAGGCTACATGCTGACGATCCTGCCAGATGGCAACGAGTTGGATAGCTTGATTACTGTCTATCGAGATAGCTATATTTATCATCGCTCAATTCTCAGAAGCTTTACCTTTTGGACAGCCTTGCGCGTTTGGAGGAAGACCGTGGCGCGACATCTTTACATAGTGGTGAAGACACCATCACTGGCCCTCTTCCCTGATCGTGACATGTATACAGGGCTACTGTAACCATATCTATTGTCGCTAGAACATTGAAGTATTCTAAAATAATCGACTCATCATCAGAAGTCGTATGGTCAGCAATGGAGACTAGAAACATTCAGGCTCAGCATCCACTAAACTTCCGGTGTCACAGCCACATCAACAATCTTGGCCCACAGACTCCACACAGTTACCGACTGTCAGCGTTTCATGATCACTAACCACCATCTGGGTCAATATGGATGCAGCAGGCAGTATATCAGCTTTGAGGACAATGCATTCGACAACCCCACTCATCACCTTTCTCTGCGACACTTATGGAGGAGTACTTGGACGAATACTTGCCTGCTTCTGCAGCGCTGCGTCAGTCATGTTACCACTTAGGCGATTGGATTGTCGATAAATGTGAGCAGTTGGAAAAGCGTTCTCCACCGTTGTCATGCTAATAAACAGGCCCTAGATCACGTCTGTGACCTCTACTCGCATAAAGGTCCTGCTCAGGTGCTCAGGGCCAAGTCCTACAGAGAGCGGTACTTTGTCATAAAAGTCGTTAAACGCACTTTTGTCAAAGCGGACCACTACCTCAGCGACTTGCAAGCGGTGTCTCACACAAGGCACATGGGGGAGTGAGAATACTTGACATCTTGACGAGTATGTGATGCTCATTGGCCTTCAGAACCTTCCTAGTCTTTCACCATCTGCTCGAATCGGCAGGGGAGACCTTTTACCTTTTCCCGGACGAGGGTACTTCCATGCAGTGGGTAATGGACAATCCAACCATCGCTCCCTTTTCGCCTCGCCAGGTCCGTGAAATCATAACTCAAATCACTTCGGCATTGGATTGTGCGTGTGACAACTTCCGTGGAAGTTCAATGAATGACTTGACATTCGACACCTTCACACACAAACAGGGATCCATGAACGTTTCGTTGCCCACGGGGATCTCTGTCCCGAAAACATTCGATTTGTTCATAGCACAACCGTCAACGAGAGCTGGTATGATACAGACAAGGGACACTTCCGCGATCAGGTCTGTCGCTCCTGCTAATTAAAGATCCAGTGTTGAAGCCCTCCTGCCCTCAGAGTGCCCTTCGATGTACACAGCTCAAATTATGCTATTTCGGAGAACTGGGGGTCGACAGCTATATGCCTTTGCACGACAGGTACAGGTCACCAGAAGTAGCAGCGGGTACGTCGTTCCTACTCACCTTCGTCAATGATTCCTTACCTGGCTTGAAGGTCTCGAAATCACTCCAAAGTCTGACCATTTTTCTCTGGGATGCTTGATGGCCGAGCTCCTAGCGAATGAACCCTTGTTTTGTGACTCGTTCTCGTACGTCCGAGACAAACTTTGGATGATGGAAAGCCTTCTTGGACGATTTCCAGACGAAGTGATACTGCCGATCAGGTCCACGATTCCCAAGGTCTTCACAGACCGGGGCAAGGTCGACGTAGAAGATCCCATAGAGGTCTCCGTTGAGGAATGGGTAGATGACCACGACATACTAGAGGTCCGTTCATTACCCCTTCTCGGAGGCTTCCGTTGACCATTTTCAGGCTGTGATTCGCGACAAAGAAGCGTTGATGGTCATCCGCAACCTACTAGAATATGACCCCGACGAGCGCTTTTCCTTTAGGGTTCTTCGCCAGAATTATGATTGGTTCTTATCATTGTACTAGTCTACTTCTACTACTAATGTCAAACCGACCAGACTCTTGTGGTCACGGCCTCCAGATGCGCAAGCCTTCTCAGTTCATCCCTCAGGTCTTCGGGCAGCGCTTGAAATAGCTGACTGGGCGAAAACCATCTCATGATCAAGAGCCCTGACAGGGTCTTGACCCTGGATAGCATGACGTAGACGCCCTGTCCTCTTGAAGAAGCTAGATCAATGATGCATCTATCAAGTGTTCTCCCCTGACTCTTATAATCTGTGTATGAATAGGCTGGAACAAGAGGCACCTGACGTCTTCGGAAGGTTTTTGCCTTGGTGCTGGCGTTATAGTTGGAAAAGTTGAACGCTATACTCACCCCTACGGCAGTGAGCAGGACTGTTTCGGGATCAAGGCCGTCAATCGCGATGCCCGATTTTTTGACTGTTACATATACCACGTCGGCATAGCGCCTTCCTCTGTCGTCCGTGTGATACTTGATCCCATTTACTACGCCTTCTGCTCCATTAACAACACCATTTTCGAGGGCGATATTCTCCGTAATCATGACGCGCATGCCTATGAAAAGAGGGAGGCGACCAATCATTTCACTTGTCTTGCTCGAGGGTAAGTCCCAAAGGAGCCTTTCGAAGCTGGTAGGCACCTTTTCCTTAGAAACAGTGTCCTTTGCATGGTAGAGGTGCACCTCTTGCGCAAGACGACGCGCGTGATACTGGATGAGTTTTGCGTTCATCAAGTCTCGCAAAGATCTGGGTCCAACAATGACAGGAGCGTCAGAGAACAGAGGAAGCTCGTGAGGGCTATGCGCGGCCACATAACTTATCTGTCGCTTGCGAAGATACTCGAGATACATTTCATTGCTCCAAGCCATAGTCTGAACAGGTTGCCGAAACCTCCTCTGCCTGAGATTTTCGAGTACGTCCCCGAAGACGGGATCAGATATCTGACGCTGATTTTTCTTGAGTTCAACCACGGTTGACACTTGCCTCCATAAGTAAGCTCCCGCTAGGGCGTCCAAGCCATCGTTATTTCTGGTCCGCTCATGAGAGGGCCTCTCTACTAACCTGTACGAGTAAAGGGATTGCTGCAATGGCGGCTTCAGTTGGCAGAAGTCCCCAAGGAAGACAACATTGACGCCTCCGAAGGGTCGACCACTGTTCAAGGGATCTTCTCCTTTTGCTTGGCGAATTCGGTGCGACATCGTTGCCAAAAAGGCCGCTCCTACCATCGAGACCTTGTCAACGATAAGCCACGACACTGGGTACCACTTTTCTGCAAGCTTCTGCGTGATGGCTTTTGTATGCCTAATACCGCTCATGATCAAAGAGTGAAGCGTCGAACCTCCGATCAATACGGCTGCAATGCCGGTCGGGGCGCCTATCAGTAGCTCATTTCGGCGTCCCAGTCTCTCAAAGAGCATGACAAGAGTCTCAATCAAGTACGATTTCCCTGTTCCCCCCATCCCATTTATGTACATCAGCAGCTGCTCCCCTCCCTGAATCATTTGATGTGCGATGATAACAAATGCGCGCAACTGCTCCAGGTTCCCAAGAAGATTTCGCTCATGTATCAAAGAGACCACTTCTCGCCATCGTGTATCAGCACCACTCTTTTGGATAACAGCGTGAAGGCGCTTGGGTACTTGGCCCAGAAAGAGTGTTGACATGAAGGCGTTGGATCGGCCTGGAGTCCACAGAGGATGGATACCCTTGCCAGCTAGTCGGTCGGTTCGAAGCTCCAGTGGCTGCTCTCTTGCCTGGGACCTAGTCTTATATGATTGAAATGCATCTATTTGCTTCTGAACAGTAGATGCATCATCCGGGTCAGAAACTAGCGAAGGGTCGCAGGGGTTGCAATTCATCAAAGTGTCGACTGGGTAGCACATGTCAAGCTCGTCTGATACCCTGCTACCTACCAGCTCACTTAACCGTAATTCCGTCCCATTGGAGTCCATTTCCCCTAGGCTTGCAGCGGCGC
The DNA here is from genome assembly GCA_020736565.1 of Coprinopsis sp. MPI-PUGE-AT-0042. Classification (NCBI taxonomy): domain Eukaryota; kingdom Fungi; phylum Basidiomycota; class Agaricomycetes; order Agaricales; family Psathyrellaceae; genus Coprinopsis; species Coprinopsis sp. MPI-PUGE-AT-0042. The sequence continues at coordinate 271,444 of JAHBOF010000070.1, read as the reverse complement.
CATAAATGCAGGCATCTATAGGATTGGAAAATTCGATGTTTTCGTCGAGTATGTCCCCGAGGGCATCTGCAGAAATGAATGTCGGGACCTCTCTGTGTCTCTTCCCTCGACTATTGTGAACCCTATCCTCGCGAGACCGCGTAAGCACCAGAATATTATCAATGATGGAAATATGACAGGGCGTTAATTGGGGTTGTACCGCCTCGAATGATGCCAGCCAGGTCAAGCCAGGACCTCTGAGGTCTGAAATGGCTCTCCAGGGCTTAAACAAGATGACCATGTCGCGAGCCCATTCATCGCTTGCGGTGTTTCCCTTGTGAATTAGATTAGGACCAAGGAGAACGGGTACGACAGGCTTCCTTCAAAAGAGGAGACGATGAGTATGATACTGCGGATGATCGTCTGAGCTAAATCGATCGCCATACGCCACATCCGGATCGAGGGTTTCCAGTCCAACACGCTCGGTGTCATCGAGGTTTGGTGACTTCTTGAGAACGTCTTTCCTTACCAAGGTAATAAAATCATACAGACACAGGGAGCTATAGCGCTCATCTTTTGGCCTGTGCACGTAGTCCAATCTTCCGTTGGAAGCTGTGATCGTCCCATCCGCATTCAAGTTCAATGACATAGTTTCTTCGGAGTTTTGCAGCGTCGACTCGTTCAAGCCGTCTTCACCTTGGAAAGCTCTGTTGACATAGCGCAGAACTTCCCCCCAATTAAATGTTTGAAAACGCTCATTTGTGTAGCAGTCTCCCCCTCCGACAATGTAATTCATGATTTGTTGTTGGGAAATCTCTTGGCGACCCATCATGCTATTTACAGCCATTGTCATTGCTGGAAGAATGGTCGCCTTACGCACAGCGCCTTCTGAAGCACCCGTGTTCAACGCAAGTGCATCCATTCGCTCTTCCGCCCTTCGAATCGAATACGAGAGTGCTGCGAGACCAGCATGCATAGTCATCGGCGCCTTGGTGATATAGTCTGTCACATAATACATGAGACTTGTCACGTCGCCACCTGAAGCGATGAATTTGACGTCTGAATTGCACTTCAAGAGGAAGGTAAGTAAACCATTGAAATAGTTCATCCTCCCATGCGTTTTCTTCACTTTGATGGAGCCGTCTTCTTCATCAAAGTGTGTGGTTAGCTGAACCTCGCCTGTAATTCCCATTCTACAATGACTGTCATCCTTCTTTTCCCCGCGAGCAAGGTACTTCCAACATGTATCTGTATGCACATGGATATTGTACTCGGTGAGAAGATGATTCAAATGGTGCTCATAGTCCTGCCAGAACTGTTCGCGATTTGTACCCAGCAATAAAGGTCCCCTCATACTTCCTGGATGCGGGCCCCCAACGCTTGTTTCTTTCAGTGTCTTACGAGAGACAGTGTTTTGGAGTAATTTAGAGCTATCGCGTCCCTCGTAGTCTCCTTGCATCACGAATTCCAACCAGCTCGAAAGTTTCATACGGTATTCAGTGTTCTCTTTCAAGATATTGCGGAGTTGAATAGGATTAGGATGGCCCGCGAGCCAAATCAGCATATGGCAATGCAAAGTACCCCTTCCCTGTGCCTCAACGCAGCCGTAGTATGCCTCGCATACTCCAAACAAGCCTGCACCCTGTCCATACTTGAGAACGGTCCTGATGAATGATTGCACCATGGTATGAAAAAAGAGAGCACACGCGGTGGGATTTGTGGACGCTAACACCTCACGCTCGTGCTGCGTCATCGAAGTCCCATTGAGCAGGTCTTCTAGCTGATATCCAGTTCGAGCAAATACTTGAACAAGTCCATTTTGCTTGTCTGCAGGGCAGAAGGTGACGAACAGCGAGGGTGCCCCTCGATTCACGATCAGGCCCCTAATTTCATTCCGCATGCTAATCTTCTGTGCTGCGCTGCCAGGGACATTCCGTGCAGCCAGTCCTATATTTTGCATAGTGTGAAGGATCTTCCTCTCACTCATAGTTTCGGCATAGTATTTGGGATCGCTCTTGAACTTGTTTGAGAGCGCGTGGAGAGCGTCCTTGTCAAGACTCAGGATATCAGCTACAATCCGCTCATACCTCTGAGCTGGTGCGGTAAAGTGCAAGCTGGCCGATACCGTCTTCTTGCGGATGACGTTGTAGAAGATTAAACAGAACTCGATGTCATCTGCGATGACTGGATCGTCCATGAGCATCATGTGTTTGAGTTGCTCTTCCATACTAATGACCCTCTTGCGCCCTGGGTGATGAAATCCGCCAATTCCCCACGGATCGATATGAGGACAGACCCAAGATAGAATGTATGGATTGTTGAAGTCCGGTATGAGATTACCACCTCGATTCACCCTAAGGAACACTCTATTGGCAAGGCAATGCTCGACTGCTCTCATCTTCATAGCACGATATGCCATCGGTGTCCGGTCAGACATTGTGAAACCCACGTTCTCCATTAAAAGGGACCTCGAATCATCACTGCCTTCATGCGCCACATCAGGCTCCTTCAATCCAGCGTTAGCTTGCTCCATTGCGCGGTTATCTTCCAGATGAGAAATCTCGATGGATTGCGGGAAGCCTTGGTCTCCAACACTATCGAACAGTGCATTCAGAGACTCTGAGCTAAAGCCTCGGAAACCTGCGACTCGCTGGTAATGAGGATTCCATTGTAGAAGAAACTCAATCATAGTTTTCACTCGGGTCTTCCTCGCCAGTACGGGTTGGAGCTGCATCTTAACAACCTTATCTGGCGTTGGAGTCTCATTCACCGACGTAAATAGCACACACATGGTATCACGGATTACCTCTGGTGGAGGTGGGAGAATGGCATTGATCTTCATGCTATCCAGCTGGCGAGAAAATAACATTTCCTCTCATTCCTTTCGCAGTCTTGTAGTACTTGCCACGGTTATTTGACCTGTCCGCACCATCAACACTGGGGGGTTCAAACCTCCAACAGATGGCATTTGTACTGTGCGCGAGATATCAATGCTCTTTCTATCTGCAGTTGACTCGAGGAAAGCTGCTTTGGGCGCTGACGGTAATGCATCCCTCCCATAATATAGCCAATTGCAAAGGGCAAACTTTGGCATACGATCGTTGTTCAGGTCTCGGCAACAAACGCTACAAGTCCTGAACGGGGCCACTATGTCCAGCTCTGTGAGGCCATTTGGGTGAAGGAGAGCCTTCTTATAAGCGCCGAGGTTATATGAGCGTGGCCACACATGCGTCGGCAGCTCTTTGTTCTGCAGAAGCTCGAGGTCGATCAGGCTAGGGTCGACCATGGTGCTTTCAGATTCAAGCACGAGTTTTCCGCAGACGGCGCAAGTCTTTCTTTCCATGTTGAGAGGGTCTCGCTCTTTTTGCCACTGCTGAATGATCCCTTCTTTCACATCTTGAGAGGGTAACTCGAGATGCGCATAGGGTGCACTTTCAGCCATATCGCTCATCCCTACAGACATAGAAGGTCCTGTGGCAGATGGGAATGGCATCGGCGCCACTATGCGACGGACGTTATCTCTCGCGTCAACGGCAGCCCTACCAGATACAAACTGAGCCTCAATGTATCTTCTAGGAAGAGCCAATGTCTTAAACAGTAAGATATATGGGCGGCATGACTGAAGGCACGAATGCGTGCGCATCGTTTCCTTCATTGATCCAATGGATGTATTGAATGATCGTATACCATGATATTGAGCAATATCCCTCAATGAGGCTCCATTCAAATAGCGAAACGCGTCAATCAATTGACTAAGGGGAATCGTAAGCGCAAGATATTGTGGGTCCTCCAGACGATCTTTGCAAGACGCCAAGTCCGTAATAACGCAGACATACTTATAGCTTTCGTTGAACTGGCGGACTGTCATGCTCTTCTCTTGAGATAAAGTAACATCAACACTGGTATATCGAGTATAGAAGAGGACTGGATATAGATCACGGTGTGTTATTCATTTTGCATATATCGACAACGTCCGAATGGGCGTGGGTGAGGGAAATATCAATGGTAAGCACTAGTATCAGAAAAGCATAAATGGAAAAGGCCCACCTTCGTCAAGAGATTTGGCATCATAGTAGAACGTGTTGCGGTGAACTGGCATTCTGAGATTCTAAGGATGGCCCTCGCATAAGATCTGTCCCCCCTTTATAGCTGCCTGAGTGCTGAGGTTTCTTGGCGAGGGCGGGGCGCGTATCTAAGGAAACCCCGCTCGGCTACTATCACACACGCTTTGTGGCAGCGCAATTGTCAGTTGAGAGGGCGGCTGTGCCTCTGTAACTCAAATGTTGGGTTCCTGACATTAGGCATTCCAACATTTCGAAGATCAATCACTTGATGAGAGACTTTACTAAAGGGGGCGTTGCGTCTCTAGGCTGTGCTCCTCTGAGATCTGAGATAGTCCGCTGTCGGATGGTGATGCTTTGTGGCTGACGAGCATGTGTGGCTGAGCCGTGAGGGCTACAATGGTACCTTACATCGGGAATGGATGCCTGCTCGTGTAATATAAAGGACGAATACACCTAGAGGTAGTAAGCAATATACCATGAGCCTCACGACCACAAATTCAGACGCAAACCACGGTCCAGGAACTTCTCCTCAAACCAAGGATCATCAAGGCCTTGCGCCTCCAACTCCTCCTTCAACACCCATCGATCCAATCATGCGCAAACGAGCTATGCGTCATCCAGACTTCATGCTTGCCTTCATAAGGCAGCCCATTGCCCCGAACTTTTTGAAGTTTGGTTCGATGAAATGCTGCGGGTAGGTGCTTCCTGTTTTCCCAGAGTTCTAGATAGCTAATGGCATCGGTCAAGGACCCTTCGTGGGATCCGGCGTGCCATGGAAGCACCATCAACATCATCCACGGGGATCACATTAGCTGCATCCCGTGCACTGCAGCGAGGGAGTCATGCCCGCTTTTATTTGCATACACGAAGCACCTCATCCGTGCTGCTGACCTTATGTGGAGAATGCATAAGCTCCAGTACCTTGCGCTGGCTCTTGACATCTTAGAAGAGGGACCGGGGATGGAGACTTAGCCACTTTGGCGTTGAATGCGAGGATACATATAGGCCAACTGTACATCTGCCATATCTTCGCCATTCACTTTCAGGAACGTAGTTACTTTGCTACCAATGCATTCATTGCACACAGATCATCCTGTAGTATCGGCACGGCGGAAGTACATCACCCGCATCAAATCCGGAACAAATGCTAGCAGATGCCATCAACTTCTGAGCACTTTCCTAAACGAGTAGGAGGGAGCTACCGCCTTAACCTTACCACTTTTAGTGTCCAGGAACATACTACCAGGCTTCAGCGCCTGGTAATTGGATCGAAAGGTGCTGAATGGCTACATCAAATTGAAGCAGATTGTAAAGCCGTGATCTGCGCACTCTCTACCAGCTTTTGAGCAGATGTCCAACCCGACATGTACAGTACAGCCTCCGACAAAGAAGAGTCACTATGCCTGAGAGCTTTGATTTGACAAACGATACAACTCAACACTCTTGTATTGAACTACAGGAGGTCTGGGAAGGCTTTGGAGATCGCTAAATTGCCAAGTATTGCACGGTCGCGTCACGCCTCACAAGTTATGAAACTTGAGAGTTGGGTAACGGGCATTGGGCACCGGGGAGTCATTAGGCAAGCATCCATGACAATATTCGAGAGTGTACGTATTATAATAATGGGGAATACGTGCAGCCTTGTATTAAGGCCGTATGAATTTAGACGATGTGATAAAGCTGCGCGTCTCCTCTGCAAGCATGTCAACATCGTCCCCACTCAGCTCTTCTTCAGACCAATTGGTACCCGCTACGCCGCCATCGCTCTCGGTTGACTCTGACCAGACCTCTTCGCCGTCGTCTGGTATCATATCAGCATCCCCTTCGACTAGCTCATCCTCTTCTTCATCCATTGGCTCGACATCCGCGCCAGGTTCAGGCTCGTCCTGGGGCTTATTATCTCCTTCATCATCTCTGTGATCCTCGTCGGTATCGTAGTACTTGTTGATGATGATCGCTTCCCCAGACGCAGGATCTATCGAGCACTCTTCAGGTGCCCAACTCTTTCCAACCCTCAAATCTTCTTCGCCCTCCGAGTCCCATTCTCCCCCGTCGCCTTTGGCCCCTTCTTCTTCTTCTTTCTCTTCATCATGTTCATTGGGATCGATGTTGATCTCGGTCCAAGCCTTGGAAAACTCTTCCGACGGTCTCGTCTCCCAACATCCAGACCCTAACTTTTCCGTCTTCCAGCACCGGAGGTTTGGTTCAACCATTGTCACGTCTTCCAACAACCCTTCAATGAACTCGCTTCCATCATGGTCTTCCGGGTCGAGTTCGACACGGCTCCCAAGGTAGATTTTCCAGACGTGGCCTTGCTTCATAGCTGGGCCTGAAAAGTTCTCAAAGAGGGCGTCGTCGGCGTGCGCGACAATCCCGTCCTGGAGCGAGAAGCGCAGGGAGTAGGCAGAGATCATGAGCGGTGTGGCACCACGCGCGACGAGTTGGCGGTATTCTTCCATGTCGGTGTCAGAGGTGCGCCAGGACTCTGGTATGCGCGAGATGGGTAAGAAGTCGGTGGGATCCGCTAGGGGAGTCGCCTCAGGATGGGAAGGGGGAAGACGGTCGACGTGTTCGGCTTCTGAGATAGTGGCAATGGAGTATTCATTGGTACCTTCAATCTAGAGCGTTTGGTTAGCACTAGACTCGTGGTTCATCTGAGCCTGAAATTTAGATCCGCACCTCGAATTCGTCCCCACAGAACATGCATTGCGTTTCTTCAATCTCACCATGACAAGATGGACAACACCAAATGCTGTTTTCGTCGTCCCAGACAGCTTCAACTTCGTCGTTTGTAAACAGTTCAATTATCTTGGCCTTTGCTGCTACTGTCGTTACTAGCTCTCTCTTTTCTTTGAGCAATTCCGCGACTTGCTGAACGTGAGTTGAGTGGCGTTGACGAAGCGAAGTCAGAGAAGCATGGCCAGGGCGAAATGACCAACTCACCTGCTTGAGACGCGTGTTTTCGTCTTGGATGTCTTCAAAGTCCATCGTTGAGGACGAGACGGGAGTGAAGAGGCTTCGAGTGGCTGACTTTGGTGGGCAGCGGCGAAAATGAACGTCACGGTCGCGTCCTCCACAAATCTCGTGTTTGATGGCAAATGCCAAGAGATTGATCTCAAATGAGCCCCTGTTACGCGACGTGAAGTGACGAGACCGAATGGTAGCAATGCGTATGTATTCAACAGTCTCAGGGCTTGTCGTCGCTTAAGGCTTACAGAAGTGCACCAGAGCATGTTTGGTGTTTCTTTTCGCGAGAAGTATGCTGCCGGAGCGATAGCTGACGCCTGTATAATGGATCATGGATCCTTCAGCAATGTTTGATCTTATGCGTAGCGATTTGCGATTCGCTTGCATCTTGGTTCGGGTAGGATGTTTACCACCGCATAGATGGCGAGTAAAGTCGCTGTGGGTGATGTTATGGAGTACGCAGAAAGGAATAAAGTGATTGCTTTGAGCAATATAGTGACGTTCTCTGGTGTCTTGGTATTGCGTGCTACGTATACCGAAATGCAAAACTGGTTGTTCTCAAGTTGGACTGCGCAGTCCCTTCAGAAAACTCCTGGGATTGGGGGATGGTCATGCTCTCACTTGGCTCCTTCCCATGTTAGCTGCTGTCAGGACTCATGCCAAGTTAGTGACACCGCTACTCGGCTCGGATACCAGTGCGCTAAGGCTACATAAATCGGACATATCCTTTGTTACCTTTTCTTGTTCGGGAGTACGGGTTCCAGCTCGAAGCACGCTATTGCCGTTGAAGTTTCCCAGCTTCCCGTCGTTAAAAGTCAACAGATGGTATTTTCAGCAGTACCAGTATGTAGTTTCAGGAGGGCGTACAATTCCTGATATGCGACATCCTTTTGCAAGCCGCGCAGTATCGAGGAGCCAGAAGAATGAAGGTGGACAATAGACAGAGTCCCTACTCGCTTTAAAGCTGGAGCAAGTCCAAACCTTCGGCACGGATGCGAGTTTAGACAAGAGGCATTTAGTTTGTCATCGCTCATTTAGAATCGAAGGTCAGGGTGGGGCACGCCGTATAAAACAGCCACTGTTGGGTCTCTGGAGCTATCAAGCCCACCGACCCCTCTCAAACCATTACCCCCGTCTATAACTATGCACTTTGAGCTCCTATTATCAACGCTGTTTCTATCTTTGGCTGCTTCTGTGGCTGCCGCTCCTACAAGCTTCATTACTCGCCAGACGCCATCGTTCGGACAGCTCCCCAACACGGGCACCATACCGAGTGCAGCACCAGGGGTAGCGGATATCGTTTTGAGGTGTAGCCCGGCTTTTTTCGACTTCGGCGCTGGCTGTGTACATTCCAGCGGTGTCACCGGTGCCTCGGACAATTGACAAGGTACACCCCTTCGTATTCGTTTTTCAAGTTCCATGTAACGTGTCCTGACGTTTATGGTAGCCAATGCCCGCTTGCTATTCTGCCAATTTCCGTGAGTTATAGCTCAAGGCTCTGAGTCCTCTCTCGCTCAACCACTAAATAGGAGATCACTTTTTACAAAATATATCATTCCACAGAGGCTGATTAGAGAAAAGATATCTACAGGTTTTCGGTTTTATTCCCTGTAATCAAGGCGCGACGTGGTGTGAAATAGAAAAGAACAAATAAGAGGCAAATCGAAGATACTAAGAGTCCGTTAATAGAGTCCGGTTCGTTGCAGAAAAGCTGTGCGGAACCTCAACCAGGACACCCCGCTCACTTGTCACATTTCCGGTTAGAGGAGTGTCGTTTTGGAGGAATTGAAACAGACACAGGTTGAGAACAGGCATCAAGGTGAGAGGTTACTCTTTGAGCTTTATACTTAGAAGCACTCGTCGGTGCCCTCTGGTTCTTGCGTACTTCGGAAATGCGCAATTTGTTGTTCTTGCGTTCGTCTCCTCCAAACAGTGTTATGAATTGTGGGAGGTCACGCTCCTGCTTGACTCTATCCCATATCTGCTGGGACGGCTACCATGAACTTTGCAGTCGAATCAACATACCCAATGAGCTCTACATCACAGATTCTTTCATTGCCATGTGCTAGTCACTAAGATGAAGGACAGTGGTGTTTAACATGTGCGCACACGGCGTTGAATATTTCGCTTCCCATTGACGACGTTTCGTATCGATTATACAAGATCGATCATGATTCAAGGGCACTACGGGGTTGAGGAAAACAAGAATCAGCTTGTATAGTAGTACAAGCAGAAAACTTTTGATCTTTAGTCCTGTCCAATTACTGTCTCACTGTGATACCCAACGCCCATCGGTCTGGTTTGAAAAGGCGTCTGTGTAGGGACGATCTCAGGCGCTCTGATGGGTGCAACGCCTAAATGGCGCGTCTTTTATGAGCCCCTATCTCCACGCGTCAGCACGCGTTAAGACAGAGATTGAACGTTCCTCCGAGTGCCATACTTCTGTTTTTCTCATAATACAACTTGACCGAGCCATGAGTGTTTACTCAATTCAAATTGAACCACCTACACGATGGTTTAAATGGGGGGATCCACTGCGTGAAGGCCGAGACTGGGATTTGCATGGTTGATAGCTGACATTTGAGCGCCAGAGAGATGGGTGCATTGGTAGCAGAGTTTGGATACAAATGAGAAAAGTGAAGGAAGAGGACGAGGAGGAGGAACGTAAGTGCCCAGCGTTGGAAGGGTGGATGAAAGCGGCCCGGTGATGCTTTATTGGGAACGCGACCCCTATTCTGATCAATCTATTTCCGCGTCGCGGTTTGCACTTTGACTTTGTCGACCGTGACTCCATCCATCCCATCCAGCTAGGCAAACTTAACAGTTCGAGATTAAAGCTCTGGTTTATTCATACGCCCTTCATGAACCTATCGTCCGTCAGCCACCGTCCACAAGTCCGACAAACCACACGTTTGCGTCACAGGACGTGCCCCAAGATGACAGAGGACAGTGAAGGAGCTGAGAAACGCGAGAAATTCTAGTGAGCAAGCAAAATAAATGCATCACTTGGGCCCTTCGAGAGCCTTTCAATCTCACCCAGTAGGGACGCACATCGGTAGTTATGTATCTCAGTGGCACGTACTTACTCTGTTGGGATTTTCAGACCTCCCCTCGTGGACGAGGACCACTAACAAATGTCAGTCCACTAACCGTGTCTCACCAAACAACTCGCCATAAAAACCTGCAAATTTATCCTTGCTCAGGTGCCGGAGAAGGTCTTGTGCAGACCCGCACTGCGCTGAGAGTGAGAAGCTCACAGAAGTCTTTCCCCTCTCTGTCGCAGCGCTCAGCGAGCTCCTGTCGAGTTTGTAAATTGAAGACACTCGGGGATACATCAAACGTCTCTGCGTGACCTTTTTGTTCTTCATCAAACACGACAAAGACAGCTCGAGCTCTCAAAAATAGAAGGGGCTTACTCTTGCTACCCTCGCGTACACGATGACCCAGCGTTGTAGGCTCGTTACGAGGTCTCCAGCAAACTCTATAACCGCTGTATGTATATAGCTCCCGCTTTCGGTGGCCATCATTTGCATCTCGGGGTTCTCAATTGCGCCGAACTGCCACTTTCGTACACCTTTGCAATCCTACAGATACGCTAATCGAGTCAGGAGGCTACCAGAGCGTGATCGTAGATCAATGTTCATGATTGCCTTGCACAATCGGAACATCCTATTTTCGGGCCAAAGACCAACTCGGACTGCAAAGGCCATCCGACTCTTAGCCTCCGCCGCAGAGTCTTGCTCCATTGATACTTGATGGCAAGCTGACCGACTGTGGTGGCAAAGGATAGACCGCGTAAGTTTTGGAGAACTTCGCAGGAATGTGTGATATTGGAAACCGTTCCTCTGGCCTGTCAGAGAAAGTCTTCACAGCTCCATGAGCACTCCCTTTCCAAAAGACCCATCCAGAACTTCTGCTTTCCAGCCATCGTCGCATCATGACGGTGTCACAACTAGTTAGGAGAGACACACTTCGAGGATTGAGGGGAAAAGATAATGGCGTTAACGCTTGCTATCTGTCCTCCGCGCCAATGAGTCTGGACAAAACTTCTGAATTCACCATCATGCCTGAAATTCGACATAGGTCATGGCAACATTCCAACCATACGCTCACAGACCCAGGTCGGCAATACTGGAGAGCGACTCAATCTGCTACCGAGTCGATCTCACATCCACCCAACGCACCAAACTGTGCTCTTGTGCCTCGATGAAGTTCAACCCCCGCTGCCCCACAAGGCCTACTGGCCGGTTTTCTCCCTCACTTACAAGCTCACTTCCAACCTTACTTCGCAATACATATTCCAAGGCGTAGAAGGAGAACAAGCCAACATCGATTTGAGATTCTTCCTTGTTCGCATAGAACAGGAAAGACAGCTTGTGGATTAGGCGCTCGTCAATGCTAAGTATGTTGGTGCCTTCTGTTATAGTTACATGGATGCAGGAATTGCGGCGGCTGGTGCATAGAAATTAAAGTGCTGCTACAGACTGCCATCAACCAACTGTAACTCGTATCGACTCACAGTCAAGAAGCCCTTCCAACGAAAGTACCCGTTTTCACAGATCTTGTCCTATATAAAACCCACGAGTCGTGTATGTTCCTGCATCTCATTCATTTCATATGCCTTCCCTCGTTCGTGAGCTTTGGAAGACGCCGTCGTTGGTGATACGTATACCGTATTTGTACATCGTCACGGTGCTCAAGGACTCTGTCAAATCTAGTCTATGTAAGAGTTACCGAATGAGCTGAAAGGCCGCTGGTAGCTTACCAGAGTTTATGAAAACTGGTTAGAGAATGATAGATGATATCGCCAGTGCTGACTGCTCGGTGGCTTGTCTATGAATCCGTGACCACGACCCGAAAGATGACAGAAGACCAATAATACCCAAATGCATCTAGAAATACGGCTACTGGTACAAAAGGTCAAAATACGTGTACGCACGAGGCCAATCCCATGTACATGAATACGAACAAGAGAAATACATGACAGTAAATGGGTCAAATACTAATGTCAGAGGGTACTACGCAGCTCTACAGTGACCGTGGGGTGTAGCACTGGGCCCATCTAGTACCAAATTTGGCATCCGAAAAGTCAAGATAAGCAACGGCCGATGTTGGGAGTGTAAGGATATTGAAGTCGTCGGGTAACAGGGCTTCGGGTTGAACAAACATAAGGTAGGCCGACGGGTCGGACGGACAAACGAGCCAGCCAGTACACTCTCCATCTGGACCTTGCTGTCGGATGTAGCGGGGGGTATACTCTGGCGAAACATTCCAAACCCGTACTGAGTTGTCGCGCGAGCCAATGCCATAGACAATGTGGTTCCCGTTTGGTGAGTACGCAACCGCCCGAACCTTGCCAGTTTGTCCCTTGAGGGCCCTCGCCTCCTCGAGTGTAGACATATCCCAAATCCGGAGAGATTTGTCGTCTGATCCAGAAACAAGATGGGTCCCGTCGGGTGAGTATGCCACTGCGTGGACCGGGGCGGTATGGCCGTTGAGGACCTTAACCTCCCCTGAAAACAAATCCCAGACCCAGATGGAATTGACGTACGAGCCAGAGACAATATGGCTCCCATCCGGCGAATATGCAATTGAAAGGACCCTGCCGGTGTGGCCCTTGAGTACACTCACCTCCTCTCCTGAAGACAAATCCCACACCCGGAGTGATTTGTCGTCTGAGGCAGAGACAGCATGGGTCCCATCACGCGAGCAGGCTACTGCATAAACCGTGCTGGTATGTCCATTGAGGACCCTCGCTTCTTGTCCTGTGGACACATCCCACACACGGATTGAGTTGTCGCTTGAGCCCGAGACAACGTGAATCCCATGTGGCGAGGAGGCTACTGCCCAGACCTTGTCCATACTCCCCTCGAGGACCCTCGCTCCCCTTCCTGTAGACAGGTCCCACACCCAGACTGATTCGTTGCATGAGCCAGAGAATTCATTGCTTGAGGCAGAGATGAGATGTGTCCCATCGGGCGAGTACGCCAATGCATTTACCCAGTCGGTATGACCCTTGAGGACCTTCACGCCTTGTCCAATGGACGAATCCCATACCCGGATTGATCCATCGAATGAGCCAGAGACAATTTGGGTCTCATCTGGCGAATATGCAACTGCAGCAACCATGCCGGTATGGCCCTCGAGAACCCTCTCCTCCTCCCAGACATCCCCTGCAGACAGATCCCAAACCCGGAGAGAGTCATAGTTTGCACCTGAGACAACATGTGTCCCGTCGGGACAGTAGGCCACTGCGTCAACGTCACAGGTATGACCCTGGAGAACCCTCACCACTTCCCCTGCAGACACATTCCACACCCGAACTGACCGGTCAGTTGATCCAGAGACGAGATGTGTTCCATCCGGCGAGAAGGCCACTGCGAGGACCCAGCCGTGATGTCCCACAAGGACCCTTACCTCCTCCCCTGTACATACGTCCCACACCCGGATTGAACAGTCGTTTGAGCCAGACGCGAGATGAGTCCCGTTCGGTGAGTAGGTCACCGCACTGACCGGGTCGGTATGCCCCTTGAGGACCGCCACTCCCTCTCCTGTAGAGATATTCTTGATATGGACCAAATTGCCCACCAAACAAGAGGCGAATTGGGTCCCATCTGGCGAGCAAGCTGCTCGCAGGACGGTAGTGGTGTGTCCCTTCAGGATCATAACCTCTTTTTCTGTAGGGATATCCCACACACGGAATGATTCATCGCAAGAGCCAGAGACCACACGGGTCCCATCACGGAAGAAGGTTAATGCGACAATACCCTCGGTATGTCCCTGGAGAGCCACGATTTCTTCTCCTGTTGCCAGGTCCCACACCCGGACTGATTTGTTATCTGAGCCAGAAACAAGGTACGTCCCATCCGGCGAGTAGGCGACTGCACAGACTGGGGCAGTATGTCCCTTGAGCACCCTGACCTCCTCTGCAGTCGAAAGATCCCACACTCGGATAGAACTGTCGCCTGATCCAACCGCAACCTTGGAGCCATTCGGGGAGACCGCTAAGGCGTTCATCTCGTACCTGTCAATGAGAGTGATGCAAGCTACCATCGCTGTACCCCCTGGCCTGTGTGCACCAATGAATCCGGGAATACCACCAACCTGCTGCCTCCAGCTCTGCACAATGGCCGAATGTCGGGGAAAGGTGGCAAGGGAGGAAAGGTACAGATGGGGCGTCGACAGAGCAGCCTTGCTTGCGCTGTGATAGGCAGCGAACGCTGCTGCGTCTGCTAGCTTGCCGACGAGTTCCGTAGAATCCTTGAGTGAATGGGTTAGTATGGCTCTTGTGATCGCATTAGTAGAACCAACCTTGGACTTGGGGGGCCACTGTTGTGCATTGCGGAGCATGCCCTGGCAGCGCCCACGGTGGCCCAACAGGTTCATCGCTTCCATCCAGAGCAAAACCCGGAGTTCAAGAAACTCGTTCAATATCTCTGTCAGGCCATCCAGCGTTCTGAGGGGCGTAAGGGTTAGGTGGGCACTCCAGCTTCCGCATGCATATCTCAGGGGAGCCGAGATGTTCCTGGCAATGGAGGTCGGTAGGGTGGGATTGTCGCGGTCAAGCCGGTAAGAGCTTGGGATATTCGCGATGTTGAACCGCAGTTGCCTTGCCATGATTCGAAAGCATCCATCTGCAAGGCGGCGGTGGTGACGCTCCTGGTTGCAGAAAAACTTCTGCGAACGGCGTTCATCAAACAGGAAGTCGGCAAATGACTTATGGAAGGTCATGACCTGGCCGCCCTGGCTGTAGAGAATAGCGTGCAGTCGATGTAGAACCCCGTTCGCCATGCCAGTGTCAAGCACCATGCTACCATCAGCTTCACTTGCATTGAGGATATCAACGGCGGTCGACGTTGAGGTACGTTCAATGGTGCAGAGGAAGGTGTGTAGAATAGACAGACAGTCTCGGAATGTTTCAGGGTCGTCGCGCTCCCGCGGATCGACAAGGGATGTGTTGAGAATCTGTATATAGAGGTTGTCCAAAGTGGCGGTTGCAGCAAGGGAAGGTCGGCGGATAGAAGGAGAAGGGGCAGAGAGGAGCCGTTTCAGCAGACTCCTTTGCTCATCAAGGTCACGTCCCTTCACATACTCTACCACAGTGGCTGCATAGATGAACAGCCCTGCCGCATCTGATACAAGCTGTTGGATCTGGTGTTCATCAGCACACTCGACGAGGTTTTCGTTGAGGTATAGCTGGATGTCAGCACTGCTCTCTTCGAACGGCACCTCCTCGAGGCGGCACACTTGCTTGTTTGAAAAGGATGTGATCTTTTTCACCAAAGCCGGCTCCGACCGACTGGTGACGAAGAGCTTCAGACCTGACAGATCTTGTTGGTCCACCACGTCGAACAAGCTTGCCAAGAGTTCCGTTCCCCCTGTTCCCTCCAGCTCGTCCAGAGCATCGATAGGTATGACGTAGCAGGGTTCATTGTCCGCCAGCCGTTGTGGTGCAGACTTCTCCCATGGCACCACAAGGAGGTTCATAAGCTGGGATCTCGGGCCATGATTGACAGTCTCGAACCTTCCGTATTCCTTCAATGCAATTTGGAAGGGTTTCGACCTGAGTGCGAGTTGATAGACAATGGTGCGGATGATCGAAGACGCAGATCTAGTGTCGAGGAACTGGCGTGAGCAGAAGAAGCTTGCGCCCAGCATGGCTCTGCTTTTCCCGTCGCTGACGACTCGTAGGGTTTCAAAATGACGGGCAATCGTGTAGGCGATGGTTGTCTTCCCAGCACCTGCTTGACCTGAAAGCCAGTACACTCTTGCGCTGGTGGGAGAAATGTTGGTGGCCCAGAGCGTAACTCCTTGTAGGATATCGATCCGGGTGCCTGGGGTGCATTCACCGTGGCGCAGAGCCGCCTCGTCGCCATTGGCATAATACATGTGGTCAGCCTTGATGGAGACTTTGAGCCGGTCGAGGTATGATCTCTAAATGCAGGATGAGACACAGCCCAGTTAACGGGAGGCAACGTACCGCGAAGTCGTCGTCCGAGATCATGGTGACCGATCCTGCAGCAGCTCATATTAGCATGCTTATTTATCATCCATACGACAGGCACTTACCATAATTCACACCGGAAAATACATTCCCTGCCACCCCAACGTTGAAAACGGGGCCATAGTTCACGGCCTGAGGTGGCTTATCGTCTTGGAAGACAAAAAGCGGTTGTCAGTCTCTACGATGAAGCTGGATGATGAAGGCTTCTGACCAAAGTGAGGGAGAGGTAGAGGAGGAGGAGAACGGGGAGAGAGGCGCTTGGGAAGTCTATCGTGTGCCAGACTGGCGCTATTTTCTCGCACTAGCAATGAATAATATGAGCATTATTTCATGTAGCAGATGGTCAAATTGAAGCCAAAAGGCATACCTATTGGAGGGAATGCTGTGACTTCTGGGGATTGATCCAATCCCAACGGCAACGTCTCTGCACAAGCATCAGCGAGTGAGAACGAATGATGAGGCAGGTGGCCATACCTTGAGTAGGGGGAGTTGAGGAGACCACCAACTGCGGCGGCGTCACTACCTCAACAGTTACTCTACATTACTAGAAAAAGAAGAATTGTAAATCGGACTCACAAATGTGCCCTTGAGGAAGAGCGTCAGGCTGCGGGGTTTCCCCCGGTCTATCTCGTGCTCGATTGAGGTTGGAGGGCGATGGTGGTGCATGATCACCTGAAGTGGATTGCTCTGGACGCTCACGGTCAGCGCCGCCCAATCTAATAAGTCAGAGACATACCGATCGTAACCGGAGACACGCTTGTGCTCGAGCAAAGAGCGTCTAAGAAGGAACCAATCAGACAAAGAGCGCAAATAGTTTGGTTAAGCGACCATACCGTGTGCAGGGTGTCTCAATGGAACGAGTTGTTCAGTCGTCGGCAGCTCATGAGCTGCGTTTCGGGGTGAAGGAGGAGCATCCGCTGGGGGTAAACCCGTGGGCTGAGGAGTTGGAGGACGAGTCGAACGAGGAGACGCCGACTTGCTGCGAAGTCCATCCAAACGTGTCCCAATCCACTGCCATCCTTGCCGAAAAGGCCTCCCCAAAACCTCTCTCTTCCTTTCCCTGAACCGACCTTGGGACTGTTCGTCGGACATACGAAAGGCGGGGGCTTAGGAACGAGAGCAATGATGGTCCCTTGCCAAGACAAACTAAGATGATGTCTTCTTAGACTTCTGATGAAAACGCGTCCGGGTGCATTCATGATCAAGATGGCTGAGGCCGTCCATGGATCACAGGATTCACAGCAGGTTCGGAAACGATACACCTCTCGTTTATAAAGCTCCCCAGGCTCTGATGTCGAAGCAAAAGGTTCAGCACAGGCGTTTCACCCACGAAGCAAAACGGAACCTCAAGGTCCAAATATTCAAGGCATGTAATTCGTAAAATGGTCGTTTCCTGTGCCTTCTCTTCATCCTCCACCAGTTGCGCTAATCCATGATTTGATTCTGCTAAAGTAACCCGTGATGACATCCTCATCCTCCCTATATTGCTGCCTCCGTCAACACCGTCCAACTGCTGCTCCGACACGAGAGCCTTTGCAAGGCCCAAACCTATCTCGTCTGCTGTCGAAGCAACAGGGGCTGACGATCGTGTCTCGAGGCGCCACTGCTTCATTGCCATAAGAACCTCCTGAATAAAGAATCACAGGTAAGACAAACGTACAAGAGGAAGCTCAGAAGCCAGACTGAGACCAACGCCGAAGCCATAGTCACTTCCTCCCCTTCACCCGAACTGTCAGAGCCGCTTCCGTATCGTCCTTCATAGAGTTCGTCAGCTATTCTACTGTGGTTCCTTCCATTTGCGACAGCGATGACAATTGGGGGTGGGTCCAGCCGGCGATGTTCGAGTAACATCGGTATAGGCCTTGCAAGACTTGCTCGGCGCTATTTCGTGCTTGTAACCTGGCAAAGAGTATCACATCGTTAGCATCCGTTATCATTTGGCTTGAAAGATGATCGAGAACTGACTCGTTGCAAGCCATCATATCCCCCGTGTTTGAGTCGACCACGGCTTCGGAGACCACATCCATAGCGTTGTGTTCCTCCATTGGATGTGTCCGCATGGATGTCGCGCGATTACGACGAGACCCAGCACGCATCGAGATTATCGACGAGAAGACCCTGAAATGTGCTGGACGGCGCCTTCCCCAGACAAGCGATCTTGGCGCTGAGGCTGCGCACAAGTAGTCTAATTGCACTTTCAGAGCTTTTGAAGCGTAGGTTTCCATCGACGATGGAGGAGAGAGCGGTGTCGAGGTGTATTGTCGGCCTAGGGGGTTCTTTGCCATATGGGGCCAAGTCATATGCTCCTACTGAGCGTGAGCACAGGGACGAGAGAACGCACCTCAGTACAACCCACCACACTCTTCGCATCCTCCAACTCATCTTCGTCCTCTCTAATCGCCGGCTCAAACATCCTCTTCGTCCCATCCTTCCGCCTCTCCCCTGCCATCCATGCCGAAACTACCGGCTATCCCCCTGTGCCACCCACACCTTCTCCTTACTTGCGACATCTCCACCACCATTTCTTCGAATCTCGGTCTCCAGTCCGTCGCAAACAAAGCGATCATGACGAGAAGGCTGTGTGTGGCCTTCATCGCAATCTGGTAGGCATCCCGAGGTGTTCTGATAATTTCATTGGAGAGAAGACATTCCTGAGCTTCAGTTGTCGAGTGCGTGCTGGGAAAGACGGATGGAAGATGTCGAGGTTACGGCCCTTCAACGCAACGCAAGCCCGATGCTTGTGTTCTGTGAAAGCAGGGTTGCGGCAGAAGGACGAGGGAGGGGGAGACTCTAAGCGAGCCGAGGTGGGCCAGAGCGTCTTGGTGGGCGGCCTTAGCAATGGTGGAGGACGTTCCGCTGTCTACGCACACGTCGATAGTTGCCCAATGTTGTAGTGCTCTGGAAGAGATTATTTCAGATGCCGGTTTGAAGTATAGAAGAGGGCGCAGACGCACTATGCAGAAGATCATGCAAGACTTGGAAAAGTGTAGGATGCCATGCGAGGCTTTCCTATGTATCACTCCGGTGACCTAGAGCTCCTTGGCGAGCGCTGTAGCAATGCCCAGGCCAAGGGACATAGAGCACGGTATCTCGAGGAAGCACTGGGCTGATCAATTTCTGGTCGAGGACCGTCACTTGCCGGTGGGGCACAGCGATGCACAGGATGTGAAGGATGAAGAGGTGGTCGACTATGGATAACCATGGGGTTTATCGGGTTCTTCGTGCACGCAGTTTTGGACCCATTCTCCGAGGTATTCAATGGGAGCTTATAGTTGCGTCTTTCATTGCATACATCGCTGATCTCGCCACGCCGTACAGGACGTTGGGATACCCGTGTTCTTCTCCCGGAGATCTATCGCATACTGTATGAGCTTCCATTCATTGGTGTAAAAGCCAGCAATAGATGTACCTCCATCCTCGATAGTGGCTACCTGTTCGAGTCCAGTGACCTTCGAAGGATAGTATTCCATGCCAAAATCCATCAGGTGAATCGTCTTGTCTCTTCCTGTAGTAACTTGTAATTGGGGAACGCCGATGATTCGCCACTTTGCGTTCTTCAGGAGCTGGAGGACCCATATAACCGCCTGCCTCGGATGAGATCTCGAGTTCTGGCGAAGCTGCTATATTCGCGGCGCCTGGTGGTTGTCTCGATCGACACGACCTTGCCGCCGATCCCCGGTCGAACGTCGCTAGCCCAGGAGCTGCTCTTCATGGATTTGCCTCTACGTCGGTTGATGGGTGTTCAAGGAAGTCGAGAGGTGCTGAGGTGGGTTACGTCGCTGTCATCATTGTCGTACGAGCTTCCGGTGGATGAAGGAGGGAGTGTCACTGACTTCGCTGGGGCCCGACGCCCAGTAAACCTATCATCCTCCTCCTTGCTTGCATGTCACGAAGGTTGTTCTCGTGTATTCCATTGAGCCCTTGGCCTTCGGCAATCTACGGCACCTTCTTCGTCGCTACCACTATGTCCTCCACCTGCCCACATACGACCCTTGTGCCACCGGCGTCGAGATGCTTGGAGCCAACGGCAAATCAACTTTCTATAAATTAATGTAACCGTTAGTTAGCATTATAGACAGTATAAAGAGCTGCGAGAATGAACGTACCTTTAGGATCCTGGGAGAGACCCGGATAGTGTAGGGAATCCCTTTGATCTTCTTTGTGTGGCCAATGTCAGGCTTGTCCCAAAAGTCCGTTTCTTGTTCGATCCCGAAATTGGCCCCCTATTCCGACTGGGTGAATTGGCCAGCGTCGTTGATCTATTCGCCTTGTGCACGGATGGAGAGACGGAGGGCATGGTTTGCGAGGGAACTATTGGAGGGGCGATACCGGGGTGGTGATAAGCTGGCGCTGGCTCCTTTTTCAAGCGGACGAAGCAGGATAAAGTCCGGCTTGAGCAATGAATTAGTGAAAGGAAAACAATACGCAATGGACAAGCTTACCATTGGGGTTTGGTTGATTGCATAAGTTGGTGTGCGCGCCGCTGAGAGAGACAGGCAAGGCAATGGTGAAGTCGCCAGTGGATGGACATAGCACGCTCTTTCGGGCATCCCCCATATTGAAGGTGAGCGACTGAGCCACCAAAGCGTCGGTAGGAAGTCAATCGTAGGTCTTGTCCTCTTCGCGAGGCCATCAGGGGTTGAGGGTGCCTGCCCTTGAATCGCCCATCCTACGCATGGCGCAGACGGCGCGAGGACAAGGTGGCCATTTCCTCGCCTTATGATGCGGAATGCTTGATGCCGTTCAAGAGGTGGAGGTAGAATGCTTGATGGCTGAGGAGCGGCTGTGAGATAGTATGGATGGTCTCAATGGAAGAAGTAGAATATAGATGAGGAAGGTGAAGGAGGAGGAAGAGGAGCAGGCGCCTGATGGATGACAGCTGAGCGGCCCGGCAGTGCCTCATTGGGTAGGCTGCCCCTATTTCCAAATTCCGTCGGTTTGAGCGCAGGAAAGCCTGAAGAGATGGTGAGTATTGCATTCATCGATGCTAAGCGAGCGCTCTCTGTTGTGGTTATACGGTATTAGGAGGTACAGCTAATGATAAATAGCTGCTGCATAGATTAACTGTAAACCGCTCCTCCAAACGGCTATCCAACCCATGCCAACCTAGTCAAGATCGCAGGGTGCACTGAGAGATATTGTTCTATACAAACTCTACGAGGCTTTCACGTTCCTGCCTATTATTGACTTCACATCTCTTCCCTCAATGTTCAGGGTTGAGCTGTGAGCGCGATTAATCGTGAGCTTAGAAAAGACGCCGCTATTGATGATATTGTTTTGTTTGAGGTGCTCAACGATGTCACGGAATCCGGATCCTTGGCGTAGGTAAAATAAAGGGAGAGGACGATGCGATTATGTATCCCAAGAGATTAACATAGGGAATTGCAGCATCAGAAACCGGATAGGGAACCTGTAGACCGTGGTCAAAATCGAACCGTTCGATGGTGGACGAAATCGGCGCCTGCGCCGTCGCAATATAATGACGCCAACACAGTTGGACAAGGTGTATCATCCAACAATCTGAGAGAACGCGAGTGCGCCGGTTGACACTCTACACTGGCGATATTACTCAATCAGGAGCTCTTTAGTCCTTCCGTTTCCCATTGTCATTCGATCAGCTTAGGAGTTTTTCCCTTTTGTGCCTGTTCAACACCTCATCCATGCGTCTAATAAGCATAGCATTCCAGAACAAAAGGTAACTTGGGGAAGAGTGATCCACTTTATGCACTTCAATGAAGAGGCTTGAATGTGTTAGACCACCTAGTCGACGTCGGAGATATTGAATGAGCTGAATCTCTGCCAGTACAGTAACTGTCAAGCATTGACAAATGCCGATTGAAGACTAATGGATAGCATCACTAGCACCGACTGCCAGTGTCTGGTATCGAGCTATGACTACGGCCCGAAGGATGAAGACCACTGGATACCCAGATACATATAGATATACAGATGCTTGTCCAGAAATATTGGAGTACGTGCAAGATGAACACACGAATACTAACAAGAAAATTACATGAAAGTTGAAGGCTGGTTCACAAAACAATGCTAAGCGGATCGTACTACTTTACTCTACAATGGCCGTGGGGTGAAACACTCTGTCCATTTATCGCCAAACTTGGCATTCGAAAAATCGAGATAGGAAACACATGATGTAGGGAGTGTGACGACATTGGAATCGTCAGGGACGCAGGCTTCAGGTCGAACAAACATAAGGTGAGCCGAAGGGTCAGACGGAGCAAGGAGCCAGCCAGTCCTCTCTCCATCTGGACCTTCCTGGTGAACATAGCGGGGGGGTATGTTCAGAGAAAATGTCCCACACACGGACTGAGTTGTCCCCTGGTGAGCAAAAGACAACATGGGTCCCATCTGGCGAGAACGCGACTGACTGGATGCTGCCAGCGTGTACCTTGAGGGTGGCCACCTGCTTTCCTGTGGCCATATTCCAAATGCGCAGAGATTTGTCCCCTGAGCCAGAGACGAGATGAGCCCTGTCGGGCGAGTATGCCAGTGCACTGACCCAGCTGGTATGGCTGTTGAGGACCTTCACCTCTTGTCCTGTGGACAGATTCCAAAGCCGGATTGATCTGTCGAATGAGCCAGACACAACATGGGTTCCATCTGGTGAATAGGCAACTGCAGTGACCCAGTTAGTGTGGCCCTTGAAGAGTCCCACCTCATCACCTGTTGATGCATCCCACACCCGGACTGAGCAGTCCCATGAGCCAGAGACAACATGAGTCCCACTGGGTGAGTAGGCCACTGCAGTGACTGGCCCAGTATGTCCCTTGAGGACCCTCACTTCCTTGCCTGTAGACAAGTCCCACACCCGGATCGACGTGTCCTCTGAGCCAGAAATGACATGGGTCCCATCAGGCGAGTAAGCCACTGCCCTGACTGTGTCTGTATGCCCCTTAAGGACCCTCACCTCCCTTCTGGTAGACAGATCCCACAGCCGGACTGAGTTGTCGCCTGAGCCAGAGACAAGATGGGTCCCATTGGGCATGTAGGCTACTGCCCAAACACAGTTGGTATGTCCCTTGAGGACACCCACCTCCTCCAGTGTAGACAAATCCCATATTCGGATTGATTTGTCGTATGAGCCAGAGGCCACATGTGTCCCATCCGGCGAGCATGCAACTGCAGTAACCATCTTGGTGTGGCCCTTGAGAACCCTCCTCTCCTCCTCTGCAGACAGATCCCATACCCGGAGAGAGTCATAGCCTGAGCCTGAGACAACATGTCTCCCATCAGGCAAGAAGGCCACTGCTTCAGCATATCTAGTATGGCCCTTGAAAATCTTCAGTTCTTTGCCTGTAGACAGATCCCATACCCGGATTGTGGCATCCTTTGAGCTAGAAACACCATGTTTGCCATCTGACGAGCAGGCCACTGCTAAGACCTCAGCAGTATGACCCTCGAGAACAATCACCTTGCTTCCTGAATACATGTCCCACACTCGGACTGATCTGTCGTCTGAGCAAGAGACAAGATGGGTCCCATCTGGTGAGTAGACCACTTTCTGCACCGTGTTGGTATGCCCTTGGAGGACCATCACCTGCTCTCCTGTAAAGAGATCCCACACACAGACCGAATTGTCCTGTGAGCCAGATGCAACTTGGGTCCCATCTGGTGAGCAGGCCACTGCATGGACCCAGCCTGTATGTCCCTCGAGGAGCCTCACCTCCCTTCCTGTAGACATGTCCCACACCCTGACTGACTTGTCGTCGGAGCCAGAGATAAGATGGGTCCCATTTGGTGAGTAGGCCACTGCCCCGACCCAGTTGGTATGTCCCTTGAGGACCCTCACTTCCTCTCCTGTTGCCAGGTCCCACACCCGGACTGATCTGTCCCATGAGCCAGAGACAATGTGGGTCCCATCCGGCGAGTAAGCCACCCCACTGACATAGTCTGTATGTCCCTCGAGGACCCTCACTTCCTCTCCAGTAGAAAGATCCCATATTTGGACTGAACTGTCACCTAATCCAACTGCGACGTGCACACCATTCGGGGAGATTGCAAGGGCATTCAAGCTCTCCTTGAGAGTGATGCAAGCCACCATCGCCTCACCCCCAACCCCATGTGCACTGGTGAATCCAGGAATACCACCAAACTGCTGCCTCCAGTTCTGCACCATGGCTGAATGTCGGGGGAAGGTGGCAAGGGAAGACAGATACAAATGGGGTGTCGACAGCGCAGCCTTACTCGTACAATGATAGCGAGCAAAAGCTGCTGCATCTGCCAGCTGGCCTACCAGATCCATTGGGATCTCCAGTAAAAGTTAACTTGTGGCAGACATCTGCATGTGGAACGGACCAACCTTGGAATTTGAGAACCACTGTTGAGCATTGCGAAGCATGTTTTGACAATGTCCACGCTGGCCAAGCAGGCTCATCGACTCGATCCAGAACAAGATTTGAAGCTGAAGGAACTGGTGCACTGCCTTCGCAAGGTCACCCAGTGCTTCAAAGGGCGCAAGGATCAGATGAGCACTCCAATTTATGCATGCATACTTCAAAGAGGCTGAGATGTTGGTGTCTATGCAGGTTGCCAGGGTCGGATTATTGCTGTCCATCTGGTAGGAACTGGAGATACCAGTGATGTTAAATTGTAGCTGCTGTACCATGATCCGGAAGCATCCATTTGCAAGGCGGCGATGGTGCTGTTCCTGGTTGCAGAAAAACCTCCGCGAGCGGCATGCATCAAACAGGAAGTCAGTGAATGACTTGTGAAAGGACATGACGAGGTTGCCTTGGACATAGAGAACAGCATGCAATCGGTGTAGAATCTCCTCCGCAGTGCCCATGCTGAGTACCATCTCGCTCTGCTCGCCACTTTCATTAAGGATGGCCACAGCAACAGCAGCTGAGGTGCGCTCAATGGTGCAGAGGAAGGTGTGAAGGATCGACAGACTGCCTTGGAACACATAAGGGTCACCTCGGTCACGCGGATCCACAAGAGAGGTTTCGAGGATTTGCAGGTAGAGATTGTCGAGAGTTGTGGTTGCGTTATGCAAAGGTGGATGAGAGGGGGAAGGAGAGGTAGCAAGAAGCCGCTGGAGTAGATTCTTTTGCACCTCAAGGCTACGTCTCTTCACAAACTCGACCACCGTTGCTGCATAGATGAATAGGCCAGTCGCATCGGACACGAGCTGTTGGATCTGCTGCATGGTGGCACATTGGGCAAGGCTTTCTTCAAGGTACACCTTGATGTCGGCGCTGCTCTCCTCAAGCGGCACTTCCTCGAGGCGGCAAATTTGCTTGTTGGGAAAGGACTGGATTCGCTGGACCAAAGCTGGGTCCGACCGACTGGTGACGAAGAATTTGAGCCCTGATAGACGGTCGACAACATCAAACAGGGCGCCAAGGAATTCCGTGCCCCCTGTTCCCTCCAGCTCGTCCAGCGCATCGATAGGAAGAATGTAGCAGGGCTCGTTCATCGCCAGTCGTTCTGGTGCAGACTCCTCCCATGGCGTAATGAGGAGACCCATGAGTTGGGATCTTGGGCCATGGTTCACCGTATCGAACCTTCCATGCTCCTTCAGCGCATTCCGGAAGGGCAGAGACCTGACTGCGAGCTGGTAGACGATTGTACGGATGATCGACGATGCTGATCGAGTGTCGACGAACTGGCGCGAGCAGAAGAAGCTGCCGCCCAGTATTACCCCGCTATTCCCGTCGGCGATGAGGTTTTCGAAATAATAGGCGATGGTGTAGGCGATGGTTGTCTTGCCTGCACCGGCCTGACCTGAGAGCCAATACACACACTCGCTCCACGGAGACGTGATGATGGCCCAGTGTACAACCCCTTGAATAACATTGGTCCGCGTGCCTGGGGTGCATTGACCGCGGCGCAGAGCCGCCTCTTCCCCTGGCGCATAGTACATGTGCTCTGCTCGAAAGCAGACCTTGAGTAGAGCGGCGAGGTTCATCTGCGTCAGGGGTTAGCAATGCTCGTCGATGAGAAATTGGAGCATACCATAAAATCATCTGCCGACCTTGCGGCGACTGGTTCCATATTGACTGTTCCTAGATTCATTCAACTCAGCATTCGTTAGACACTGCATTGCCGCGATGCATACCATAGTTTATGCCTGTGAATGCGTTTCCTGCATTTCCAATGTAATTCGTTGCCCCGTAATGATGAACCGGAACATCTTCCTGGTCTGAGAAAGCAATACAATGAATCGTCAGCTTGCGTGATGGTGAAGGGCGAGAAACTCGTTGTACGCGCACTTCCTAAAAATTGAGGGTTGCCCAGTCGGGTTTCCATTCCTTGGCCTTGTACTGTGTAGCGATTGTAGCCACCCCACCCTTGACTCGCGCTCCAATCCCGCCCCCCGGAGGAAGGGTACTCTCTCCCATTGCCCCCTTTCCCCCTGCCTAGGAATTCATCAACCGTTTGAGTGAAAGGAGGCAATGCACTCCGCATCGGTGCGTCCCTATTCCGGCGATGGCTGCTATACCGTCGATCCTCCCAACTCCTGTCGGTGGTCCAGTCAGACGGAATCCAGCTCGCTCCACCAGAGGGAACATCGTCTATCTGTCCTCCCAAGCGGCTCGGTCCTTCTTGAGAAGTACGATACGGCTGAGGCGAGAGACTCCTGGACCTTTGCCTGGTCATCCCCCTGTCTGCTGGGAATGCACTGCTTTCCCGGGTTGTCCAGTCCTGGCAAACACGTAGACGTCAGCGATGAACGAGGGAAAGCAGAGAACGGCACCCACATTCTCCCATTCCGATTCGACCCTTTGCCGTCTTGCGGATGGCCGATAATGGTCTCTGCCCCTGGCTTCTCCTCCGTACCCCTGACGAAAATCCCCCTGGTCGTACGAAGACGAACGCCGGCGTCTCTTTGTGGGTGATGTCCGACTGCTGCTTGCGCCTGATTGTTGTCCATATTGAACGTCTGGTAGTGTTTGCCATGCATTCCATTCCCAAGGATAGGCCCTCCCCATCTGTTGGTTTCCTGCAGAGACGTTAGCATTGCACGTTGTACTGTAAGTGTTTAACTCACCCATCGAACCCTGGATCGAGGATCCGTCGCTCGATCCTCCAGCAGCCGGAGGAGCTGCCTGTCGAGACTGATAGCGAGATGGCGATGTGGAGATCCTCTGTCCCATGAGCCAACGCTGCCCCTGGTCTCTCTCGTCCATGTTGTGCTTTTGCAGGCGGGATGCGATGTCCTCAGCAGGAGAAAGTTGCAAGGAAAGGGAGAGAACAAAGCTGTTGTGATCACAGCTATCGCTTGCAGCAGAGGAGAAGCCTCGTGTTGCTGTGAATCGAGAACTATGATATTAGCTTCAATTCAATACGTAAACCTTATTCACACCCCTAACACAGAAGGACGTCGATAGGCCGTGGTATACCCGGCGCTCGCTCTAGTGAGCTGATGCCATTCGCACAAGACGGCCTTGCTGGTCGAGCTTGAGAGCCTAACGTCCTCAACGATGCTCTGAAACTAATGAACGTTGTGACCAATCACTTCAACAGCCACCCCAACAACCCAGTTCGAAGTGGGAGAGGATCAGGGTCAAGAACGCTTTTAATATTGAACTTTCGGAACACAAAATATTGTATAGGTATACCTGAAAAGTTGTGGAGGGGTCAGAGTCAGCGCAGATTCAATTCAATGTGAAGGCGTAGACACTTACCATAACATAAGGTCACCTTCACGTATCATCAGACGGGCCCAGTCGCCAGCTCGTAGAGCACATGACTCGCTACAAACTCAGAGTCGCCTCCTCTTCGCTTGCGAAAGACGCCAGCACTGGCTGTGTCTTGCCTTGACAGGGTTCGAACAGGTCTTACAACACCACAACCTGCGGCTAAGGTTGCTGAATGGCTCATGGATCCACCGCTGCTCCCTCCAGAGGTGGGCGAATAAGCCCCATGATGCTCTGTCGCCGGCTCTTGTGCGTTCAGTACTTGAGGGCGAGCTGTGCAACGATGATGGCGGTCGGGACGTCGATTTGGCCGCCAATCTTGAGTACAGGTTCATTCATGTTCGTCACCATTACTTCCGGTCTGCCAGAGAATATCGCTGGTGCTACCGTTCAGAACGTGCGCGAAGAATATATATTCGAGAACTGACCCCTCATTCGCCATCCAAATGAGAAACGGCGAATGGCATCGCACGCTTCAGAGCGCATGGTCTTGGGATTGAGCCCGCCGAGAAGCTCGAATGGGGTTCTCATAGTGTTTGCAGCCGAAGGTGATAGATGCGACGGAGCTGTAAAGTGGGTTTGGAGTGGTAACCCAGGGGTCCATAGTTGAATGGGCCTAGATCCAACGATCCTACAGAACATCCAGCATGAGAGATAGAAATCAACGAGAAGAATGAACGAACGCACGCTCGGCCAGGCCATAACGTCCTTTAAATCGTCCAATCCCTCTGCCTCTCCTCATTCGTCTGCACATAAACGGCCTCTGGTGGCCAGCAATAACTGTACCCTCCAACGCCTCCCTCCACGCTCTCGACATCTCCCTCGTTAATCAATCTTGCTCCCTAGTTTGTCGTCGGAGGGAACAATGGTAACGAGCGGGACGTAGGGACGTTCGTCACGTCACGACGATCCTGAGGACATTCTGCTTCAAATCGAGGTATCGTGCTTGTTTACTGGACAATAGAGGTGCCCTGACAAGCTGATTGCCGAGACGCCATCTCTCGACCTTGAGCTGTACAGAGTGTGCGGGGCACGACGGTGGTGGAATCCAAAGGCCGTGATCCTAGAGAAGAGCAAGTTGTTCTGCCACTGTGATCCTGTTGCGGACACACGAAGAACGCGAGGTGTGGAATCTGGGTGAGCCGAGGAGAGTACGGCCGTCTTGGTGGACGACGTTGAGGAAGTCATGTTCAGGGATGGCATGGATGAGGAGGTAAACGACGCGTTGGTCGCTAACGTTCGCCTCGAGCTCTGATGATATGACATTAGAGAATACTCGACTGCAAAGTGAACGTTATTTATGGTACCGGATTCTAGACAAAGGGGAGACGCACTTGGCAGAGTCCTTCTCAGTAAGCGGTTTCAGTTGTTCTAGCTTCCGTCCATGCGAAAAGTAGATAACAGTGGGACACTTGGATACCATGCGCTTCTGCATAGACATCCTTGCGCATCGCGGTTAGCCTCTGCCACCCGTCCTGAGCCCTCTTCTCTTGCTAGTGCGGCCCAAACCGGCACAAGTTTGCTAAAATCGCAAAGCCATCCACAAGGATTGGGTTGGGTCACTTCTTGTTGAGGACCGTCCCTTCCCCGGAGAGGTTTGGCGATGGCGATGGTCGGAGAATGAGGGTAGGAAATGATGCTCTTCGTTAGCCGTGTAGTGGTCTCAATGAAAGTCGTCCTTGTGTACGCGTTCTGGAAGCTACGCCATGAGATCTGGAAGTTGCCCGTCCCCCTTGAATTGCTCGACGATCTTTGTCTCTGTATGAGAGCACGGACGGATATTCGGTTATGCCGTCCCTCTCGCAGATTTCTAGCATCCATGAGCTTTCCACCCCACGGGAAAGCCAGTTATAGACGCACCTCCAAGTCCGACGTTATCCAACCTTGCCAGTCTACCCTCAGTGTGTCTTCTCGCGAAGCCATCGAGATTGACGCATGCCCGACCATTCGCCCATCGCGTGCATGGCATATGACAGTCTGAGGGCGAGGCGGACATTGGACTCCTGGTTTTATGATGGAGATAGACGTCTGAATGCTCGATGTTGTTCAAGAGGTGGAAGGCGTCGAAGACCGTGGCCCTGAAAAAGACAATGGATCTAATGGGCGTATATGCTGTGGCAAGACTTGAGTGTGCATGATTAGTAGCTGAGAGGTGGGTAAAAGAGAGTATGAATGGTTTAATGGTAAAAATAGAATATAGATGAGGAAGGTGGAGGAGGAGCAAGAGGAGGGTGAGAGCCTGAGAACGAGCGCCTGTTGGATGACGCCCGAGCGGCCCGGTGATACCTGATTGGGTAGCTCACCCCCTATTCCTATTCCTGTCCCAGTTTCCACTCGACAACCATGACTGCATCCATCCAATCACCAACTCCAGCTAAACAACCTCGCTAGGATGAGGAAACCTCTCCATTCGTGATTTAAAGGCGTTTCAGGATCCTCTCATTGGGCCATTACCGTCCAAACGAGTCCGACGAGCCACCGAACCGCACAGGGCAATGGTGCAGGACTTGGAACGATGGTAAGAGATTAGCGAGGCTCGCAAGCAAATGGTTTGAGGACTGAGGGCTGAGAGAATCTGGAAGCCAAAGGTCCAAACTTCCTTGCATTTCCCCAAATACGCAGGTACGCACATCCAAGTTGGCAGTGAGCTTTATGGCACATTCCCACTTTGTTGGGATTCTAGGATCCGCCAACAATGGAGGGGGATCTCTTGACAAGATATGAACAGCAGCGATTGACTCACACTTTACGTTTAACCAGCCAACAAACTCTCCAACTTCATGGTCACCCACAAACTGGAGAAGGTTCTTGAGTAGATCCACACCACGCTCGCCGGGACGGAAGGCGAGAAACTCGCCGGGTCCTTGTACCCCTTCTCGCACAACATTCGGCGAGCTCCTGCCAAACATTTCACGAGATGGAGCACATCAAGGAATTCTTGCCTAACTGTCCGTTCACTCTCCGTCAAACCATACCAGAGGCAGATCCAGCTCTCCGAAGCAGAAGGACCTTGTTCCCGCTGCCCTCGTATGCACCATCACCCAGACTCCTCACGAACGCTCCAGCGCCGTCTAATCTATTCTTTGTATCTACCTCCTAGGTTTAATTTCCAATCGACTGCTTTTCGAGGGCATGAAATAAACGAAGAACAAATAAGAGGTACACTAAGAGTCCGTGTGGTAGAGTCCGTTTCGTTACAAAACAACTTTGCAAAACCCAAAGCTGGATCGCCACTCTCTCGATATAGTTCCGGTCAGCCATACTGAAGTCCAAGCTCAGACCAGCTCGACCTCAACGTCTTCCGTGTATACCTGCAAAGAGGCGTCTTCGCTGGCGAAGAACCAGCGTAGAATGTGTTTGCGTGGATGTCGGATGCGGACGAAAGTGACTGCTGTACCCTGGCCGCTGACGCTCCACTGAGTTGGCAACAAGAGATCCTACACTGAGATATTAGCTCGAAGCTCGATATTCACGGTCGCAGGGAAGGGAATCAACTTACATTGTAGACGTCTGCGTTCTCATGCTCCCCTCGTCCTGTTATATCGGTAACTTTCCGGTATGCATGCTGCGACGAAGACAAGCAAGTTGTGTGAGGCGTTGATCACCACCCGGAGGATATCTTGCGTTAACACTAGGTATTCTGGTGTTTCGTGGGCTTCTGTCCTCATAAATCCAATGGAGTGAAGGTATCTCTTGAGCACGAGTTGTAAAGGGCGCGGCAGATAAACCTGGGCCAGGACGTCAAGAATCTGGTTGTTGAACGCGAGGAGTGACCAGAACCGTGTTTCCCCGATGCGAGTCGGGAAGGACAAAGCAAGGGGGGAGAGTGTCTTGGTCGAAGAGGTTGATTGCGTTGTCGTCGAGTTCGTTGTAGTCGGAGGCGCGAATGAGGATGCGAATGGCCTGTTGTCTACAGTTCTGCATGTCACAGAGCACTGTGAAACAGCTATTAGCGATCGCCCTAGAATCTAGAGAGGTGATGAAGAAGCACTCTGCGAAAGCGGGACTGCTTAAATTCCCGTCCAGTGTTATCCCCAGTATCCTGGGAGACGAGATCTTGAAGGTGTGTATCCGCGCGACCTGTAATCTGCCACTGCATCATGGGCGAGCCTGCACAGACCGGCGCAGGACCCTTGCAACATCCTCACCGAAATCGCGCAACCCGACAAGTGGGAAGATGATGATAGCGGTGGTGGTGACGGTATGAACGAGACTGATCGTGCTGGTTGTGCCGTGCTCACATGTCCATGGTCTCAGTTGTGCTCTGAGAGTCGGAGCCAACGGTGCCTTTCAACGGTCCTGCAATCTTCAAACAAGAGGACGATGCGCCGACGCCTTTCATTTGCACTTCGTTAGCGTCCAGTTCACGTAGTAGCCGATCATAACACTTACCACCATATTGAAACGATTCGCCGATGGCGTGCTAAGCTCTCGCAGCTTCTCCTAGGCCGTTAGGGACTACTTGCAACAGTCGCAGATCGGCGAGAGGTGCTCAAAGGTCTTCTGGACTCAAGCCAGAGGAAGTTTTGAGGGGTCTATCGAGTCTTCTGCGAAGAAACCAGGGCGAGGATAGTTGGACCTATTGCAATCCATAAGCTTGCATTCACGCGAACACAAACAATAGACACACCTCAACACGGAGCCTCTGCACCAATCGAATCTCTCCCCGCTCGTCTGCCGCCGTCTTCAGCCGAGAGGGCTCTTACTGCCACGATTTCGTCTGAAAAGATGCTGGGTCGACTTGGAGGTGTCGATGAGTCCTTGGGGTGAGTGAGGGAACTACGACAAAGGTGCCTGGTAGTGAAGAGGTCTAGCGTCTTGATTCGTTCTATGGGGCGCAGCCATGCGGCCCTGTCATGTGGAGTTATGGCCAGCGAACTCGGAGGTGCTGACTGCTTGATTAAGCGAATGAAGCATGGGAAAGGCTAGCCTGACCAGGGAGTGAGCAAAAAAAAAAGACGAAAGTCTTCGGAAGAATTTACCATTGGGTGATCATTGGTAGCAGAGGTCGGTATACGTGACGGTGGTAAAGACAGGCAAGGCAGGTGGGGTTGCCAGTGGAAGCCTGGAGGAGTTCAGACGTGATAGTGAATCATTGGCTATACAACATTGCTTCCACAAGTCGTCCACGCAGAATGCGAGCGTTTGGACGCGGTGGTGTCTTGTCCCGCTCCTTCTTTGTGAAGCCATCCAAATTCGCGGATACCTCCCCACCCACTGGCCTATCCGTGCTTGACGTAGGACATCGTCGGACAGAGGCGACCATAGAGGTACTGATTGTACGGCGGGGAGGAGAAGGCGGAATCCTTGATAGCATCCAGGCGGCGAACGTGCCTACGATGCTGAAGAAAACGATAGTTTCGTTGGGCGTATACGCCACATAGAGAGAGAGGCTGAGATTTGGGAATTTGACAGCTGAGAGGTAAAACTAGGAGGGCATGAATGGCATAGTGACAAAACTTGAGGAAGTTGGATGATCAAGAACAGGAGAGAGCATGGTGAGAGGCCCTTGTCGGAAGATTGGGCAGACGCGGCCCGGTTGTGCCTGATTGGGAAGGTCACCCCTATTCCGGGTCTTGCACCCGACGACGCGCTCACCCTTTGACGACCATGACCACGTCCAACTCATCTCAGATTCCGTCCAAAGGCTGCTAGCATAACCGAAAACGACTCTTTGTCCTGGCTCATGCGATCCAGACCTGTGTTGTCATGCAACGACCATCCAAATGGGTTTCAGCCGCCAAAGGCAGCGGTCGAGGAAGACGAAGATAGAAGGAATGCTGAGGAGCTGAGAAGCAAGAGAGAAAAGTGGAAGAGCAATCAGTACATAGTGTATTCACTGTGCGTCTTGAGACTCTTTGTATCTCTTCAAACCAACAGGTATGCCCGTCGTTAGCTATCTGCATGGTACATACTCACCGTATTAGGACGTCCAGCCCTCTCTTTGTGGATGAGACCATTGCAGACAAGCCATGCCCAGCGAGTGTCAACCTGCGCTCCTCGCCTTCATCTCCCCTCAAGCACTGTCGGCCCCCAAGCGAGTTACCGAATGCATAGAGCGAAGGCTTTCGGTCTCGACGCACTGCAGCAGGCCCTTCGGTGAACCCGCACCCTTTCCGCAGTGTATACCGGACTCTTTGTTCCCCTCGGGCGAAACAGTCACCGCGATCCTGCCGAACCATTTGCTCGACGACATCACAGGTTCTGGATCTCTAACTAACCCTTCTCATATCCATCAAAGACAACGTCGGACTCTCAAAAGGAGAAAGGGTTCATCCTCGCTACTCTCTAAGTTATGGTTCTCAGAATCCTCACGAACGCTCGAGCGCAGCCCAAACAGCACCTGTATCTACCCTCTGGTGTCCATTGCCAATCGATCGCTTTTCGAGGGTCTCAACCCCTCGCTCTCGTTCACCTCCGCAAGACCCGCAGACCCGCGATTCTACCAAGGAGAAATCTGGACAGGGCTACGAGAGTGGCACCCTTATCCGCCTCTACTCTCCCCAAGACAAGGTTACACCGACGACGAGCTCAGCTACAGAGCCTTCTCTCTCAGTTCCTGAGAGGAAGCTGGATGCCGACGCTGGCGAACGGGAGACGGCATAGGCCCTGGAGGGCGTAGCGACAGTCTTTGGTGCTTGGGACAATTGCTTCCAGTCCGTAGAAGTAAGTCATCGTCCAGGTGTGCGTTGGGCCATCGAAACTCACCGCTTGTCCGTCATCGTTGCATCGTGGCCTCCACGCTGACTAGGATCATCGTTCTCGAGGACGACCGGACGGGACGAAAGGAGAAGGAATCAAGGGCAGTACTGACACGCATTCCGCGTCTCGTCGCACCAGACAGTCTGATCCAACCTCTGAATCCACCAACCTCGTACATCAACCACGATTGCCACTGAAGGTCCTCCGCCAGCAGTGTTCTCTTCGCGCTGCTACAAGGCCACCCGCAAGCTCAGTTTGCCCTCTTCCGAGTTGCTGAAAGAGCTTCGCAAGTGGATCTGCCACCCTGCGGCTCTTGCTTATTCACGGATCGAGCAGAGCACGAAAGACGGGAGATGGGTTGCGTGTTCATCGATGCTCAGTTGGTGTGTTCTGTTCCGCTTGCAAGGGTGATGCAAAGTAGAGCTGACCGTGACCAATTGGCAGACAGAATACGACGAGTAGACTGCACCTCCCAACAACAATCCACCACGTCATATCGGGGCACAGTCAAGACGCTCTCCGGATACGATCTGGGTGCTCGGTACATTCCTTCGCCTCATCTACTTCATATAACTTTCCTCGCATATGTTGACGTTGTAGTCGTTGCCCCTTCGCCTCTGACATGTTCATGGAACCGGGAATTGACCATCTGGTCTCTAGGGACAGAAATCATCCATCAGGACGGCGTCTCCGCTATCTGACCATCCATGATAGTCGTACGCCGTATAGGCGATGAGAGTCTATCCGTCCGTGAAAGGTTCGTGAGCCTATGGTGACCCATGGAAGACATCGTTGCAATATCATATTCTTTGACGAACCCAAGAATATCACGCTGATTGGGTGTTGGCAAAGAAGGTGAGTGGGCCTCGCGTATAGTGTGCACTTGCTGAATATCACAAAGGACGGGCAGGAGCTCCTGTATTTCTACTAGCTGAATAGCAAACCAGCAATTTGTCACATCATTTATCCAAGTACAGCTGAGGGAAAGCGAGTGTGGTTATAGCTCTCACATTGGCGATAGTACTCGACTACGAACTCTTCGAGAACCCTTTCCAATGCAACCCGATGTCTCCCATTCATCAGCATTTGTGACCTCTGTCTTCAGCCTGCTTATTGCTCGATCCTCTCATCCGTTTACGAAGCTTTGCCACAGATGCATACCTATACTGCTATGTCGCATAGCGGCAAGAATGTAATACTTGCTGTCTCCAGGAGGAAAGAGCCTCGAGATCGTTGCGACCTCGAATCAGTGTGGGAGATACGGAACGAGAATGACGCCTGCTGGTAGTTAACACAAACAACGGTCAGACTGCGTGATTAAAAGGCGAACCATTGGCAAACTGAGGATAACAATGATGTGGTGAACAACCATTGCTTAGCGCCTATCAATTTATAATGACTATTTACAAATGCTTTAACAGCCTGAGCCGTAGAGACATAGAAACGTTACTGTGGCCAGGAGGCAGCAATGTAGAGCAAGCCATGCGGACGAAGGTAGCGTCCGCAAGTGTTCAGGATCGTCGAAATCTTGCGTGGCAGGTGAAAACCCAGCGATGACGGTACATGGAATGGGCATGCTCCTGTCGTTCTTGGGTGGATGTCCTGGCCCAGCTGGAAGAGGGGAGGCAATATCGCTCGTGGCGGCAGCCGACCGTGTACAACGTCGATGCCAAGGCTGACGGCGCGAGATTGAGGGTCAGTCACAATCGATTTGACTTTGAAGTGGCCTGAGAGCAGCTGTGGGATGTGAAGACTCGGTGGTTGGATAAATGTCGAACTTGACCCTGGTATCGGCGATGCTACAAGGAGCCGATAAGTATTAGAGCCAAACTGATAAGGGTAGGACTTACATGGCGACCCTACAGCTGGCTTCCCGCAATAACCACCGAACCAGAAAGGGACAGCGAGAAAGGCGGCAAGCAGAGTCGATATTGGTGACGAGCGTAGTGGCGAACAAGAGGCTCGGTGGGTTGGAGATCTCGACGGGGCTGACGAGCACAGGCATGGGCACCCTAGATCCTTGCTGGGAACGAGGGTGGTGGTCTTTGTGGCCCCAGATCGTCTCAGCGAGAGCAAGAGCGATCCTGGGCATAAGGCTGATGGTCGTCCAATGACGGCCGACTGTTAGATGCACCATTCGAAGAAGGGATGGGTTGGTGTCTTGAGTGAGCCCGAGATGCACACATTCGTCCCCCGACAGATCCACCAAGAATGATGTGCCCAAGATGGGGGGTGAGACAAGTTGGCTGTGAAGAGCCATCTTGCTCGGCCTCATCACACGTCCAGTGACCCTTGAACGCTGGTAGTCCATGCCAAAATCCACCAGGTGAATCTCGTCCTGTCGTAACTTGTAATTGGGGAACGCCGATGATTCACCACTTTGCGTTCTTCAGGAGCTGGAGGACCCATGTAACTGCCTCCTTCGGATGAGATATCGAGTTCCGGCGAAGCTGCTATATTCACGGTGCATGGTGAATGTGTCGACCGGCACGACCTTGCGGCCGATTCCTGGTCGAGTGTCGCTAGCCCAGGAGCTGCTCTTCATCGATTTGCCTCCACGTCGGCTGATGGGCGTTCAAGGAAGTCGAGAGGTGCTGAGGTGTGGTTCGTCGCTATCATCGTTGTCGAACGAGCTTCGGGTGGATGAAGGAGGGAGTGTCACCGATGCCGAGAATTGAGTCGCTGATTTCGCTCGGGCCCGACGTCCAGTAAACCCATCATCACACTCCCTCGCTGCATGTCACCAGCGCGGATCTGGTGCATTCCAGTGAGCCCTGTGCCTTCGGTTGTCTACGGCGTCTTCGTTGTCACCCCCACCGTGTCCTCCACCTGCTCACA
This sequence comes from Coprinopsis sp. MPI-PUGE-AT-0042, assembly GCA_020736565.1. Taxonomy (NCBI): domain Eukaryota; kingdom Fungi; phylum Basidiomycota; class Agaricomycetes; order Agaricales; family Psathyrellaceae; genus Coprinopsis; species Coprinopsis sp. MPI-PUGE-AT-0042. The sequence continues at coordinate 234,230 of JAHBOF010000070.1, read as the reverse complement.
AACAACCCTTGTGCCACCGGGGTCAAGATGCGTGGAGCCAAAGGCGAATCGGCGTTCTCTGGAAATCGATTGAACCTTTAGTCAGCACTGGGGACAGTATGAGGAGCTGCGAGAATGAACATACCTTTGGGATGGTGGGAAAGACGCGCATAGTGTAGGCGATCCCCTTTCTCTTCTTCGTCTGGCGAATGTGAGGCTTGTCTCGAAAGCCCGTTTCTTGCTCGATCTCGAAATTGACGTCCTATTTTGGGTGAATGGACCAGCGACGTTGATCCATTCGTCGTGTGCGTGGAAGGTGAGGTTGAGGGCATTGGTTAGCAAGGGGGGTGTTCGAGGGGCGATAGCGTAGTGGTAAAGCTGGTGTTGGCTGCTTGCTCAAACGGAGGAAGTAAGAAAAAGTCTGGCCTGAGCAAGGAGTTAGTGAAAGGAAGGCAATACATAATGCATAATGGACAAGCTTACCATTGGTGATTAGTTGGTCGCAGACATTGGTGTGCGCGACGTTGACAGAGACAGGTAAGGTAATGGTGAAGTCGCCAGTGGATGGACATCGGTATGCAAAGCATGCTCTTTCAAGCGTCCTCCGTATTGAAAACGGGCGACCGAGCCCCCAAAGCATTGGTAGGAAGGCGACCGTAGCTCTTGTCCTCGTCGCGAAGCCATCAAATTTTGAGGGTGCCCACCCTTGAATCGCCCATCCTACGCATGACGCAGACGGCGTGAGGATGAGGCGACCATTTGATTCCTAGCCATATGACGAAGGCAAGAAGGCGGGACGCTTGAAGTCGTTCAAGAGGTGGAGGTAGGATGTTTTGTGGCTAAGCAGCGGCTATGAGAGAGTATAGATAGTCTCAAGGGGGAAGTGGAATGTAGATGAGGATGGTGGAGGAGGAAGAGAAGGGGTGGGAGAGCAGGCGCCTGTTGGATGATGGCTGAGCGGCCCGGCAGTGCCTTATTGGGAAGGCATCCCCCTATTTCCGTCCGTTTGACCCCAGGAAAGCCTGAAGAGATGGTGAGTATTGCATTAATCGATGCTAAGCGAGTGCTCTCTGTTGTGGCTATACGGTATTATGAAGCATAGCTAATGATAAATAGCTGCTGCATAGATTAACTGTAAACCGCTCCTCCAAACGGCTATCCAACCCATGCCAACCCAGTCAAGATTGCAGGGTGCACCGACAGATATTGCTCTATACAAACTCTACGAGGCTTTCACGTTCCTGCATATTATTGACTTCACATCTCTTCCCTCAATGTTCAGGGTTGAGCTGTGAGCGCGATTAATCGTGAGCTTAGAAAAGACGCCGCTATTGATGATATTGTTTTGTTTGAGGTGCTCAACGATGTCACGGAATCCGGATCCTTGGCGTAGGTAAAATAAAGGGAGAGGACGATGCGATTATGTATCCCAAGAGATTAACATAGGGAATTGCAGCATCAGAAACCGGATAGGGAACCTGTAGACCGTGGTCAAAATCAAACCGTTCGATGGTGGACGAAATCCGATCGGCGCCTGCGCCGTCGCAATATAATGACGCCAACACAGTTGGACAAGGTGTATCATCCAACAATCTGAGAGAACGTGAGTGCGCCGGTTGACACTCTACACTGGCGATATTACTCAATCAGGAGCTCTTTAGTCCCTTCCGTTTCCCATTGTCATTCGATCAGCTCAGGAGTTTCCCGCTTTTGTGTCCATCTTGTCCCACTTGTTTGGCAACACCTCGTCAATCTGTCTGATATGCATAGTGCATCGGAACGAAAGGTCACTTGGCAAAGAATAGTCCACTCTCTTCACATCATGGAAGAGCCTTGAATATGTCAGAGCACCCAGTCTACTTCGGGGACACCGAATGAAGCGAAAGCCTGCTAGTTAGTAGTAACTGCCAAGAGTTGACAAATGCCAATTTAGAGACCAATGGATGGCATCGTCAGCACCGACTGCTCAGCGTCTAGTCTTGAGCTATGACAATGGCTCGAAGGATGGCAGGAAACCAATAGATACCTGGCTACATATAGGTGAACAGATACTGGTACAGAATTATTGAAGTACATCCAAGACGAAGGCCACATAGCTACTAACGAGAAAAATACATGAAGGCTAATGAATTCAAATAATGATGTTACGCGGGTGCTACTACTTAATTCTACAATGGCCGTGGGGTGTAACATTCAGTCCATTTATTGCCAAACTTGGCATTTGAGAAATCGAGATACGAAACAGATGATGTGGGGAGTGTGACGACATTTGAATTGGTGAGGACATGGGCTTCGGGTCGAACAAACATGAGGTGGGCTGAAAGGTCAGACGGAGAAAGGAGCCAGCCTGTCCTCTTTCCATCCTTGTCTTCCTGGTGAACATAGAGGGGGGTATGTTCAGAGAACACATCCCACACATGGACTGAGCTGTCTCTTGAGCAAAAGACAACATGGGTCCCATCCAGTGAGTATGCGACTGACTGGATGCCGCCGGCGTGTACCTTGAGGGCGCCCACCTGCTTTCCTGTAGACATATTCCAAATACGCAGAGTTTCGTCGTCTGAGCCAGAGACGAGATGAGCCCCATCAGGGGAGTATGCAAGTGCATTGACCCAGTTGGTATGGCCTTTGAGGACCTTCACCTCCTGTCCTGTGGACAAATCCCATACCCGAATCTCTCCAGCGCTTGAGCCAGAGACAACATGGGCTCCATCGGGTGAATAGGCAACTGCATTGACCGCGTTGGTGTGGCCCTTGAAGAGTCTCACCTCGTCACCCATTGACATATCCCACACCTGGACTGAGCTATCCCATGACCCAGAGACAACATGAGTCCCACTGGGCGAGTAGGCCACTGCCCTGACCTCATCGGTATGTCCCTTGAGGACCCTCACTTCCTTGCCTGTAGACAAGTCCCACACCCGGATCGAGGTGTCCTCTGAGCCAGAAACAACATGGGTCCCATCAGGCGAGAAGGCCACTGTACTGACCTCATGAGTGTGACCCTCAAAGACCCTCACCTCCCTCCTGGTAGACAGGTCCCACACCCAGACTGACTTGTCGTCTGAGCCAGAGACAAGATGAGTCCCATTGGGCGAGTAGGCTACTGCCCGAACCCAGTTGGTATGTCCAATGAGGACGCCCACCTCCTCCAGTGTAGACAAATCCCATATTTGGATGGAGTTATCCTGTGAGCCAGAGACCACATGTGTCCCATCTGGCGAGTATGCAACTGCAGTAACCATGTTGGTGTGGCCCTTGAGAACCCTTCTCTCCTCCTCTGCAGACAGATCCCATACCCGGAGAGAGTCTTGGCCTGAGCCTGAGACAACATGTGTCCCATCAGGCAAGTAGGCCACTGCTTCGATGCCGGTGGTGTGACCCTCAATGACTTTTACCTCCTTCCCTGTAGACAGATCCCACACCCGGATTGTTGCATCCATCGAGCTAGAAACAGCATGGTTGCCATCTGGGGAGTAATCCACCGCCCACACCTCATCAGTATGGCCCTTGAGGACCATTACTTCGTCTCCTGTCAACATATCCCATGCCCGGATCATTTCATCGTTTGAGCAAGAGATTAGATGGGTCCCATCTGGTGAGTAGGCCACTGCCCTGACCGCGCTGGTATGCCCTTTGAGGACCATCACCTGCTCTCCTGTAAAGAGATCCCACACATGGACCGACTTGTCCCATGAGCCAGATGCAACTTGGGTCCCATCTGGTGAGCAGGCCACTGCCATGATGGAAGAGGTGTGTCCCTCGAGGAACCTCACATCGTGACCTGTAGACATGTTCCACACCCTGACTGACTTGTCGTCGGAGCCAGAGATAAGATGGGTCCCATTCGGTGAGTAGGCCACTGCTCTGACCCAGTCGGTATGTCCCTGGAGGACCCTCACTTCATCTCCTGTTGCCATGTCCCACACCCGGACTGTATGGTCACTTGAGGCAGAGACAGTGTGGGTCCCATCCGGCGAGTACGCCACTCCCAGGACCTCGCTCGTATGCCCCTTGAGGACCCTCACTTCCTCTCCAGTAGAAAGATCCCATACTCGGACTGAATGGTCACCTAATCCAAGTGCAACGTGGTCACCATTCGGGGAGACTGCAAAGGCATACAACTCATCCTTGAGAGTGATGCAAGCCACCATCGCCTCACCCCCTACACCATGTGCACTGGTGAATCCAGGAATACCACCAAACTGCTGCCTCCAGTTCTGCACCATGGCTGAATGTCGGGGGAAGGTGGCAAGGGAAGACAGATACAAATGGGGTGTTGACAGTGCAGCCTTACTTGTGCTGTGATAGCGAGCAAACGCTTCAGCATCTGCCAGCTGGCCAACCAAATCCACAGGGCTCTCAAGTAGAAGTTAGCATGTGGCAAACATCTGCATGTGGAATGGACTGACCTTGGACTTTGAGAACCACTGCTGGACATTGTGAAGCATGTCTTGACAATGCCCGCGCTGGCCCAACAGATTCATTGCCTCCATCCAAAACAAAATTTGGAGCTGAAGGAACTGGCAGACCATCTCCGTAAGGCTATCCAGTGCTTCGAAGGGCGCAAGGATCAGATGGGCACTCCAATTTATGCATGCATACTTCAAAGAGGCTGAGATGTTGGCATCTATGCAGGTCGCCAGGGTCAGGTTATCATTGTCCATGTGGTAGGAACTGGAGACACCGGCGATGTTGAATCGCAGCTGCTGTGCCATGATCCGCAAGCATCCGTTTGTCAGACGGTGATGGTGCTGTTCCTGGTTGCAGAAGAACCTCTGTGAGCGGCGTGCGTCGAACAGGAAGTCGGCGAATGACTTGTGAAAGGACATGACCAGGTTGCCCTGGACGTAGAGGACAGCATGCAGTCGGTGCAGAATCTCCTCTGCAGTGCCAATGTCGAGTGACATCTTGTTCTGCTCGCGACTTTCATTGAGGATGGCGACCACGACGGCAGCCGATGTGCGTTCGATGGTGCAGAGAAAGGTATGAAGGATGTACAAACAGTCTTGGAACACATCAGGATCGCCTTGGTCTCGTGGATCAACAAGGGAAGTCTCGAGGATCTGTAGATACAGCTTGTCGAGTGTTGCAGTCGCGTTGCACGATGGTGGACAGGAGGGAGAAGGAGAGGTGAAGAGAAGCCGGTCCAATAAATTCTTCTGCACCTCGATGCTACGCCCCTTCACAAAATCTACCACCGTTGCTGCATAGATGAATAGCCCAGCTGCATCGGATACAAGCTGTTGGATCTGCTGGGTGGTGGTACATTGGGCGAGGTTTTCCTCGAGGTAAACCTTGATGTCGGCGCTGCTCTCCTCGAGCGGCACTTCTTCGAGGCGGCAAATTTGCTTGTTCGGAAAGGATTGGATCCTCTTGACCAAGGTTGGGTCCGACCGACTGGTGACGAAGAACTTGAGCCCTGATAGACGGTCGACAACATCAAACAGGGCGCCGAGGAATTCCGTACCCCCCGACCCCTCCAGTTCGTCCAGAGCATCAATAGGAAGAATGTAGCAGGGTTCGTTCGCCGCGAGCCGTTCTGGTGCAGAATTCTCCCATGGCATAATGAGGAGACCCATGAGCTGGGATCTCGGGCCATGGTTCACCGTATCGAACCTTCCATGCTCCTTCAACGCATTTCGGAAGGGTGCCGACCGGACTGCGAGCTGGTAGACAATTGTGCGGATGATCGATGATACAGATCGAGTGTCAAGGAACTGGCGCGAGCAGAAGAAGCTGCCGCCCAGTATCACCCTACTGTTCCCGTCGGCAATGAGGTTTTCGAAATAATAGGCGATGGTGTAGGCGATGGTTGTCTTGCCTGCACCGGCCTGACCTGAGAGCCAATATACACATTCGCTCCACGGAGACGTGATGATGGCCCAGTGTACAACCCCTTGAATAACATTGGTCCGCGTGCCTGGGGTGCATTGAACGCGGCGCAGAGCCGCCTCTTCCCCTGGCGCATAGTACATGTGCTCTGCTCGAAAGCAGACCTTGAGTAGAGCGGCGAGGTTCATCTGCGTCAGGGATTAGCAATGCTCGTCGATGAGAAATTGGAGCATACTATAAAATCATCTGCCGACCTTGCGGCGACTGGTTCCATATTGACTGTTCCTAGATTCATTCAACTCAGCATTCGTTGGACAATGCATGCTGCAATGCATACCATAGTTTATGCCCGTGAATGCATTTCCTGTGTTTCTAATGTAATTCGTGGCCCCGTAATGATGAAGCGGAACATCTTCCTGACCTGAGAAAGCAATACAATGAATCGTCAGCTTGCGTGATGGTGAAGGGCGAGAAACTCGTCGTACGCGCACTTCCTAAAAATGGAGGGTCACCCAGTGGGGTTTCCATTCCCTGGCCTTGTACAGTGTAGCGATCGTAGCCACCCCACCCTCGACTCGCGCTCCAATCGCGCCCCCTGGAAGAAAGGTACTCTCTCCCATTGCCACCTTCCCCCCCGCCTACGAATTCACGTTCATCAACCGTTTGAGTGAAAGGAGACAATGCACTCCGCATCGGTACGTCCCTATTCCGGCGATGGCTGCTATACCGTCGATCCTCCCAACTCCTGTCGGCAATCTCAGACGGAATCCAGCTCGCTCCACCAGACAGAACATCGTCTATCTGTCCTGCCGAAGAGCTCGGACCTCCTTGAGCAGTGCGATACGGCTGAGGCGAGAGACTCCTGGACCTGTGCCTTGTCATCCTCCTGTCTGCTGGTAATGCACCGCTTTCCCGGGTTGTCCAGTGCTAGAACGCACGCAGACGTCAGTGATGAACTAGGGGAAGCAGAGAACGTCACTCACGTTTTCCCATTCGGTTTCGATTCTTTGCCGTCTTGCGGGTGGCTGATAGTGGTCTCTGCCCCTTGCTTCTCCTCCGTGATCCTGACGAGAGTCTCCTGGGTCATACGAAGACGAACGGCGGCGTCTCTTTGTTGGGGTTGTCTGACTGCTGCTTGTGCCTAATTGTTGTCCATATTGAGCGTCTGGTAGGGTTTGCCATGCATTCGAGTCCCAAGGATAGGCCCTCCCCATCTGTTGGTTTCCTGCAGAGACGTTAGCATCGCACGTTGTACAGTAAATGTGTAGCTCACCCATCGTACCCTGGATCGAGGATCTATCGTTCGATCCTCCAGCAGTCGGAGGAGCTGCCTGTCGAGACTGATAGCGGGATGGCGATGTGGAGATCCTCTGGCCCGTGAACCAACGCTGCCCCTGGTCTCTCTCGTCCATGCCGTGCTTTCGTGGGATGCAATTGTCCTCAACAGAGAAAGTTGCAAGATAAAGGGAGAGAATAGAGCTGTTGTGATCACAGCCACCGCGTGCAGCAGAGCAGAAGCCTCATGTTGCTGTGAATTTAGAGCTGTGATGTTAGCGTTGGCTGCAATTCAATACATAAACCCTATTCATACCCTAACACTGATGAACGTCGATAATAGGCCGTGGTATGCCCGGCGCTCGTTCTGGTCAGCTGGTGGCGTTTACACAGAACGGCATTGCTGGTCGAGCTTGCGAGCCTACATAACGTCCTCGACAATTTTCTGGCAGTGATGGGCGTCGAGAAAAATCACTTCAACAGGCAAGCTCAACTTGAAAGCACTGTGTTCGGGTATGCGGGGAGATGATGAAGGTCAAGAACACTTTTAATATTGAACTTTCGGACACAAATGTTGTATAGAGGTAACTGAAAAGTTTTGGAGGGCTCAGAGTCAGCGCAGATTCATTCTATCTGAAGAGAGGCGTAGAAACTTACTATAACACAAGAACACCTTCAGGTATCATCAGACGTGCCCAGTTGCCAGCTCGTAGAGCGCATGACTCGCTACAAACTCAGAGTCGCCTCTTCTTCCCTTGCGAAAGACGCCAGCACTGCCTGCGTCTCGCCTTGACAGGATTGGACAGGTATCACTGCACCGCAATTTGCAGCTAAGGCTGCTAGATATCCGGATATCTAATGATTCCACTGCCGCTCCCTGCAGAGGCAAACCAGCAAACACCATATTGCCCTGTTGCCGTTTCTTGCGCAATCAGTACCTGAGGGTAAGTTGGGCGACGTCGATGGCAGTAGGAACGTCGATTTGGTCGCCTATTTTGGGGTACGGGTTCATTCATGTTCGTGACCATCACCTCCGGCCTACCAAAGAACATGGTCAGGACCACCGTTCTGAGAGTGCGCGAAGGATGTTCAAGAACTCACCACTTGCCAGCGATCTGAACATGAAACGGCGCTTGATAACGCACTCTTCAAGCGCCTGATTGGGGCGAAGCCCCTTTGTCCTGGGGGAACGGGATTGCAAAGTGGCTGTGACATGGCTAGGTGCATCGCCACTGGCTGCCTCCCAGCCATGTCGAGAGAGCCCCGGCCGCAGGTACCCATATCACATATGGGGCTTACGCCTGCGAGCTTTCCACGACGCACTTCACGTGCGACGAAAACAACCTCGTCTTAGTATTGAGACTGCTGAGACGCTCGCTGACGTTCTCAGACCGTTTATAGCCAAGGGCGCCAGGGGGAGAAGGTGTAAGGTCAGGTGGAAATGGCGGTCCAAGGGTCCATGGTCGAATGCGCCCAGATCCTACGATCCAACAGAAAATCAGTCTGAGAGAGCGAAATCAACGAGAGGAAGAACGAACACACCGTCTGCCCAGCCATAACCTCCTTTACATCGTCCAATACCTCCGCCTCTCCCCACTGTTCGTTCGCACATAAACCACCTCTAATTGCCAGCGATAACCGAATCCTCCTTGAACGCCTCCCTTCACGCTTTCGACATTTCCCTCTTTAATCAATCTTGCTCCCTAGTTTGTCGTCGGAGGGAACAATGGTAACGAGCGGCACGTAGGGACGTTCGTCACGTCACGACGATCCGGAGGACATTCTGCTTCAAATCGAGTTATAGTGCTTGTTTACTGGACAGTCGAGGTACCCCGATAGGCTAATTGCCGAGGCGCCGTTTCCTGACCTCGAGCTGTGCAGAGTAGGCGAGGAAAGACAATCCTGGGGTGTAAAGACCGTAGTCCTTGAGAGGAGCAAGTTGTTTCGCGAGTCGCGACTGGGTTTCTGTTGCAGAAAGACGAAGAACGTGAGGTGTAGAATCTGGCTGGGCCGAGGGGGGCGAGGGTGTCTTGGTGGACAACGTTGAAGAAGTTGTGTCCAGAGGTGGTATGGATGAGGAGGTAGACGGCGTGTTGGTCGCTAGCGTTCATTCCGAGCTCTGGTGATATGCGACTGCGGAGTAAACGTTAACGATGGTACCGGAGTCTGGATAGAGGGAGGACGCACTCCGCAGAAGCCTTCTCGGTATGCCCTTTCAGCTGTTCTAGCTTCCATCTACGCGAGGAGTAGACAACAGTCGGATACCCTTGGATACTATGTGCTTCTGCATAGACATCCTTGCGCATCGTGGTTGACCTCTGTCACCCTGTCCTATGCCCTCCTCTCTTGCTAGTGCGGCCCAAACCGGCACAAGCTTGCTAAAATCGTAAGGCCGTCTGCAAGGATTGGATTTGGGTCACATCTCGTTGAGGACCGTTCCTTCCCCGGAGAGGTTTGGCGATGGCGATGATTGGAGGAAGAGGGTAGTAGAGGGCGCCCTTCGTTGGTTTTGTGGTGGCCGCACTGAAAATCGTCCTTGTGTACGCGTTCTTGAGGGTACGCCATGGGAAGTCGGAGTTGCCCTTCCCCCTTGAGTTGCTCGATGATCTTTGTCTCTGTATGAGAGCAAGGTAGGATAATCTGCTATGCCGTCCCTGTCGCAGAGTTCTACAATCCATGAGCGCTACATTCCACGGGAAAGCCAGTTAAAGACGTACCTCCATGTTCGACGCAGCCCAACCTTGCCAGTCTGCCCTGGGTGTGTCTTCCCTCGAAGCCATCGAGATTGACGCATGCCTGACCATTCGCCCATCGCGTGCATGGCATGTGACAGTCTGAGGGAGAGGTGGCCATTGGAATCCTGGTTTTACGATAGAGGTAGACGTCTGAATGCTCGATGTCGTTCAAGGGGTGGAAGGCGTCGAAGATCGTGGCCCTGAAAAGCCAACGGTTCCAGTGGGCATATACGCTGTCGCAAGACTTGCAGGTGCATTCTTGGTAGCTGAGAAGCGGATATAAGAGAGTATAGATGGTATAAATGGTAAAAGTAGAATATAGATGAGGAAGGTGGAGGAGGAGCAAGAGGAGGGTGAGAGCCTGAGAACGAGCGCCTGTTGGATGACGCCCGAGCGGCCCGGTGATCCCTGATTGGGTAGCTCACCCCCTATTATTCCTGTCCCAGTTTACACTCGACAACCATGACTGCACCCATCCAATCACCAACTCCAGCTAAACGACCTTGCTAGGATGAGGAAACCTCTCCATCCGTGATTTACAGGTGTCTCGGGCTCCTCTCATTGGGCCATTACCGTCCAAACGAGTCCGACGAGGCACTGAACCACACAGGGCAATGGTGCAGGACTTGCAACGATGGTAGGAGATTAGCGAGGCTCGCAAGCAAAAGGGTCGAGGGCTGAGGCTGAGAGAATCCGGAAGCCAAAGCTCCAACATTCCTTGCATTTCCCCAAATACGCAGGTACGCACATCCAAGTTGGCAGTAAGCTTTATGGCGCATTCCCACTCTGTTGGGATTCTAGGATCCGCCCACAATGGCGGGGATTCTCTTGAAAAGATATGAACAGCAGCGATTGGCTCACGCTTTACGTGTCACTGGCCAACGAACTCTCCAACTTCCATGCTCGCCCACAAACCGGAGAAGGTTCTTGAGTCGATCCACACCACGCTCGCCGGGACGGAAGGCGAGAAACTTTGCTGAGTCCTTGTCCTCCTTCTCGCACAACATTCGGCGAGGTCCTGCCAAACATTTCACGAGATGGAGCACATCAAGGAATTCTTGCCTAACTGTCCGTTCACTCTCCGTCAAACCATACCAGAGGCAAATCCAGCTCTCCGAAGCAAAAGGACCTTGTTCCCGCTGCCCTCGTATGCACCATCACCCGGACCCCTCACGAACGCTCCAGCGCCGTCCAATCTACACTTTGTATCTACCTCCTAGGTTTAATTTCCAATCGACTGCATTTCGAGGATGTGAAATAAACGAAGAACAAATACGAGGTACACTAAGAGTCCGTGTGGTAGAGTCCGTTTCGTTACAAAACACCTTTGCAAAACCCAAAGCTGGGCCGCCACTGACTCGATATATTTCCGGTCAGCCATACTGAAGTCCAAGCTCAAACCAGCTCGACCTCAACATCTTCCGTGTATACCTGCAAAGAGGCGTCTTCGTTGGCGAAGAACCAGTGTAGAGTGTGTTTGCGTGGATGTCGGATGCGGATGAAAGTGGCTGCTGTACCCTGGTCGGTGACGCTCCACTGAGTTGGCAACAAGAGATCCTACATTGAAACATTAGCTCGAAGAGCGATATTCACGGTTCCAGGGAAAGGAATCAACTTACATTGTAGACGTCTGGGTTATCATGCTCCCCTCGTCCTGTTATATCGGTGACTTTCTAGTATGCATGCTGTGATGAAGACAAGCAGGTTGTAAGAGGCGTTGATCACAACCTGGAGGATATCTTGCGTTAACCCTAGGTACTCTGGTGGTCCGTGGGCTTCTGTCCCGATAGTCCAATGAAGTGAAGGTAGCTCTTGAGCACGAGTTGTGAAGAGTTTGCCGAGCAAGATGGAGGTGCAATGTCGAGAGTAAGGTCCTTGAAATCGATGGGAGTCTCAGGGTCAGTGTTTCTGCAACAGTAGATTGGAACGGAAAGGGAGGGCGCCGGCTCGGTTGCAGAGGTTGAGCCCATCGTCGTTGTTGTCGTGAATGAGGATGCGATCGATGCGTTGGTCGTGGACAGTTTCGCATGTCGTAGAACACTGTGCAGTAAACATGAGTAATTGTCGAATTCTGGAGATGTGATGAAGATGCACTCTGCAGCAGGCTATCCAGTAAACGTGAAATGCTTCAACTCCCGTCCAGCGTTATCCCCCTATCCTGGAGGTTCGAGATGTCGAAGGTGTGTGCATATCGGCACGGCCTGCCGCGAGCTTTGCCCAGACTGGCACAGGGCCCTTACAACGCCCTCTCCGAAATCGTATAGCCCAACGATTGGGGGATGATGACAGCAGTGGTCGTGGTAACAGTGTTGAACGAGCGGGGCAGATCGTGCTCGTCGGGCTTGTCCTCCTCGCGTACGTGGTCTCAGATATGTGCTCTGAAATTCGGAGGCGATGGTGCTTTTCGATGGTCCTGCAATCTTCAAACAGACGACGATGAGCTGATATCTTTCATTTGCACCTCGTCAGCGTTCATCTCACGTAAAAGCCGACGATAACACTCACCTCCATACTGAAACAATTCACCGATGGCGTGCCAACGTCTTGCAGTTCCTCCCAGGTCGGCACGGACTACTCGCAACACGCAGGTCGGCAAAGGTGCCCAAAAGTCAATCTGGACTCAAGCCGGAGTAAGGTTGGAGGGCCCTGTCGAGTCTCCTGCGAAGAAACCAGGGTGAGGATGGGTAGCTTCTGGATCTATTATAAGCCATAAACTTGTATACACGCGAACACCAACAATACACACACCTCAGCACAGAGCCTCTGCCCCAATCCAATCTCTAGTAATAGTTCCTTTGTCGCCATCTTCAGTCGAAAGGGCTTCTAATGCCATGCCGATTCCGTCTTCAAGGATGCTGAGAAGAATTTCAGGAGCTCGACGAGCCCTTTAGGCGAATGCGAGAACTACAGCAAAGGTGCCTGATAGCGAAGAGGTCCAGCGTCTTGATTCGGTCTATGAGGTGCAGCCATACGATACTGTCCCGTAGAGCAATGGCCTGTGGACTGGGAGGTGCTGGTCGCTTGATCAGGCGGATGAAGCATGGCAAAGGATGACCTGACTAGGGAGTGAGCAAAAAGAAGACAAAAGGCTGTGGGTAAACTAACCATTGGGTGATGATTGGTCGCAGAGGTCGGCGTACTTGATGTTGCTAGACAGGGAAGGCAGGTGCGGTTGCCAGACGAAGCCTGGATTAGCTCGTGCGTGATGACGAAGTCATTGTCGGTACGGTGTTAACCCTGTAAGTCGTCCACGCTGAATACGAGCGTTTGAACGTGGTGGTATCTTGTCCCACTCCTTCTTTGCGAAGCCATCCAAATTCGTGGATACCTCCCCATCCACTGGCCTATCCGTGCTTGACGTAGGAAAGCGTCGGACAGAGGTGACCACGGAGGTACTGATTGTACGGCGGGGGGGACAAGGCGGAATCCTTGATAGTATCCACTGGGCGGCGAACGTGCCTACGATGCTGAAGAAAACAATAGTTTCGTTGGGCGTATACGCCACACAGAGGGAGAGGCTGGCATTTGAGCACTTGACAGCAGAGAGGTAAAATTAGAAGGCATGAATGCCATGGGGACAAAGTTGAGGAAATCGGAGGATGAAGAACAGGAGAGAGCATGGAAGACTGGGCAAAAGCGGCCCGGTCGTGCCTGATTGGGAAGGTCACCCCTATTCCGTCCCTTACACCCGACGACGCGCTCAACCTTTGACGACCATGACCCCGTCCACCTCATCCCAGATTCAGTTCAAACGCTACTAGCATGACTGAAGACTACCCTTTGTCCTGACACATGCGATCCAGACCTGTGTTGTCGCGCTCCCAGCATCCAAACGAATTTCAGCCCACCAAACGCAGCGATTGAGGACGACGGAGAGAGGAGAAAGGCTGAGCGCTGAGGAGCTGAGAAGCGAGAGAGAAAGCTCTGAGAGAAAGCAGCACCTTGTGTGCTCACTGTGTGTTCCAAGAGTCTACGAATCTCTTCAAACGAGCAGGTACGCCCATCGTTAGCTATCCGCATGTTCCATACTCACCGTTTTATAACTTCCAGCCCTCTCTTTGTGGACGAGAGCATTCCAGACAGGCCATGGCCAGCGAATTTCAGCCCGGGCCTCTCGACTTCATCTCCATTCAAGTACTATCAACCCCAAATGGGTCGCCGAATGCATAGCGCGAAGGCCCTCGGTCTCGAAGCAATGCAGAAGGTCCTTTCGTGGACCCGCACCCTTTCCGCAGGGAATTCCGGACTCTTTGTTCCCCTCTGGCGAAACAGTCACCGCGATCCTGCCGAACCATTCGCTCGACGACATCACAGGCTCTGGATCTCTAACTAGCCCTTCTCCTACCCCATCCAAAACGACTCGAAAGGAGAAGGCGTTCGCCCTCGCTACTCTCTACTTTATGATCCCAAGACTCCTCACGGACACCCCAGCGCTGCCCAAACCGCACCTGCACCTACCCCCTGGCTTCCTTGCCAATCAATTGCCTTTCGAGGGCCTCAACCCCTCGCTCTCGTTCACCTCCGCAAGTCCCGCAGACCCGCGATTCTACCAAGGAGAAGTCAGGACAGGGCTGCGAGAGTGGCTATCTCATCCGCCTCTACACCCTCCAGGGCGAGGTTACACCGGCGACGAGCTCAGCTGCAGAGCCTTCTCTCCCCGTTCCTGAGAGGAAGCTGGGTGCCGACGCCGGCGAACGGGAGACGGCGTAGGCTCTGGAGGGCGTGGCGACAGTCTTTGATGCGGGACCGTTGCGTCCAATCCGTAGAGGTAAGTCATCGTCCAGGTGTGCGTTGGACCATCGAAAACTCACCTCTTGTCGGCCATCGTGGCATCGTGGCCTCCACGCTGACTAGGATCATCGTTCTTGAGGACGACTGGACGGACAAAAGGAGAAGGAATCAAGGGCAGTACTGACACGCATTCCTCTTCTCGTCGCAACGGACAGTCCGATCACGACCTCTGAATCCACCAACCTCGTACATCAACCACGATTGCCACGCCAGGTCCTCCGCCGGCAGCGTTCTCTTCTCGCTGCCACAAAGCCACCCACAAGCTCATGATCTGTTTGCCGTCTTCCGAGTCGCTGAAAGAGCTTCGCAAGTGGATCTTCCACCCTGCGGCCCTTGCTTATTCGCGGATCGAGCAGAGCATGAAAGACGGGCGATGGGTTGCGCGTTCATCGATGCTCAGCTGGTGCGTTCTGTTCCGCTTGCAAGGATGATGGAAAGTAGAGCTGACCGTGACCAATTGGCAGATAGAGCATGACGGGTGAACAGCACCTCCAAACGGCGATCCACCACATCATATCGGAGCACAGTCAAGAAATCCTCCGTACCTAATGCGTGCACTTGGTGCGTTCCTCATCCACTTCATATACCCTCCCCCACACGTGTTGGCGCTATAGCCGTTGCTCCTTTCCCTATACACATTCATGGGACTGAGAAATAGGCCTTCTGACCTTCTGGTCTCCAGGGACAGAAATCATTCATCAGGACGGTGTCTTCGCTATCTGACCGTCCATGATAGTCGTTCGCCGTGTAGGCGACGAGTCGATCCGTCCGTCAACTGTTTGTGGGCTTATCATGAATGATGGAAGACATGGTTGGGATATCGTCTTCTTCGACGAACTGCAGAATATACACCGATTAGATGTTGGCAAAGAAGGTGAGTGGACATCATGTGTAATGTTCCTTTGCTGAATCTTGCAAAAGAACTGACAGAAGTTACTGTCCTTCCGGAAGCTGAATAGCGAACCTGGAGTTTGTCGTATCGTTTATCCAACCAAGGTCGAGAGAATGCAAGTGCGGTTACAACTCCCATACTGGCAATAGTACTCAGCCACGAGCTCTTCGAGCCCTTGCTAATGTAATCCGATATCTCGCATTCATTGGTGTTTTCATCCTCTGCTTTCGGCCTGCTCACTGCTCAATTCTCTCATCCATTTACGAAGCTTTGGCAGTGATGCATTACTATCGCCGTATTGCATAGTGAGAAGAATGTAAGATTCGCCCTCTCCAGGAAGAAAGAGCCTTCGATTCGAGACCGTTACAACGCCGAGTCGACGTAGGAGATATGGAATGAGCTTAACGCGTGCTGGTAGTTGACACAAGCGCCTGTCAGGTTGCGCAAGTGAAAACCAAACCGTTTGGAGGCTGAAGGATAACGATGGCGTGGCGTGGCGAATGATAATTGCTTACCACTTAACTTGCGCTTAACACCTATCAACTTATGATAACTATTGACTATTGATAAACACTCTAATAGGCATAGAAATACAGAGACGAGTACTTGAATATCAAACAACATGGTACAGAAAAAGATTGTTCTAACGCAAAAAGTATATGATAGCATTACACGAGTTCGAAAGATTGTCGAGCGGGTTGTACTACAATGGCCGTGGGGTATAACACTCTGTCCATCGATCGCCGAACTTGGCGTTCGAAAAGTTGAGATAAGAAACAGCCGAAGATGGGATCGTGAGGACATTGGAATCGTCCGGCAGCAATGTATCGGGTCGAACAAACATGAGGTAGGCCGAGGGGTCAGTTGGTGACAGTAGCCAGCCAGTAGGTGCTCCACTTGAATCTTGCTGGTGAATGTAACAGGCTCTATAGTCTGGTGAAACGTCCCATATGCGGACTGTTTTGTCGTCAGAGCCGGAGACAATGCGGTTCCCATCTTGCAAGTAGGCTACTGCACCCACTGAGGTGGTGTGCCCCATGAGAACCTTCACCACCTTTCCTGTAGACAGGTTCCACACCCGGACTGATTTATCGTCAGAGCTGGAGACAACATGGGTCCCATCCGGTGAGTAGGCCACTGCTTGAATCCAGTTGGAATGTCCCTTGAGGATCCTCACCACCTTTCCTGTAGACAGGTTCCACACCCGGAGTGAATTGTCATGTGAACCAGAGACAAGATGGGTCCCATCCGGTGAGTAGGCCACTGCTTTGATGATTGCAGAATGACCTGTTAAGACCATCACCTCATCTCCTGTATATAGATCCCATACCCGGACAGATTTGTCCTTTGAGCCTGACACAACATGGGATCCATCTGGTGCGTAGGCCACTGCTGTGACCTCCTTGGAGTGGCCTTTGAGAACCCTTGCCTCCTCTCCAGAAGACAGATCCCATAACCGGACTGATTTGTCTTCTGAGCCAGAGACAATGTGGGTCCCATCTGGTGAGTAGGCAACTGCTGTGACTCTGCCAGTGTGGCCATTGAGTGTCCTCACCTCCTCTCCTGTAGATACATCCAACACCCTAACTGATCTGTCCAATGAGCCAGATGCAACATGAGTGCCACGAGGGGAGTAGGCAACTGCCTCAACCGTTGTGGTATGGACCTTCACAGCCATGACCTCCTCTCCAGTTGACAGGTCCCACACCCGGACTGATTTATCTTGTGAGCCAGAGACAACACAGGTCCCATCTGGCGAGCATGCCACTCCCAGGACCCTGCTGGTATGCCCTTTGGGGGCCCTCCCTTTCTGCTCTGTAGCCAGATCCCATACCCGGAGTGATTTGTCATGTGAGCCAGAAACAATATGGTTCCCATCTGGCAAGTAGGCCACTGCTGCAACCCGGTCAGTATGTCCCTTGAGGACCCTAACCACCTTGCCTGTCGACAGGTCCCAAACATGGACTGATCTGTCATATGTGCCAGCAACAATATTGGTTCCATCCGGAGAGTAGGCAACTGTCTCAACAAAGCCAGTACAGCCTTTGAAAGTCTTCACCTCCTCTCTGGTAGACAGGTTCCAGACTCGGACTGATTTGTCACATGAGCCAGAGGCAATATGGGTCCCATCTGGTGAGTAGGCCACTGCATAGACCCAGCTGGTATGCCCCTTGAGGAGACTCACTGCCTCCCCTGTTGACACATCCCACACCCGGACTGATTTGTCATAAGAGCCAGAGACAACATGGGTCCCATCTGGTGAGTAGGCCACTCCTGTGACACCCCTGGTATGCCCCTTGAGGACCCTCACCTCCTCCCCTGTTGACAGGTTCCAGACCCGAACTGAGTTGTCTGCTGAGCCAGAGGCAACATGGGTCCCATCTGGTGAGTAGGCCACTCCTGTGACACCACTGGTATGCCCCTTGAGGACCCTCACCTCCTCCCCTGTTGACAGGTTCCAGACCCGAACTGAGTTGTCTGCTGAGCCAGAGGCAACATGGGTCCCATCTGGTGAGTAGGCCACTGCACGGACATCACTAGTATGCCCCTTGAGGACCTTCACCTCCTCCCCTGTTGACAAGTCCCATATTTGCACTGAGCCATCAGCCAATCCAACTGCAGTGTTCATGCCATCCAAGGAGACGGCAACAGCCATCACACTATCTCTGAGGGTAATACAGGCCACCATTGCCTCACGACCAAGGCTATGTGCACTGATAAACCCAGGTATACCACCAAACTGTTGCCTCCAGTTTTGCACAATGGCAGAGTGGCGGGAGAAGGTGGCAAGCGAGGACAGATACAGATGGGGTGTTGACATTGCTGCCTTGCTCATACTGTGGTAGCCAGCAAATGCTGCTGCATCTGCAAGTTTGCTGATCAGCTCTGCTGAATTCTTGAGTGTCTATGTTAGCAAGAGCCTTTTAATCATACATGTCGGATGAACCTTGCCCCTCAAGAAGCACCGTTGAGCATCGTGTAGCATGGCCTGACAACGCCCACGATGGCCTAGCAGGCTCATTGACTCCATCCAGAACAAGACGCTCAGCTGGAGGAACTTGCATACTATCCCTGAAAAGCCATCAAGTGCTGTGAGGGTTGTGAGAGCCAAGTGAGCACTCCAGTTTCCGCATGCATATCTTAAAGGGGCGGAGATGTTGGTCTCGATGCTGGCTGGCAGGGTAGGATTGTCACAGTCCATTTGGTAGGAACTGGAGATACTGGTAATGTTGAATCGCAACTGCTGCCTCATGACACTAAAGCATCCATGTGCGAGATGGCGGTGGCGTTGCTCCTGGTTACAGAAGACACTAGATACTGCCCTCTTTATTCACAATCCTGGGCTCTATCCCTACGTCGTTTGTGCACAATCTAGGGATGCTAAATATAGGTGAGTGGCAGCCCTTACCAGATCGGATACTTCGAGATCCCTGGTTGATCCCATCACGTTTAACAACACCTCAGTCACCCAGGTCAGCCCACCTTCAAGGTTGACATTCCTGGCTCCCTGGCCCACCTTAATGGTGGAGTGTCCTGGGACACTGTCTGGCCTCCCTGCCCTGGGATTTTGGGACACTGCCCTGGGTATCTGCCCCAGTGTCCCAGGTCACTGTCCAGTGGCCAGGGGTTTCTGGGGTCCTTGTTCTATTTATAGATATGATATTTCTTTGATTTGTGCATTAGCTGTGCTGTACTATTTTGTGCATAGCAGTAATTAATATTTGTATGTAACAATGACTTGCTCTATCTAACAGACCAAATAGCCAGCAATTAGTGCTTTGTTACTTTACTATTCAGATTACAATTACAGTTACTTTTATAGAAAAAGGTAATCTAATTCTGCCAACAATAATCAATGAGTTGGATATCTTAAATCATATTGTTGATACCAGTGATATTGTGGCAATACAAACACTGGGACAGTGTCCTGGAATACCAACCTGGGACACTGTCCTAGAATACTGACCTGGGACACTGTCCTGGGATACTGACCTGGGGCACTGTCCTGGGACACCGACCTGGGACACTGTCCCAAAAGCCAGGACAGTGTCCTGAGATTAAGTCTTTGCTGATAAGAAATTACCAAAAATGGCAACTTACATAATATTTCTATAAAAGGAAATAAAATAAATCTTTACTATAAAAGGTAATTCACAAATAACTGCCTTAAAAGGAAATGTATTATCAATTACCTTAAATAGAAATTTCCAAATAAGGATATATGCCAATCATTGCTGATCAGGTACATCAACTCTAAATCTCTATCAGTGCAAATCAGGTACTATCAATCAATCAAAACCTTTATTCCCTATCAGAGATCAATCTTGATGACATCACTCATTAATCACTCATTAAGATAAGCATGCTTGTGCATGATTTGTACTGGATCTCACTCATTTCTTCTCCGATTAGAATGATTTAATATGCGTTGGAAAGCTTGAAATGAGGGAATCTGACCGTTTATCTCGATTTTCAAAGACTACATTGTAAGGAGATAAATATTATAAAAAGTCGAATTTATAGCATCGAGCAGCAGAATATCAGGTATAGGTTTGCCTCTGTGCATCAGAGAGGCAAGTGATAGTTCTTAGCATTATGCCTTTGACCTAGCAATACCTTTTAAGCACTATTTAAAAGGTTTCAGCCTTCTTGACAGTCTTTATACACACAATATTTCTATCGTTAATACAAGCACATATAACTCAGCAACCAGTGCATGCTATCTGTTCAACATACATGTGAAAGGTATTTCAAAAGTTCCCTTAGCCATCATAGAAGTGTTCCAGCTATATTAAATAGCATAAGAACATCTCAAAAGCACAGGCATGATGTAATGGTCAATGTTGCATTTCAAGGAAGATAATTCTTGAATACAGTTACTATAAAAGGAGATTTTGATGAGCTAGTCAACGGAACAGAAACAGCTAAAGAATGCCTTTCTGGGACAGCTTGAATCTCAGAAAACGGTCCAGAGGTTGAGGAGATATGAGTGGAAAACTCCGAAATTTGAAGGAATGCATACAGTGGTTAAGCATGCTGACATGACTTTCGTGTCTTTGTCTTGTATTCCAAGTATTTTACCCATATCTCCTCAACCTCTGGACCGTTTTTTGAGATTCAAGCTGTCCCAGAAAGGCATTCTTTAGCTGTTTCTGTTCCGTTGACTAGCTCATCAAAATCTCCTTTTATAGTAACTGTATTCAAGAATTATCTTCCTTGAAATGCAACATTGACCATTACATCATGCCTGTGCTTTTGAGATGTTCTTATGCTATTTAATATAGCTGGAACACTTCTATGATGGCTAAGGGAACTTTTGAAATACCTTTCACATGTATGTTGAACAGATAGCATGCACTGGTTGCTGAGTTATATGTGCTTGTATTAACGATAGAAATATTGTGTGTATAAAGACTGTCAAGAAGGCTGAAACCTTTTAAATAGTGCTTAAAAGGTATTGCTAGGTCAAAGGCATAATGCTAAGAACTATCACTTGCCTCTCTGATGCACAGAGGCAAACCTATACCTGATATTCTGCTGCTCGATGCTATAAATTCGACTTTTTATAATATTTATCTCCTTACAATGTAGTCTTTGAAAATCGAGATAAACGGTCAGATTCCCCTCATTTCAAGCTTTCCAACGCATATTAAATCATTCTAATCGGAGAAGAAATGAGTGAGATCCAGTACAAATCATGCACAAGCATGCTTATCTTAATGAGTGATTAATGAGTGATGTCATCAAGATTGATCTCTGATAGGGAATAAAGGTTTTGATTGATTGATAGTACCTGATTTGCACTGATAGAGATTTAGAGTTGATGTACCTGATCAGCAATGATTGGCATATATCCTTATTTGGAAATTTCTATTTAAGGTAATTGATAATACATTTCCTTTTAAGGCAGTTATTTGTGAATTACCTTTTATAGTAAAGATTTATTTATTTCCTTTTATAGAAATATTATGTAAGTTGCCATTTTTGGTAATTTCTTATCAGCAAAGACTTAATCTCAGGACACTGTCCTGGCTTTTGGGACAGTGTCCCAGGTCGGTGTCCCAGGACAGTGCCCCAGGTCAGTATTCTAGGACAGTGTCCCAGGTTGGTATTCCAGGACACTGTCCCAGTGTTTGTATTGCCACAATATCACTGGTATCAACAATATGATTTAAGATATCCAACTCATTGATTATTGTTGGCAGAATTAGATTACCTTTTTCTATAAAAGTAACTGTAATTGTAATCTGAATAGTAAAGTAACAAAGCACTAATTGCTGGCTATTTGGTCTGTTAGATAGAGCAAGTCATTGTTACATACAAATATTAATTACTGCTATGCACAAAATAGTACAGCACAGCTAATGCACAAATCAAAGAAATATCATATCTATAAATAGAACAAGGACCCCAGAAACCCCTGGCCACTGGACAGTGACCTGGGACACTGGGGCAGATACCCAGGGCAGTGTCCCAAAATCCCAGGGCAGGGAGGCCAGACAGTGTCCCAGGACACTCCACCATTAAGGTGGGCCAGGGAGCCAGGAATGTCAACCTTGAAGGTGGGCTGACCTGGGTGACTGAGGTGTTTAACAACATCGCGCCCAAATTGGCTCTGGGCGGGGCGGTCACCCTGACAGGGGCGGTTTGATGTGATGCGCTGGCGGGGTGATATCCGCACCCCTCCACCCATATACGTTGAAATTCCGGGCCCTTGGCCTTGTTTAAAAGGGTGACACTCGAGCTTTCGAATGAATGTTAAATCATAGAAAACGGACAGTATCTCGTCATATTGTGGCCTTTTCAATGCATCATGATGGGCGCCAATCCTCTTTTGCACTGCCACAATACCGTGATTGGTTGTTGCAGCAGGCTTGTAGGCAGCCATAAAATCCCATTCCGCAGCTTGGATTTTGAGGCAACGCAATTAGGTTTAGCCATGGTGTAGTACTTATGTATATGTTACTTGAGCCCGACATGCAGAGGCTAGGGCTTTTGTGCCATGCCCGCAGCTGGTTGGCAGCAGACACCGCCTATGTGGCATAGCCCTCTACTCTGGCGAGAAATCTTGTGGAGCATGGCTAGAACATGCGGGATACTACTGAATCACCAAGCATAGAATCCAAGACCAACGTGAATAGGCGCAATAATTGCCAGGAGCATGGGCATTGGGCCGAAACGCGAATCACAACTGCCAAGACTTTGATGGTTTGGTTCCCGCTCTATTCGGGTTCAACAAAAACATATTGTGAACGTCCTGCACGGGCTACAGGCGACAGATACATACATAAATGTGAAATAAGGTATTCCGAGCATAATATAAGTAGTCTGGATGTATTCCAACTCAACTCCGAGGACCTGTTTGTATTTCGGTCAGACAAAAACTGAGATCGCCTTCAGACTCGTGCATTTCCCCAGGAGGATTCATGTCTTCTCTGTATAAGAAATGGTAGTGTTGGAATATAATGCTTGAATAAGTTCCAGGGTTGTTTTGAATCCACTTAATAGTGTTTTGTATGTCTTACAACCCTCATTTGGCCTATTTCATCCCCTGCTTAAGCCAAACGAAAATATGCGAAAAACGCGCTAAAGTGCAAGTTCTATTCAAGGTGAATCACTTGTGCTGGAGCTCTGGAACTCTCTGAAGGATTTTATAGTGTCTATGGCTAGCCTCTTGCCATTTTATACCCCAAGGGAACGCGAAACGAGCGTGAAATGCAATGACAATTCCAGAGAGGTATATTGCTTATAAAAGACAGCAATATCGTCGAATAGCTCTGAGATCCCGTACAGTAAGGTACAACAATACCTACAATCGTACCGAAAACCCTCAAGGCTATCGCGCCATCTGCGCTGACGCTATTGCCTATTCACCGTGATAGAACATCCCGACTCAAGTTGCCTGAAGGTAAACAAGAAAGGCTTTTGCGGGGCTCAAATTCTGTCCATACCTTGGTAGCGTATATACACGCCAACGTGCAAAGTTTCAAGGGCTCACAAGGCCGCGTTGGCCTGATATTGCGTGTTTTAGAACACCGGCCAACGAGAACACATTCACGGGCGCCTAATGCGTCGGTTGCTCATGGTGATGCGCTTCTGCCACCGACAAGAAGGGCCAAGGGAATGTTGACATCAGGATCGCACATCACAATCTGAGATCCATCTGAAATTAGCTAACACGGTCATGTTGGGCTTTGTGAATAATTAAGAACCCTGGTGCTATCCCGGGATTGTGCACAAAATGTGTAGGGATGCTACCGGGCATTTGTGAACAAAGAGGCCGTCCCCTACTCCAGGAGAACCGCTGTGAGCGGGTCTCATCAAAGAGGAAGTCGGCAAATGATTTGTGAAACAACATGACCAGGCCGCCTTGGCTGTAGAGGACAGCATGCAGTCGACTCAGAACCCCATCCGCAGTGCCAGTATCCAGCACGATGTCCCTGTTTCCAGTTCAACTTTCCACCGCTTGCATTGAGGAGATCGACTGCGATAGAGGTTGAGGTACGCTCAATGGTGCAAATGAAGGTGTGAAGAATGGATAGGCAGTCTTGGAACATTTGAAGATCGTCCTGGTCTCGTGGGTCCACTAGGCATGATTCGAGAATCTGGAGGTAGAGATTGTCGAGTTTGGTGGTTGCAGCAGGTGGAGGACGACGGACGGAAGCAGGAGAGGTTGAGAGGAGCCGTTGAATCAGACCCTTCTGCTCCCCGACGGTACGTCCCTTCACATATTCTACCACTGTGGCTGCATAAATGAACAGCCCTGCTGCATCGGACACAAGCTGTTGGGTCTCCTGTGGGGAGGTACACTGGCTGAGGTGTTGGTCGAGGTATAGCTTGATGTCAGCACTGCTCTCATCGAGGGGGACCTCTTCGAGATGGCAAACTTGCTTGTTGGGAAAGGACATGATTCGCTTGACCAACACTGGGTCCGATCGACTGGTCACAAAGAACTTGAGCCCTGACAGATCTTGCTCCTCGACGACATTGATCAATGTGGCCAAGAATTCTGTTCCTCCTGTTCCCTTCAGCTCGTCCAATGCATCAATAGGGATGACATAGCAGGGTTCGTTCTCTTTTAGCCGCTCTGGCGCAGACGCTTTCCACGGCTCAACAAGGAGACCCATGAACTGGGACCGTGGGCCGTGATTGACAGTCTCGAATCTTCCGCATGCCTTCAGCGCCGCCTGGAAGGATTTTGACCTGAGTGCAAGTTGATAGACAATTGTCCGAACGATCGATGCCACAGATTGAGTGTCAACGAACTGGCGGGAGCAGAAGAAACTGGCGCCCAGTACGACTGTGCTGTTTCTGTCGCCTCTGGGGCTTTCGAACTGGTGTGCAATGGTGTATGCGATGGTTGTCTTGCCTGCACCTGCTTGACCTGAGAGCCAGTAGATAAGTTCGCCATGCGGGGATCGGTTGATGGCCCACAGTGTCACGCCTTGTAGAATATCGATTCGTGTGCCTGCCGTGCATTGACCGCGTTGTAGAGCTGCCCCGTCAACAGGTGCATAGTACAAGTGATCTGCCTGGGCGCAGGTTTTGAGTCTATTGGCAAGATTCATCTGTATTAGGGGTGCCGGTTAGAAGTGCTCGGTAGTCAGAAGATGAAGCATACCATGAAATCGTCGGCCGATCTTGCAGCGGCTGGTTCCATATAGACGGTCCCTGGGTTCATTACAACTTTAGCACTCCTCAGACCACATTGCCGCAGTTCGTACCATAGATTGGACCTGCGAGCACATTTCCGGCGTTTCCTATGTAATTCGTGGTCCCGTAGTTATGAACTGGAAGGACTTCCTGGCCTAAGAAAGCAGCGAGATGAATTATCAGTTCCCCTGAGGTTGAAGGACGAAAAGATCGCCTTACGTGCACCTCCAATGGCTTGCTGGTTATTCAACGGGGACTCCATGACTCGCCCATGAACAGGGTAGCAATCGTAAACATCCCTGTCTTGACTCGCATCCCAGCTGGGCAGCGAGGAAGGGGAATGACCTCGCACATAAGGCCAATCCACCCTCCTACCGTATCCACGCTCATCAACCCGTGGAAGACAGGGAGGAGAGGCGCTCCGCATCGGCACGTCCCTATCCTGGCTTCGACTGCTGTTCTGTCCATCCTCCCCGTTTCCTGTGGATAAATCGGTCAGACGGGCTCCAGGCTCTTCGACCAGAGGGCCCGTCGTCTATGTGTGCTCCGAGGCGACTCGGACCTCCTTGAGAAGTGCGATGCCGCTGAGGCGAGAGACTCCTGGATATTTGCCTCGTGATCATCGTTTCGGCTGGTAAGGCACTGCTTGCCCGGGTTGCCCAGTTCTTAACACAGGCACAGACGTCAGCGATGAAAACGAGGAAGGCGCGGCGAATGATGCTCACAGTTTCCGGTTCAATCTCGACCCTTTGCCGTCTTACGGGCGGCCGATAGTGGTCTCTACCCCTTGCTTCACCCTCCCATCCTTGCCGATGTTCTCTCTCATCAAACGAAGAGGAGCGCCGGCGTCTCTTTTCTCGCGATGTCTGACTGCTGCTCGTTCCCGAGTGTTGTCCATATCGAGGTTCAGGTAGCGTTTGCCATGCACTCCATTCTTGAGGATAGGTTGCCCCCATCTGTTGCTCTCCTGTAGAGGCATAAGACATCTAACGTTCAACGACAACATAATATTTGTTTAACTGACCCATTCCTTGCCATGCTGAGGGACCAGCACCCATAATTCGAGGATCTGGAGGAGCGGGATGTCGAGATTGATATCGAGACGGCGATGTGGAGATCCTCTGGCCCATGAGCCAATGCCGCCCCTGGTCTCTTTCATCCATGTCGTGCTTTTGCGGTATGCGATAGTACTGAGTCGATAATGCTGCGAGAAAAGGGAGAAGGCAAGGGCTGCTGTGGTTACAGCCAACATGTGCAGCAGCGCAGAAGCCTCGTGCTGCCGTGAACAAAGAACTGTGATATTAGCTTTTCTGGGATTCAATACAAAAACCTTATCCATATCCAAACACGGATAGACGTTGATAGACAGTGATACTCCAGGCACTCGTCCTGGTAGAATACACGCGAAATGCTCTCGCTGCTTGTAGAGCTTGAGGGCCTGTCGTTCTCGTCTATGTCCTTGAACTGGTGGAAGGAGGACCGTCCATTCATTCGGACGCCTTGTGCTGCTAACAACCACCTTAGCAGCCCAGTTCGAAGCGCTGTGCTCTTGTAAGCGGAGAGACAAAGAAACTAAAGAGCCTCGTTGGTATTGAATACAATATGCAGTCTATAGGTACCTGAAAGGATTTGGAAGACTCAGTATATGTTCATTCGAATCTGGAGAAAGCCGTGGGCAATTACAATAACATCAAGGGGACCTTCAGGTATCGTGACTACTTCAAACGCGTTTATGAGGCAATTGATAAAGCCCTTGATAGTCGCCGCTTGTCAAGCAAGAAAAATCGCATCAAGTAAGCAGCGTAGGTTATGGGATAAAGCAGAAAGTCGCGACGCCGCCATGGTATCTGTGGGAACATAATTCCTGCGCACTCGGGATCTACGCAGAAAGGAAGAATCATCCGTATTCCCATTCTCCGCCTGTTGCAATAATATATTATAGAATCGTGCCAATTTAACCTCAACTACATTCGCATCATCCTCATGTTCCTCCGTCCGTCAACAGCGCCCGCCCACAGGCGAGAGCCTTCGCAAGGCCACAATCCACCTCTTCTGCTATCGGGGTCGCAGACCTCGATGACGGTAGCCAAAGGCGCCTTATACAACCTCGGCAAAGAATTTTTCACAGCTTCGGGAGGGGAGCTAGCACTCCTTGCCTCAATCGTCACAATGTCTGATATTTCATTTCGGTCAGAGCACGTCGAGTAGGAAGCGCAAGTAAGAGGAACGTACCACAGAAAGGTCGGGAACCAGACTAGGACCAATACCAAACAGTCGCCTCCCCCTCCTTCACCAGAGCCGGCAGAAATGCTTGGTTCTCATCTTGGTCGAGGTTTGGACAGGTGTCGGCGGACTGCAATCTGCACCCAAGGCTGCTGGAAACGGTGCATCCACTGTAGTCCCTCCATTTGCGACAGCGATACCCATGGCCAAGTGGATTCAATCGTCAATGTTCGAGTACGGCGGTGCAGGCCTTGCAAACCTTCCCGAGCTATATCTGAGTCTCGTGCTTGTGTCCTGGACCATACAATATCGTTAACACCCCCTATATGAGTAACTGGAAGATAACTGAGAACTGACCCTCGCGCACAATCGTATCCTCTGTGTTGGAGTCGGCCTTGGCTTGGGCCCACATCTATAGCATCCCATGCGCCTCCCAGACGCGTTTGTCCGTACATCGTCCCATTACGACTCGTAGACCATCAAATGGGAAACCCTGAACGGATGCTCGACGACGCCTTCGTCAAACGAGCGATCTTGGCGCTGAAACTGCGCACAACAAGCCCGATGGCGCTCTCAGAGCTTGTGAAACGTCGGGTGCCAGCGGCGGTGGAGGAGAGGCTGGTGTCGATTTGGAGCGGCGGCCCAGGGGGCCCTTTGCCATATGTAACCGAGTCCTACGATTCTGTGGAACGTCGTATAAGGGACCGAAGCCAGTGACAGAAAGATAGAGCGCATGTTACGATTGCCCCACAGCACTCCAACTCATCTTCGTCCTCTCGAATCCCAAGCCCAAACATTCCCTTCGTACCATCCTTCCACCTCTCCCCTGCCCTTCACACCCAGGCTACCACCTATCCCCCTATGCCACCCACCATTTCTTCGATCACGTTCCCCGGTCTGTCTCTAAATGAGGCAACAACAATGAGAGGGCTATGCGGGGCCTTCGTCACGATCTGGGAGGAATTTGAGGAATTCTGACAAGTTCATTGGAGAGCAGTCATTCCTGAGCTTCAGTTGTTGAGTGCGTGCCAGGCAAGATGGACGGAGGATGTCGAGGTTATGGCCCTTCAACATAATGGAATGCCAATGCCCGTGTTCTGTGAAAGTGAGGTGGTGGTAGAAGGACGAGGGAGGCGGAGGTGTAGACTCTGGGTGTGCCCAGGAGGGCGAGAGCGTCTTGGTGGGCGGTTTTGAGGATGTTAAAGGATGTTCGTTGTTTACGTGCACTTCAATGGTTGGTCAATGTGGTAATCCTCTAAAGAACCAATATCAGACGTGGATTAGGAGTATGGGAGAGGGTGTAGACGCACTATGCGGAAGATCACACAAGATGTTGACGAGAGTAGGATGCAATGCCTCTTGCACTCTCTTCCGTGGCCTAGAGCTCCTTGACGAGTGTTGTCCCAACTCGTGCAACATTGTAGCAATGCACACATCAAGGAGCGTAGAGCACAGCACCCCACGCAAGCGCTGAGGTAAACGATGCCTGGTCGAGGACCGTCACTTGCCGATGGGTTCAGCGGCACGCAGGATGTGAGGGATGAGAGGGGTAGTAATAACGAGTAATCTGTACGATGAATCACATGGGAGGACCGCCTCATCTGGTCCTCTTCATCATCTACCTGTCGCCCAAGCATAATCGTGACAGTAGCCCAATCACAGCGTACTCAGCGTCCGCCTGATCCTACAAGAGCTTCTGCAGGCTCCCAACCCATCTCTTCTCATATCGAAGTCGGAGGCGCTGACGATCGCAACCCAAGGTGCTACAGCAGACACGACACAGGCCATCTATAGCTGACCACGTTTGTGCCTGCCTGATATCCCATAACTGTCAGGATAGATCAGAACGAGTACGGGAGAGATATACACACCCTGCTAAGCCTGGGATCCAGTCTGGGATCACCGAGAGCATCCTCCTGTGCTAGAATGACCAACACCGTCAGCGCCTCGTGCTCGATAAGGTTCCACCAGTGCCAGGATACCGCGATCTGCAACCAAGGCTGCTAAGCGATGGACCCACTGCTGCTCCCTCGGACGCGAACGAACAAAGACGGCAATCCTCTGCGGCCGATTCTTGTGCTTTCAGTGCTTGAAGGTCGGCTGAACGACGACGACAGAAGTGGGGAGGCCGAGTTTCGATTTCAATCGTTATCGTCCTTGCCAACCATATCCGAGCTCTTTTGTGCCTGTAACCATACGTCCAGCCTGCCAAAGAATATCATTAGCATCTTCCGTTCTAAGCATGCGCGAAAGATATCGGGGAACTTACCTTTTGCTAGCCGTGCTTGGCAATTTACTCTTCGAAGGGCGCGATCTTGGCGTTGAGGCTGCGGTCGACGGCAACCTCAGACTATTTGTATCTGAAGGTCCTTGTTCAGGCGTAAGGTCGAGTGGAAGCGGTGGCACTGGAGTCTTGGTCAACGGTGACTACGTGCTATGAGCGCCAGTGTCAGTAATGAAAATCAATGTTAGGAAGAACAACGTACCTTAGGCCTAGCCACCACATCCTTCGGATCCTCCAACCATCCCCTGTCCAAGCACGTTCTTTGTCCTATCCCCGCGAATCTCCACATCCACCCACGGGCGAGTCACCCCCTAGCAACAACACGCGTACGCCCCGTCGACGCCCCGCTCGGTTCGACACCACCTCTCCTTCAATCCTGCTCTCCAGCTCCGTCGCCGGGAGGGAGCGATGACGACGACCAGGTTGTGTGAGGTGATCGTCGCAATCTGGAGGGTATCCTGCGCCGGCTCGAGGTATGGCGATCGTCCATTGGCTTCCATCCTGGTAGTCCAGCAGAAAGAAGGAATCTCTTGACCCCCTGTTGTAGTGTTCCAGGCAGGACGGAGGTGGGATGCCCGGGACATAGTCTCCACCAGGATGAGCCACACAGATCCCTGTCTTCGCGACAGAGGATGCGTTGCGGAAGGGGGCCAGGAAGGGACCGTAGCGAGCGTTTGTGGACGGTCTTGAACGAACTCGGGTTCGTCGTCATAGGGTGCGAATGAGAAGGTAATGACCTTCTCGTCGTTGACGCGCGGCTGCAGTTCTGAATGTTGCAGTACACTATCAAGTAAAGGTCAGTGATCGATCTAGACGTTGGAGGGTAATAGAGACGCACTCCGCGGAAGGATATTCAACAGACGCCGCCAACTGTTCCAACGTCCATTCCACCACTATGCCCTGACTTGGGGTGCACGGACGTCGAAGTCAGCAAGAGTAGGGTACCCTTGGATGCCATGTATCTTGATACTGAGCAGAATTCCCTCCGTTTCATTCTGCGGCGTGCAGCCTGCGCCTCCAGCTCCTGAGGGAGCGGCGCCCTCACTGGCAGTGACTCCTTGCGATGCCCACATCGAGGGCGTATGAGCCTGATGAGCGTAGGACCTTGTGCGAGCATTGGGCAGAATGTTTCATGGTCGAGGACTATCACTTGGCCATCGATGGGGAAGGAGTTGGGGACAACGGTGGTGGTAGCGGTGGCGGCGATATGAACGAGACCGATCGTGCTCGTCGTCATCCTGAACAAGTTCTCCGAGGTGTAGTCTGAGTGTTGGGCGACATGGTGCCTTGCGACGGTCTTGCGGGCTCCAAGCAAGGGAATAGTTGGATAGTGTTCTTCTCGCATGAACCTATATTTCATGCCTTGTTAGACTTTCTTTCACGGGGAGGTCAATGATGCAATTCACCTGGATATTCGCAGACAAGTTGAGCTTCTCCCAGGTGGGTAGGGACTGCTCGCAATGGTTACGAAACAGCCAGGGGTGGTCAAGCGACCAGGGACCATTGACGGCTTTGACGCAATAGTCTTCTCAAGCACGACTAGCGTGAGCCGGAAGGGCCCTGTCGATTCATTGGTGAAGAGACCAAGGCGAGGGCAGCTGGCTTCTCGGAGAGATCTATCGCGTCCAATATGAGCTCTCAGTCAGGCGAAACACAGCGATAGACGTACTTCAATACAGATCCCCTGGGCTACTCTGGCCTCTGTCAAGTTCATCTCTGCCAGCTGCCTCAGAAAAGGCTTTACTGCTCCGGTGTCCAAGACGTTTGGGGCGAATCGGAGGAGGCGAATGTAAGGACAAGGGCGAGGATGGTTGAAAGACAACATAGTGGTTGGTTTTTGAGAGGGAAAATCATATCTCATGAGGACGAGGAGAGAAGAGGCGAGAGGATTTGCCCTTGAAGGACGACCTTGGACGACCACGATTGCGTCCATCCCACTTCGCATGCCAGCCGAACGACTCCATAGAACTAGGACCAACCGCCAGTCGTAGTTCACACGTTCCAGCCGCCTGCCTCCTGGAAACGAGTTTGACGAACAGCCAGATGGGAAACGTCAAGAAGGAGGAGGAAGTGCAAGATCATGAGCGTCTGGGGAGGAGCAGGCACAAGCGGCC
Organism: Coprinopsis sp. MPI-PUGE-AT-0042; assembly: GCA_020736565.1. NCBI lineage: Eukaryota > Fungi > Basidiomycota > Agaricomycetes > Agaricales > Psathyrellaceae > Coprinopsis > Coprinopsis sp. MPI-PUGE-AT-0042. Next base: position 202,448 of record JAHBOF010000070.1, on the reverse strand, counting down.
CGATGTGCCTTGTTGGGCAGTACATTGACACCCCTATTCCTATCCACGTCCAGGACCCAAACGACGCGCTTGACCTTTGACCACGTCCATCCCATCTCAAATCTCAATCAGATGATTCTAACACGAAGAGAACTGACTGCTGGTCTTGGCCTACGCGCTGTATACCCTCGTTGTCCAAATGAGTTCGATGACCCACCAAGCCACCTCAGGAGCAGCGGTTGAGGACGAAGAAGAGAGAAGGAAAGCTGAAGAGCCGATGGGAGTACAAGGGGAACTTTATCCGCCCACTGCATGTTTCAAGCATCCTTGAGTCTCTTCAAACCAACAGGTATGTCTATCGTTACTTAACTGCGTGGCACATTCTCACTCTCTTGGCATTCCGGCTCTCTCTTGGTAGACGAGGGCCTTGCAGTCTGCGGACAAGCCCTAGCGAGCGGATGTCAGCCCACGCCTCACGCTTCATTTATTACACTCCCCCACGCCATCTCCTCTCAAGCACTGTAGGCTCTTAACTGGTCGTCGCGTGGGAGTAGGAGAATACTCTCGCTCATAGAGCGACGGCTCTGCGGAAGGTCCTTTCGTGGACCCCCACCACACTGGGCGACCCCTCCTTGGAAGGAATCCAAGGACGAACCTTGCACTCGACAACATTGCGGAACGCATCACGCTTCACCATCTAGCCCTTTTTCTCTCCGTTCAGGACAACGGAGGCAACTCCAGCTCTCGAAAACAAAAGGGGCTTTTCCTCGCTACTCGCATCTTTATTATCATCCAGATTCGTCACGACCACTCCAGCGCTATCCAGACCACCTTTTGTATCTATCCTACCTTCGACCACCAATCAATCGCTTTTCGAGGGTCTCAACCCTCGCTCTCGTCCACCTCTGCAATCCTGCATATCCGCGATCTTGGCAAGGACGATCTAGGCAAGCTGTGAGAGGGTACAATCCCACTGTTATACGTTTCTACGCCCCGCCAGGTCGAACAAGTCGAGTACGAGATCAGCCCCAGAGTCTTACTCTTGTGGTGCCTGAGAGGAAGCTCGGTGAAGACGCGGGCGAATGGGAGATGGCGTAGATTCCGGAGAACGTGCAAAGGGCCCGGTGCTTGGAAGTGTCGAAGAAACCCATCGCAGCTCCGTTAGCGCTCCCTTCCGAGTGGGTGTGAAGACCGTCGAAAGCTACCCTCTTGTCAACCGTCGGCGTAGTGGCTTCCACGCGAACCGGGAGCAATACCTTTGAGGACGACTGGAGGAGATGAAGGAAGAGGCAATCAGGGGCGTTTTCGACGTGCATTCCGCCTCTCGTCGCACCAAGCAGTCTGAACACAGCCTACGAATCTACCAACCTTGCACCTCGACCGCGATTGGCACGCCAGGTCCGCCATCGGCAGCGTTCCCTTTGCTCAACCACAACACCACCCCCAAGCTCAATTCGCCCTCCTCTGAGGGATGGACGGAGCATCGTATCCGTTCTACAAATCTTGATAATCGATAAAAGTCAGATGGTGGGCTGTGCGTTCGTCGATACTGTGCTGGTGCGTCTACGCTTGCAAGTGTGCTGGGAAGTAGGCCTGACTGTGAACGATCGGTAGATTGAACACTACGGGTGAATTGCACCTCCCAACGGCCATCCACCAAGCAATATCGCGCCACAGCCCAGCCTCCGAACTAAATGTGTGCAATTGGTACGTTCCTTCACCTCATCCACTTCATATAACCTGCCTCACATGTGTTGGCACTGTCGTTGGCACTCCCTTTCCCTGACATGTTCATGGAATTGAGGAATAAACCTTTTGACCTTTTGATCTCTAGGGACAGAAATCATCCGTCAAGACGACGTCTCCGCTGAACGTTCATGATAGTTGCCGTGTAGGAGACGACTCTATCCATCGGTCAAATGTTCGTGAGCTTATGATGAATTATGGAAAACATCGTTTCAATCTCGTCTTCTTTGACGAGCTCGAGAAGATCACACCAATTAGGCTTCGGCAAAGAAGGTGAGTGGACCTCGCCTGTATCATTCTTTTGCTGAATATCGCAAGCGACTGACCGAAGTTACTGCATTTCCACAAGCTGAATAGCGAGCTAGCAGTTTATTGTATCCTTAATCCAACGAAGGCTAAGAAAGCGAGTGTGGTACAACCCCCACGTTGGTGATAGTACTCAACAACAAGTTCTTTGAACCCTTGCGAGTGTAATCCGATGTCTCTCATTGAGGGGACCCTGTCACGATTTTGCATAAATTCATTGTAGTAGCTACAAGTTTTTGGCAAAATCCTGCAGCAGCAGCAACCCCAGGGCTCATGCATAAAGTTCCAGCAGAAGCGCTTGCTTCCCTGTCATGCCCAAATGGGGCGATCATGCTTGGGTTGATGTGCCGTCTGTCTTCTTTCGTGCTCGGGGCCTTTAGGCGCCGCCGGCGCGCACTGGCGCATCAGCAGTTTCCCTTTTCGCCACTGTGCCCGCCTTGCCTGATGACTGGGGAAACCACTCCCTGTTTCTGTCTCTCTATCTGGTAGGACGCCTACGGATATCCATCTATAGGGTAGCAGGGATTTTAACTTCCAAATGGCACCTATTAGAGCTCGTTTAACCAAGAAATGGCCGACTTATGAGCGATGCAAGCCCGATTGGTATATAGGGAACAGACGATGCATCTCGGAACCGTTAGTAATACAGAGTACAGTGCTCAAACGCCCCACATTTGACCTTTAAAATGAACCCAGAATCTCCCGGAATGACTGCGATCCTGGCGCGCTATGAAGGAAATATTCGTATTGCAGCAGAAAGAGGATGGAACAACAATATGAATGAATTCATATGGCACACTCAAAGAGATATACGGGTACAGAGAGGTGTGTATCACTTTTATGAGGGATTAAATCAAGCCACTATGCCCCCTTTGTGTCTAGACCTAAATGTCCAAGCTTAGTGGGTTAGATTACAGTGTAATTCTCGAGTCGAACATGGCAGATTCAGGCGCATTGTCTGACTTTTATCTTTTCCTTGTGACCAATGGTCCAAGTGGTACCAAGCGAAAGGTAAAATTTCCTTCATCATTATGGTTAATTTCAACTAATTTTCAGACCAGTTCCTCGTATGCTCATGCACCAAACATTCCGATTGATGGCATGCCCGAGCAATTCGGAGCCTCCAAGCGCCCTAGCAACGCACTTGCAATGGGCGCTAAACCGATTGTCATTGCTGTTCCCCTAACCTTTGTTTGATTCTAGTGCACAGAAAGCTTAGGATGGTACATTTCATTTATGTAGTGCACCATAAGCTGGGATGGCATCGTGATCAATATGGGTTGCACTTTTGAACATCCCGTGCAGCAGTGCAAGATGCCACGTCACGTTTGACTTTGAGCTTGTGGCAACAGGCGTGTATGGAGCAAATTTAAGACATAGACTCTGGAATCTAGGGCCAGTGGGCTTTCTGAATACTACTACCCTATGGTGCCAATCCGATAACAAGTACTAGGATAGGAGGCGAGCCGCGGCAGCACAACACGAGAATGGCTTGGCAATTCGTAACACGTCTAAGGGGAAAGATCAGCGCTCGACATGTTTGTATAAAGGTCGGCAGAGGTGATGCGCCAGCAAGGCGCCAGCCCCAATCCGGGGCTGGGGAAGTGATGGAGACCGATCGAAATCTCGAGCAACCATTTCGGGCTGCAGGGCAGCCAATGAGATGGCCTGTCAGCCCAGTAGCAGCTGTAGCCGGATTCTGCAAAAAGGAGGGAGGTTGCAGAGTCTGTACTTTATGGATGAAGATTTTTAGTAACTGTAGGGATATTATATATAAAGGCTACAGGATCTGGTGTCTCATTCATCAGCATCCTTGGCCCCTGTCTTTCGTCTGCTCATTTCTCGATCCACTCATCTGTCTACAAAGCTGGACACAGATGCAATACTATCGCCGTATAGCATAGTGGGAAGAATATAACATTTGCATTCTCCAGGAAGAAGAGCCTCAAGACCGAGTCGGCGTAGGACGTATGGAACGAGCAGAAAACAAGGGGCTGCGCGAGTGAAAGCCGAGCCATTGGCACACTGCACTGAGGGAGAACAATGGCATGGGGAACAATGGCTGCTTAGTGGTTATCAATTTTTGATGACTACCGACAAATACTCTAATAGACGTAGAAATACAGAGAATACAATAGCAAAAATCAGACAGCGTAGTAAAACACCATTCAAACAAGAAAGGTACATGGCAACATTACTATACAAGTTCGAAAATATCAAGTGGATTGTACTACAATGGCCATGGGGTATAGCATTCTGTCCATCTATCACCAAACTTGGCATTCGAAAAGTCAAGAGACGAAGCAACTGATGCCGGGATTGTGAGGACATTGGAATCGTCGGGTAGCAGTGCATCGGGTTGAAAAAACATGACATAGGCTGAAGGGTCAGTCGGTGAAAGCAGCCAGCCAGTATACTGTCCTTTGTGGTCTGGCTGGCGGACGTAGCGGACTTTGTGTTTAGGTGAGACGTCCCATACACGGACTGATGTGTCGCCTGAGCCGGAGGCAATGTGGTTCCCACTGGGCGAGTAGGCCACCGTTGCAACCTCATCTGTGTGTTCCTTGAGGACACTAACCAACTTGCCTGTAGATAGGTCCCACACCCGGACTGATTTGTCCCTCGAGCCAGACACAATGTGGGCCCCATCCGGCGAGCAGGCAACTGCCCTAACCCCACCAGTATGGCCCATGAGAGCCTTTGCCTCCTGTCCGGTAGACAGGTTCCAAACCCGGACTGATTTGTCCATTGAGGCAGAGACTATATGGGTCCCATCAGGCAAGTAAGCCACTGCCTCAACCATTTTGTGATGCCCCATCAAGATCATTACCTCCTTTCCTGTAGAGAGGTCCCAAACCCGGACTGATTTGTCCTTTGAGCCAGACACAACACAGGTCCCATCCAGGGAGTAGGCCGTGGTTGTAACTTCCTCAGTGTGGCCTCCGAGAACCATTATCTCCTTTCCTGTGGACAGATGCCATAGACGGAGTGATTTGTCGTCTGAGTCAGACACAACATGGGTCCCATCCGGCGAGTAGGCGACTGCTCTAACCCCACCAGTGTGACCGTTGAGAGTCCGCACCTCCTGTCCTGTAGATAGGCTCCATACCCGGACTGATTTGTCCCTTGAGCCAGAGACAATGTGTGTCCCATCTGGTGAATACGCCACAGCCTCAACAATTTTGGAATGGCCTGTTAGAGCCATCACCTCCTCTCCTGTAGATGCATTACACACCCGGACTGACTTGTCCTTTGAGCAAGAGGCAACACAGGTCCCATCTGGCGAGTACACCACTCCAAGAACACTGCCAGTATGTCCCTTCAGAGACATTCCTTTCTGCCCTGTAGCTAGATCCCATACCCGGAGCGACTTGTCATATGAGCCGGAAACAATATGATGGCCATCTGGCAAGTAGACCACTGCACAGACCACGTTGGTATGTCCCTCAAGAACCCTGACCACCTTCTCTGTCGACAGGTCCCACACCCGGACTGAGTTGTCATTCGAGCCAGAGACAACATGGGTCCCATCTGGTGAGTAGGCCACTGCATTGACCCAGTGGGTATGTCCATTGAGGACCCTCACTTCCTCCCCTGTTGACACATCCCATACCCGGAGCAACTTGTCCCATGAGCCAGAGACAACATGGGTCCCATCTGGTGAGTAAGCCACTCCTGTAACAACACTGGTATGACCATTGAGGACCCTCACCTCCTCCCCTGTTGACACATCCCATAGCCGGACTGATTTGTCAGCCGAGCCAGAGACAACATGGGTCCCATCTGGTGAGTAGGCCACTGCATTGACAAAGTGAGTATGTCCACTGAGGACCCTCACTTCCTCCCCTGTTGACACATCCCATAGCCGGAGTGATTGGTCCCCTGAACCAGAGACAACATGGGTCCCATCTGGCGAGTAGGCCACTGCATTGACCCGGCTGGTATGTCCATTGAGGACCCTCACCTCCTCCCCTGTTGACGCATCCCATAGCCGGACTGAGTTGTCACTTGAGCCAGAGACAACATGGGTCCCATCTGGTGAGTAGGCCACTGCACTGACCCAGTCGGTATGTCCATTGAGGACCCTCACCTCCTGCCCTGTTGACAGGTCCCATATTTTTACTGAAGAATCCCCTTCCAGTGACACTGCAGCATTCACACCATCCGGGGAGACTGTGAATGCTCTCACCTGACCCTGAACAGTAATTCGGGCCACAATTGCCTCCCGGCCAAACACTTGGGCACTGGTAAACCGAGGTATACCACCAAGCTGCTGCCTCCAGTTCTGTACAATGGCAGAAAGGCGAGAGAAGGTGGCAAGGGAGGAGAGATAAAGATGGGGTGTTGACATCGCAGCCTTGCTGATACTGTGATAGCCAGCAAACGCTGCAGCATCTGCAAGCTTGCTAATCAGCTCTGTTGAATTCTGAGTGCACATGTTAGCAAGAGCCCTGTAATCATACATGTCAGACAAACCTTGCACTTCAAGAAGCACCGTTGGGCTTCACGTAGTATGGCCTGACAATGCCTGCGATGGCCCAGCAGGTTCATTGACTCCATCCAGAACAAAACCCTCAGCTGGAGGAACTTGGGCACTGTCTCCGAAAGGGTGGAGAGCACTTCGAGGGTTGTGAGGGCCAAGTGAGCACTCCAGTTTCCGCATGCATATCTCAGAGGGGCGGAGATGTTGGTTTCAATGCTGGTCTGAAGGGTGGGATTGTCGCAGTCCATCCAGTAGGAACTGGAGATACCAGCAATGTTGAATCACAGCTGCTGTGTCATGATCCTAAAGCATCCATGAGTGAGGCGGTGGTGGTGTTGTTCCTGGTCGCAGAAAAACTTCTGTGAGCGGTCTTTGTCGAATAGGAAGTCAGCAAATGATTTGTGGAACAACATAACCAGGCTGCCTTGGCTGTAGAGGACAGCATGCAGTCGATGTAGAACCCCATTTGCCATGCCAATACCCATTACCATGTCCCCATTTCCACGACTTGCATTCAGGATATCAACGGCAACTGAGGTTGAGGTACGTTCAATGGTGCAAACAAAGGTGTGGAGAATGGACAAACAGTCCTGGAACACATCTGGACCGTTCCGCTCTAGATCCCGCGGATCCACAAGGCATGTCGCGAGAATCTGGAAGTAGAGATCGTCGAGTTTGGCGGTTGCCGCACGTGAAGGACGATGGGTGGAAGAAGGGGCGGAGAGGAGAGATTTCAGTAGATCTCTCTGCTCCTCAACGTCGCGTCCCTTCAGATACTCTGCCACTGTAGCAGCATAGATGAAAAGCCCAGCCGCATCGGAGACGAGCTGTTGGATTTGCTGGGTGGTGGTGCACTCGGCGAGGTTTTCCTCGAGGTACATCTTGATATCGGCACTGCTCTCCTCCAGCGGCACCTCCTCCAGGCGGCAAATTTGCTTGTTTGGAAAGGATTGGATTCGCTTGACCAAAGACGGCTCTGAACGACTAGTGACGAAGAACTTGAGCCCTGGTAGACGGTCGACAACATCAAACAGTGTGCCGAGGAATTCCGTACCCCCCGATCCCTCCAGCTCGTCCAGAGCATCAATGGGAAGGATGTAGCAGGGCTCGTTCACCGCAAGCCGCTCTGGTGCAGACTTCTCCCATGGCGTAACGAGGAGACCCATGAGCTGGGATCTCGGGCCATGGTTCACCGTATCGAACCTTCCATGCTCCTTCAGCGCATTTCGGAAGGGCGCTGACCTGACTGCGAGCTGGTGGACGATTGTCCGAACAATTGATGATGTAGATCGAGTGTCACTGAACTGGCGCGAGCAGAAGAAGCTGCCGCCCAGTATGACTTTGCCGTTGCCTTTGACGATGAGGGTTTCGAAATAATAGGCAACAGTGTAGGCGATGGTCGTCTTGCCTGCGCCTGCTTGACCTGAAAGCCAATATACACATTCGCTCCACGGAGACGTGTTAGTTGCCCAGTGTACGACGCCTTGGATGATATCGATTCGGGTCCCTGGGGTGCATTGGCCGCGCCGCAGAGCCGCCTCTTCCCCTGGTGCATGGTACAGGTGATCTGCCCGGTGGCAGATTTTGAGTCGATCGGCGAGGTTTGTCTGCATCGGGGTTGAGAAGTGCTCGTGAATGAGAGAATGAACCATACCAGAAAATCGGCTGCCGACGTGGAGTCCATATAGATATATCCTGCATTCATTTTAACTCAGAATTGCTCAGACGCTGGATTGCCGACATTCGTACCATGGTTTGTACCTATGAACACATTTCCTGCGTTCCCAATGTTGTGAGTGGCAACAGTGTCATGGGCTGGAACTCCTTGATCTAAAAGCGACGCAGTTAATCATCAGTCTCCGCAAGGGTGGAGGACGAGAAAGTTTCCGTACGTGCACCTCCAAAGACTGGAGGGTTATTGAATGGGGTTTCCATGACTTGCTCTTGGGCTGAATACCTATCGTAACCATCCAACACTTGACTCGTATCCCAGTCTAGTGGCCAACCAGGGAGGTGATCTTGCGCATGGGGCGATTCCATCGTCCCCCCGAAACCTTGCTCATCAACCTGTGGAAGACGAGGAGGAGAGGTATACGTCGTCGGCACATTAGTCATCGGGCGTGTGTTCCAATCCCAACTGTCCTGCTGGTTCCTGTAGGGTATTGGGTTGGGCGGGTTCCAGTTCCACGGACCCGAAGGAGGGACATCCCTTTCTCCTCCCCAGAGTCCAGGACCTCCTTGGCTGGCGTGACATCCCGAATGCGAGAGACTCCTGGACGCCCGGCCTGTCATTGTCTCGACCGGTAGTGCACTGCGTGATGGCATGGCCCAGCTCTAAGCCACGGTGACAGACTTCAGCAATGACCATAGTACAGAGGCAGTCGAGCATACTCACGTTGTCCAATTCAGTCGCGACCCTTTGACGCCTTGTGGGTGGCCGATAACGGTCCCTACCCCTGACTTCTCCCTCCTGTCCTTCTCGATTCTGTGTCTCATCAAACGAAGACGAGCGCCTGCGTCTCTTTGCTTGTGGTGTTTGATTACTTGGCCCTGCCTGTTGTCCATATTGAGTGTCGGGTAGTGCTTGCCATCCATTTGAGTCCCAAGAATAGGTTGCCCACAACTGTTGGTCTCCTACTGAGGCATTAGGCGTCAAATGCCCACAGCAAGGCATAGTTATTCAGCTCACCCATTCCCTGCCAACTTGACGATCCATCGCCGAAAGCTCCAGGATCTGGAAGCACTGACTGATAAGGAGATGGCGATGTGGAGATTACGGGCGGGTTCATGAGCCATTGCTGCCACTGTTCTCTGTCGTCCATATTGTGCTTGCGCGATATGCGATTGTCTTCGCAGGAGAAAATCTGAGAGAGAAGGAGAGAGAGAGAGAAGCTGTTGCGATCACAGCTAATGCATGCAGCTGAGCAGAAGCCTCGTGCTGCTGTGTTCGGAGAATCGTGATACCTGCTTTTGTTGGGAATTCAATACATAAACCTTAATTCAAATCCAAACACGGATAGATTCGATAAACATGAGCGCTCGTTGGTAACAAGCGTGCATTCTCGATCATTTAGGCACCATGAACAGCCGCTTCAGCAGCACGTTTGGGAGCGCCGTGTTTGGACGCGCGAGGAAACGAAGGTTAAGAGTGTTGTTATTATTGAACATTTGAAACAAAAATTGTTGTACAAGGATATCTGAAAGGCCTTGGAGGGCTCAGTGAGGGTTCAGTTCATCTGGAGAAAGCTGTAGGCACGCACAAAAACACAAGAGCGCTATCTGTATCATAAGTAATCCAGACGTACCCAGCAGCCATCTCATAGACCATAAATCGTCGATTGTGAAGCAGGCGAAATGACGGTAACTGATCAAAGGTCGTCGGGACGACTTCGATAGCATCCTCTATGCCTCCGGGCAAGATGGCGCGTGCGTAGTCCCATTACAACCAGGAGATCATCAACTCGAGCATCACGAGCGGACAGTTTCCTCAAGAAAAGACCTTAGGGCTGAGATTGCGCACAAGCAGCGCAATAGCCTTCTCGGAGCGTTTGCCACGGCCTTCGCAAGGGGCGATGAAGAGGAGAGCGGTGGAAATTTTGGTGCGAACCACGGGCCAGGAGAGTCTTGCTTGTAATGGGAACAGATCCTATGATCCTATAGGACGTCAGTGTAAGAGACGAGACCAAGGATAGAACGAGAAAACGCACCATATGCCTGCCCACGACATCTATCCCAGGCATACTACCCGCCCTTGACCTCGACCTCTCCAAAGTACTTCGCAGACCCCAACGACACACGTTTGCCCCGTCGCGTCCTTCAATCTTGCACTCAAGCTTAGTGCTTACGAAGCCACCAGTGCGAGGACAGCTTGCCTCTCGCGAGATCTATTGCAAGTCATACGTTGGCACCTGACATGACAGCGTCGGTTGCAAAGACACTGGGAGTGAGTTGGATGAGGTTGACGACCCCTTTGGAGAGCACTTGATCAAATCTACAAGATGCAGTCACTCGCCACCTTCCTTTACAATGATGGCCCTGTGAACAAGGAGAGAGGCAATCGGACGAGGAGGAGGAGAGCAAGAGGTGAATAAGTGGCGGTGTTGACGGGCTGCCGCGCTCCATCCATCAAATTTCAACCCCTGAGCGTCTGAGCGTCTAAAGGCAGACAGATCGGTTGCAAAGTCAACTGGGGGAGTTGATTTCAAGAACGCACGCAGGAGAAAAGGGAAGGTAGTTAAAACTACGACGACTGCGATGAAATATTGAAAGGATAAGAACAATTCACATTGTGTCGTCACCTATTCATTCAGTTACGAAGCAACTAGTATACACTCAAACGCTGATAATACCATGCAAATCAATTGTGCCGAATGCAAAGTACTAGCAGTAATAATGGATAAGTAATAAAGATATTGCGTTACAATAACCACTCCCAGGAGGACTTGAACGGCTTACGAGAGTCAGGGAACTATTGTCGTTGATGCGGAACTTGGGCCATCGGGCGTTATGAATATCGAGCGCATTCAAAGGGTCTATATTTCCAATACAGACCCAGGCGACTAAAGCATATGACGTCGGTCTCACCCCATACCCTTTCCAGCACCTGCGAATGGTAGAGACGCCGTGGCCGCGAAGGCTACCGAGTTTCAGTCTTCCCAGCTACTTCCTAATTGGGCAAACTTTTTATCTTCATCGCATGCCTCCTCTTCCCTTGCGAAAGACGCCAACACCGTGCGCGTATTGCCTTGACAGGATTCGGCACGTACCACAGCACCACAGGGTGCAGCCCAGGCCGCAGAATAGCTCATGGATCCCCCGCTGCTCCCTCCAGAGGTGGATGAACAAGCCCCATAATGCTCTGTCGCCGTTCCTTGCACATTCAGTACTTGAAGGTAAGCTGCGCAACGGCGATGGCAGTAGGAACGCCGATTTGGCCGCCGATCTTGGTACGGGCTCATTCATGCTCGTCGTCATTACTTCTGGCCTGTTAAAGATTATCATTAGCACCACCGTTCTGAGAGTGCGCGAAGATGTTCAAGAACTCACCACTCGCCAGAGATCTAAACACGAAACGGCACTTGATATCACGCTGTTCAAAACGCATGATCTTGGTATTGGAAGCGCTGGAACGCCCGAATGGCGTTCTCAGACCGTTTATAGCCAGGGGTGCTAGGGGAAGAAGGTGTAAGGTCGAGTAGAAGTGTGGTCCAGGGGTTCATGGCTTAATGAGACAAAGTCTTATTCTACAGAACGCCGGTGTGAGATACGGAAATCAACGAGAAGAAAGGACGCACCTTCTGCCTAGCCATGTTAACGTCCTTTGCATCATCCAATCCCTCTGCATCTTCTCATTCGTTCGCACATAAACCATCTCTGGTTGCTAGCGATAACCGTATCCTCCAATGCCTCCCTCCACCCCTTCGACATCTCCCTCTTTCATCAATCTTGCTGCCCAGTTTGTCGTCGGAGGGAACAATGGCGAGGAGCGGCACGGAGGGATGTTCGTCACGACGATCCTGACGACATTCCGCTCCAAATCGAGGTATCGTGCTGGTATACTGGACAATCGAGGTACCCCGATGTGTTGATTGCCGAGACGCCATTCCTTGACCTCAAGCTGTACAGGGTGTGCGAGGCAAGACGGTGGTGCGACGTAAAGGCCGTAGGCCTTGAGAGAAACAAGTGGATTCGCGGCTGCATGTCTGTTGCGGAAAGACGAAGAACGTGAGGTGTAGAGTCTGGATGACCCGGAGGGCGTCTTGGTGGACAATATCGAGCAAGTCGTGTTCAGAGGTGGAATGGATGAGGAGGTAAACGCCGTGTTGGTCGCGAACGTTCACTTCGAGCTCTGATGATTTGACATTAAGGAATAACGGACTGCGAATTGAACGTTAGTTATGGTGCCGGAGTCTAGATAGAAGGAGGACGCACTCCGCAGAAGGCTTCCCAGTACGCACTTTCAGCTCTTCTAGCTTCCATCCCAACGAAAAGTCGGATACACTTGGATACCATGCGCTTCTGCATAGGCATCCTCGCGCATCGTGGTTGACCTCTGCCGCATTGTCCTACGCCCTCCTCTCTTTCAAGTGCTGCCAAAACCGGCACAAGTTTTCTGCAATTGTAAGGCCGTCCGCGAGGATTGCATTGGCCTGCTCTTGCTGAGGATTCGCCAGTGAGGTTTGGCAACGGCGATGATTGGAGAAAGAGGGTGGAAAAGGGTGCTCTTCGTCAGCTTTGAGGTGGTTTCAATGAGAATTGTCCTTGCGTACGCGTTGCTGAAAGTACACCATGAGATCTCGGAGTTACCCTTCCTCCCTGAACCGCTCGATGATCTTGTAGCCTTTGAATGAGAGCACGGAAGGATATTCGGCTATGCCGTCCCTGTCGCAGAGTTCTACCATCCATGAGTGTTCCGCTCCACGGGAAATCCAGCTACAGACGTACCTCCATGTTCGACGTGACCCAACCTTGCCAGTCTGCCCTCAGCGTGTATTCTCCCGAAGCCATTGAGATTTGTGAATGCCTGACCATTCGCCTATCTCATGCATGGCATGGGGCAGTCTGAGGGCGAGGTGGCCATTAGACTCCTGTTTTATGATGAAGATAGACGTCTGAAGGCTTGATGTCGTTCAAGAGGTGGAAGTACTAGGCAAGCGTGGCCAAGATCGTTGGTTCCAATGGGCGTACACGCTGGGTGGAGGGTGAGACTTGGGTGCGCATATTTGACAGCTGTGAATTGGGTATGAGCAAGTATGGATGGTCTAGATGGTAGAAGTAGAATATAGATGAGGAAGGTGAAGGAGGAAGTGGAAAGAAGCAGGCGCCACCGTTCTATGTCCGAACATACTATCAGACAGGGGCTCGGCATCTCCCGCAACGGCAAAGTTTCGACTCGCGACGAGACTTGATTTCTTCGACCACTCACCCCGCTGTGGGCCTGAGGCCATCTATCGCCCGAGAAATGAGCCTAAGCATTATACAAAGACAGAATGCGTCTCAAACAGTTGATATGTTAACTACGACTTCACTATTCGCAACTGCTGACACTCTTCATCCGGCCCAACAATTGAAGGCGTTGCTTGCAAAGAACAGGTAGTTAGAGGATACAGTGGCCGAGGCCGCAGATCTCATTGATGCTCTTACCGGTGGTGGAACTCGTGCTATTTGGGATGGGGTTCATCATCTCTGGATGTGCCCAACCTGTCTCGCCGAAATCGGCGAAACGGAATGTATCGTCTGTCATCAGAAGTCATGAACACTTTGAGGTCAGGAACTCAAGCAAGTTTTTGTGGTAGAGCAGATTCATTGACCATGAGCCTAGATTAAGGCTACGGACGAACACTCTATAACCGTTGTGTCAGAAGCGGAACACGTCGACCGACTTCCCCCGTCCGAAGCTCCTGAACCAGAAGGTCCTGCGTTGCCGCTCTCGCACATCCCAGAATCATGGCGAAGGTCAGAGGCTGAGGTCGCCGAGTACCGTCAGTAACCCTCTTCTTTGTTTCACGGTTGTTTTCAATGGAGTACATAGATTCCCAGGTTACAGTAGTCAGAGCTTTGATCTCAAGTATTACTTACTCTTCAAGCTGGCACTGCCTTATCTGGGGAAAAGAAGGCGCATCGGGGCTCGAAGCCCGTTGACATTCGTTACTTCCCAGACAACAGGGAATCACTTGAGATCCACTTCGATTGCCTCGACTCGGACAAGGGACAAGAATCTGAGTCATACCTACCTTGTACTCGCACGATGCGACCTTAATTTCTATCATATATAAAAACCCACATCCAAACAAATGAGAGATCATTTACCACTCCCTCACGCCCTCCAAGTTCTGGTCATGACTTCGCATATGTACATCTCGACGCACCCCTACCGCCTTCATTGACCCTCCGTGTCGGAGTGACTTGAGTTTACGATACAACACATACTACCAGGCTTCAGCGCCTGGTAATTGGATCGAAAGGTGCTGAATGGCTACATCAAATTGAAGCAGATTGTAAAGCCGTGATCTGCGGACTCTCTACCAGCTTTTGAGCAGATGTCCAACATGTACAGTACAGCCTCCGACAAAGAAGAGTCACTATGCCTGAGAGCTTTGATTTGACAAACGATACTACTCAACACTCTTGTATTGAACTACAGGAGGTCTGGGAAGGCTTTGGAGATCGCTAAATTGCCAAGTATTGCACGGTCGCGTCACGCCTCACAAGTTATGAAACTTGAGAGTTGGGTAACGGGCATTGGGCACCAGGGAGTCATTAGGCAAGCATCCATGACAATATTCGAGAGTGTACGTATTATAATAATGGGGAATACGTGCAGCCGTGTATTAAGGCCGTATGAATTTAGACGATGTGATAAAGCTGCGCGTCTCCTCTGCAAGCATGTCAACATCGTCCCCACTCAGCTCTTCTTCAGACCAATTGGTACCCGCTACGTCGCCATCGCTCTCGGTTGACTCTGACCAGACCTCTTCGCCGTCGTCTGGTATCATATCAGCATCCCCTTCGACTAGCTCATCCTCTTCTTCATCCATTGGCTCGACATCCGCGCCAGGTTCAGGCTCGTCCTGGGGCTTATTATCTCCTTCGTCATCTCTGTGATCCTCGTCGGTATCGTAGTACTTGTTGATGATGATCGCTTCCCCAGACGCAGGATCTATCGAGCACTCTTCAGGTGCCCAACTCTTTCCAACCCTCAAATCTTCTTCGCCCTCCGAGTCCCATTCTCCCCCGTCGCCTTTGGCCCCTTCTTCTTCTTTCTCTTCATCATGGTCATTGGGATCGATGTTGATCTCGGTCCAAGCCTTGGAAAACTCTTCCGAGGGTCTCGTCTCCCAACATCCAGACCCTAACTTTTCCGTCTTCCAGCACCGGAGGTTTGGTTCAACCATTGTCACGTCTTCCAACAACCCTTCAATGAACTCGCTTCCATCATGGTCTTCCGGGTCGAGTTCGACACGGCTCCCAAGGTAGATTTTCCAGACGTGGTCTTGCTTCATAGCTGGCCCTGAAAAGTTCTCAAAGAGGGTGTCGTCGGGGTGCGCGACAATCCCGTCCTGGAGAGAGAAGCGCAGGGAGTAGACAGAGATCATGAGCGGTGTGGGACCACGCGCGACGAGTTGGCGATATTCTTCCATGTCGGCGTCAGAGGTGCGCCAGGACTCTGGTATGCGCGAGATGGGTAAGAAGTTGGTGGAGTCCGGTAGGGGAGTCGCCTCGGGATGGGAAGGGGGAAGACGGTCGACGTGTTCGGCTTCTGAGATAGTGGCAATGGAGTATTCATTGGTACCTTCAATCTAGAGCGTTTGGTTAGCACTAGACTCGTGGTTTATCCGAGCTTGAAATTAGATCCGCACCTCGAATTCATCCCCACAGAACATGCATTGCGTTTCTTCAATCTCACCATGACAAGATGGACAACACCAAATGCTGTTTTCGTCATCCCACACAGCCTCGACTTCGTCGTTGGTAAACAGTTCAATTATCTTGGTCTTTGCTGCTACTGTCGTTTCCAGCTCTCTCTTTTCTTTGAGCAATTCCGCGACTTGCTGAACGTGAGTTGAGTGGCGTCGACGAAGCGAAGTCAGAGAAGCATGGTCGGGAAGAAATGGCCAACTTACCTGCTTCAGACGGGTGTTTTCGTCTTGGATATCTTCAAAGTCCATTGTGGAACACGAGACTGGAGTGAAGAGGCTTCTGGTGGCTGACTTTCAGGTTGGGAAGGGTCAAAACGAACGTCGCGTCGTGCTCATTTGATGGAAAATGCCAAGGGATTGATCTCAAATGAGCCCCTGTTACGCGACGTGAAGAAACGAGGGATGATTTTGTCGAGTAGGTGTCCCATAATCTACCTATTCCTTGAATGGGTTTTCATTGCTTATTGCTGTGGTTAGTGTGTCAGAGTGGTTCTGCCTCATGATAGGTGCGTTCATTGAGCGCTGGCTATGCCCCAGTGTTTATGCATTTGTAGCAGACGTGCTGGTTCTCCAAAAATTCTAGACACCTCTGCTGAGGATTGCTCTGAGCAATTATAAACTTTCTTCAGGAAAGGAAAAATAAACGTGATTCCGTTCCACCACCTAGTTGAAATACCGAATGATTGACCGATGCTACGACTTGCGGGGGACAGCCAGTGTTACGAAAAAGTGGCTCATGCTGCGCGACCGAAAATCGAAAGTTTGGCAAAACCTTCGGCGGAGGATGATCGATGGACATGTGCACGAAGATCAAAGGCTACGCAGCTGAAAGAGCCAAGGGATTTATGATCATGACATGGTAGACAATAGGAGAGACTGAACACCTAGATACACGTAGAAATACAAATACTGGTGCAAGGAGATAAAAGGACGTGCTAGACAAAAATCATACATAACATATTACAGAAAATGGTAGGTAAGGCGTAATACTTATTGATTACAATGGCCGTGGTGTGTAGCACTTTGCCCACTCATCACCCAACTTGGCATTTGAGAAGTCGAGATGAGAAGAAGCCGACGCAGGGATTGTGAGGATATTGGAGTCGTCAGGTACGAGAACCTCTGGTCGAACATACATGAGGTGGGCTGATGAATCGGTTGATGACAGTAGCCAGCCGGTGTACTTTCCTTCCGGGCCTTTCTGGCGGACGTAGCGGGGGATGTTCTGTCAAGATGTCCCAAACTCGGACAGATTTGTCGTCCGAGCCAGATGCAACCTGCATTGCTTGCGGCGAGCATGCCACTGCAGTGACCACGCTGGTGTGGCCTTTAAAGACCCTTGAACCGTCTCCTGTAGAAAGATCCCAGACCCGAACTGAACCATCGTATGAGCCAGAGACAATGTGGGTACCATTCGGCAAGTACGCCACTGTGGAGACCCAATTTGTATGTCCGATGAGAACCCTCACCTCTTTGCCCGTAGACAGATCCCAGACCCGAATTGGTTCGTCACCTGAACCAGAGATAACATGACTACCATCCGGCGAGTAGGCCACTGCTTGGACAATATCAATATGTCCCCTGAGAACCCTTTCCTCCTCTCCTGTAGACAAGTCCCACACCCGGACTGAGGTATCCCATGAGCCAGAAACAACATGGTTTCCATCCGGCGAGTAGGCTACTGCAACGACTGGTTTGGTGTGACCCTTCAGGATCTTTACCTCTTCCCCTGTAAATAGATCCCATACCCGCAGTGATCTATCGCCCGAGCCAGATACAATATGATTCCCATGCGGCGAGTACGCCACCGCCTTGACGATGTCGGTATGTCCATTGAAGAATGCCATTTGCCTTCCTGTAAAGGTATTCCACAATCGCACACATTTGTCGTCCGAGCCTGAGACGATGTGGGTCCCATCCGGCGAGTAGGCTATTGCATTACAGCTACCTGAATATCGATAGACAGTATTTCGCCGAAATGCTGCTTTTGATATTTGTTTAGTCTCGGAGCCGTACAAATAGCAACGCACCACCAGGCCGTAAGTCTTTGACCATCCTTGGACTCAGGACACCATTGCAGGTAATCCGCCAGCTCCGTTGTTCGCGCACCGACCCGAAGAGGCAGCTCCAGGTATTTGTCCAGCTCCGAAAGTAAACAAATATCAAAAGCTGAAATTTAGCGAAATACTGTCTATCGTTATTCAGGTAGCTGTAACAGGCCTGGTATGTCCCATTAGGGCCATCACCTCCTGTCCCGTAGATAGATCCCATATGCGGACCGATTTATCCTTCGAGCCAGAGGCAACACGGTTACCATCTGGAGAATAAGCCACCGCTGTGACATGCTTGGTATGTCCCTTGAGGTCCCTCGCCTCTTCTGGTATGGACAGGTCCCATACCCGAACTGAGCTGTCTCTTGACACAGAAACAATGCGGGTCCCATCTGGCAAATAAGCCACTGCCAGGGTGCTACCGGTGCAACCCTCAAGAGCCCTAACCACCTTGCCTGTAGATAGATCCCATACCCGGACTGATTTGTCGCCCGATCCAGAAATAACATGAGTCCCATCAGGTGAGCAGGCCACTGATTGCACAGTCGCACCATGTCCTTTTAGGACCATCACCTGCTTGCCAGTAGACGAATCCCACAAGCCGGACCGATCTGTCGCTTGACCCAGAAATAATGTGGGCCCCATCCGGCGAGTAGGTTACTGCCCAGACCAAGTTGGTATGTCCCTCAAGATGCCTCACCTCCTCTCCTTTACAGATATCCCAAACCCTGACCAATTTGTCGGATGCGCCAGAGGCTACATGTGTCCCATCTGGCGAGTAGGCCACTGCATTGACCTCGCGAGCATGGCCCTTGAGGGATCTCATATCTCCTGTAGACAAATCCCATACCCGCACTGATTTGTCCCATGAGCCAGAGACGACATGGGTTCCATCCGGCGAGTAGGCCACAGCATTGACCCCGCCAGTGTGACCCTTGAGGACCCTCCCCTCCTCTCCTGTGGCCAGATCCCATAACCTTAGTGTCTCATCCTGTGAACCAGAGATAATATAAGTTCCATCGGGCGAGTAGGCCACTGCCGTGACTCGCTGGGAGTGTCCCTTGAGGACCTTCGCCTCCTCCCCTGTGAACAAGCCCCACACACCGACTGTCCCGTCAGGTGATCCAACCGCGATGTTAACACCATCCGGGGAGACTCCAAGGGCATTCACCCTGTCTTTGATAGTCATAAAGGCCACCAGCGCCTCACTGCCTGGAACATGGGCACTGACGAACCTGGGGATGCCATGCATTTGTTGCCTCCAGCTCTGTACGATGGTGGAATGCCTGGGGAAGGTGGCAAGGGATGACAGATACAGATGAGGTGTGGATAGGGCCGCTTGCTCGCGCTGTGATACGCAGCAAATGCCGCGGCGTCTGCTAGCTTGATAACCAATCCCGTCGCATTCTGAAGGAGACATGAGTATGTGAAACCCTTTTCACCGATTGGACGGACCTTAGACTTAGAGGACCACTGTTGAGCATCACGTAGCATGCCATGACAACGACCGCGGTGCCCCAACAGGTTCATCGATTCCATCCAGAACAAGACCCGCAGTTGAAGAAGCTTGTGCACTGTCTCTGAAAGTCCATTCAGTGCTTCGACTCCGTGCGTGAGGATTAGGTGAGAACTCCAATTCCCGCATGCATATCGGGCACAAGACAATCGCCGTGGTGCGCCGTGACGAGCCGTGCCGAGCCGTGCAAAGTGACACTGCTTGCACGGCTATACAAGGGCAAGCAGTGATCGTCCTTGCTCTGCTTGCAACAACTCGAGCAGGGACTCTGACCTTGAAATATAATGGCGTATCTCTTAGAATATCAAGGTTTTATAGCAATGTAGCTATATTTCTGTCTCATCAAGCCTTCGGCCGCGAGAATTGATGCATGTTCCAACGACGCAATGTTTACTGGAGAAGAACATAACGAATGACGAGAGTGGACGAGATGCTTATGATAAATTCGTACGGCGAGCACCTTCTCTTACACCTCGTAGCATCTCGACGTTTGGGCATTACCTGCAAAAAGCATCTTGCGCGCCGGTGGTTGATCGCCATCAGGCACCGTAATCAGGGCCTTCAGTGCCTGAGCTCAATCACGATTCGAAGAAGCACAAATATTGGCAGAAATAGTCAGCCGCTGGCTTCAAGGTTATGTAGAACCCGCAAAAAAACACTCAGCTGCTTCAAGGCTCCTCACGGCTCTGCACGGCTTTCTCTGGACTAACATCACGCCTGCACGGCTCTGCACGGCTCTGCACTTCTAAGCACGTCTCATGCACGGCTCATGCACGGCTCTGCCACTGCTCTACCACTGCGCCCACGGCTATTGAAAATATCAAGTGCAGGACTTATAAGACATGTACAACGATGAGTTTACATAGATATTGTGGAACACTGTCAATTAATACCCTCGGCTCCTGGAACACAGTAACTGATTGGCAAACATGTTGCCCTGGTTTGTGCAGAACCCTTTTTTCGTAGGGTTGACCATGAGATGTGATCCAATCTTTCTCATAATCTCCAATCTACCCATTAGCTTGATTATAAGCGAGTGTCAGTACAAGTACCTCGCTTACAAATTAGTACACAGTGATTTACAAGTACCGCTTTCTGAACAAGTACGGCTGCCCAATACAAAACATCGATATGAACGAGAAGGTCTACAATGGTTCGTAACCCTATAAAGTCCAACTAGACCGATAGCTCGAGTAATTTCTAGCCCTACCTATCTGCAACGCGACTGATCCTTAGAGTTGTTGCACGGCTCTGGCCCCGCTCTGCTGCCACGGCCGTGCACGGCTTGGCACGTCCCGCCACGGCGATTTCTGTAGGCCCATGCATATCTCAGGGGGGCCGGGATGTTGTTATCAACGGAGGTCGGTAGGGTGTGACTGTCGTGGTCAAGCTCGTAGGAACTTGGAATATTCGCGATATTGAATCGCAGTTGCTTTGCCATAATGCGAAAGCACCCATCGGCAAGGCGGCAGTGGTGTTGTTCCTGGTTGCAAAAAAAATCTCTGGGAGCGGCGTTCATCAAAGAGAAAGTCGGCGAATGACTTGTGGAAGGTCATGACCATGCCGCCTTTACGGTAGAGGACGGCGTGCAGTCGATGCAAAACCCCATCCGCGGTGCCAATGTCCAGCACCATGTCCCCATTTTTGCCACTTGCATTGAGAATATTGATGACAATCGAGGTGGACGTGCGTTCAATGGTGCAAACAAAGGAGTGGAGAATAGATAGGCAGTCTTGGAACGCTTCGCGATCATCCCGTTCCCGTGGGTCCACAAGGCATGTCTCGAGGATCTGGAGGTAGAGATTGTCAAGTTTGGCGGTTGCTGCGGGTGAAGGGCGACGGGACGGAAGAAGAGGTAGCAAGGAGCCGCACCAATAGACACTTCTGCTCCTCAATGTCGCGTCCCTTGACGTACTCCACCACAGTGGCTGCGTAGATGAACAGCCCTGCTGCATCGGACACGAGTTGCTGGATCTGTAACTCGCTGGTGCACTCGAGAAGGTTTTCGTAGAGGTATAGCTTGATGTCGGCGCTGCTCTCCTCGAGCGGCACCTCTTCAAGACGGCAGATTTGCTTGTTTGGAAAGGACATGATTCTCTTGACCAAAACGGGTTCAGATCGACTCGTGACGAAGAACTTGAGGCCCGACAGATCTTGCTGGTCGACAACGTCAATCAGCGTGCCTAGAAATTCTGTACCTCCTGTTCCCTCCAGCTCATCCAGAGCATCAATAGGAAGGATGTAGCAGGGCTCATTCTTCGCTAGCCGTTCTGGTGCAGACTTCGCCCAAGGTTCAACCAGGAGACCCATAAGCTGGGATCTCGGGCCATGATTGACAGTTTCAAAGCGACCGTACTTCCTTCAAGGCAGTTTGGAAGGTCCTTCGATCTGAGTGCGAGTTGGTAGACGATTGTACGGACGATCGACGACGCAGATCGAGTGTCGAGGAACAGGCGCGAGCAGAAGAAGCTGCCACCCAATATGACCTTGCTGTTCCCATTGCTGATGGCGGTTTCGAGCTGGCGGGCGATGGTGAAAGCGATGGTAGTCTTGCCTGCACCTGCTTGACCTGACAGCCAGTACACTCCTTCGCTGAACCGAGACATGTCGATGGCCCAGCGTATGATGCCTATGATGATATTTGTTCGTGTGCCTGGGGTGCATTGACCGCGGAGCAGAGATGTCTCTTCTTCGGCATAGTACATGTGGTCTGCCCTGAAGCAGACCTTGAGTCGACCTGGCGAGATTCATCTGGATTAGGGTTGAGAAATGCTTAGCGATGGAAGGATAGGCATACCATGAAAGCCGTCTGCTGATTGCGTAGCAGCTGAATCCATATAGATATTTCCTACATTCGTCTCCCCTTAGCACTCATAAAACTGTTGCAGCAGCATTGCCGTAGTTCGCACCGTAATTTGCACCTGTGAATACATTTCCTGCGTTGGCTATGTTCTGCATGGTCATGTAGTCATGAACTGGGGGGTTTTCTTGGTCTAAGAAAGCAAGGTAACAATATCTTATTAGTTTCTGGGGGGCGAAGAGTGAGGAGGTCGACGTACATGCACCTCCCAAAGATGGAGGGTCACGCCATGGGGTTTCCAGAACTTGCTCTTGTTCTGGGTACTGATTATAGCCATTCCACTGTTTGACTCGCGTTCCAGGTCGCGCGGCTGAACTGGGAGAAGGTATTGTGCATGATCCCATCCCATCCTCGCTTCCGCTGTACCATCATCGGGCTGTAGAGGGCGAGAAGAGGATGCGCTCGACATCAGGGCACCAGTAGTTTGGCTCGGCACATTGTAATTCCAGCTGTGCTCCAGGTTCCCAAAGAGAGTCGGGTTGAGTGAGTCCCAGCTCCATTGACTAGAAGGAGCAGCAACAGTTTCACCTCCCCAGAGAGGGCGATCCCCTTGAGGAGCATGGTACCGCTCAGGTGAAAGGCTCCTCGACGTTCGCCTAGTCATTGTCGTTTCAGGCTGGTAATCCAGTGCTCCCTCGGGTTGCCCAAGTCCTGAAACACAAGTGACAAACTTGAGCAATGAATCCACGGAAGAAGCTGTTGAGCAAACTCACATTCTCCAAGTTACTTACAACCCTTTGCCGTTGTGCAGGAGGGGGGATAGTGGTCTCTGCCCCTTCCTTCCTGACGCCCTTGAAGTTGTACCCCCTCGTCAAATGAAGATGAACGCTGGCGTCTCTTTGTTCGTGGGGTCTGACTGCTCGTCCCTGAGGGTTCTCCCGTAATGAGTTTCAGGGCGGCGCGTGCCATTCGCTAGCCTCCCAGGGATAGAGTGTCATCGACTGTTGTGTTCCTACATAGGCGTCTGAATCGAAACGTGTACAACAACAGCGGGGCGTTCAACTCACCAATGTGACCCTGCCAAAACAGAGGGTTCGTTGCCCAAGAATCCAGGATGCAGAGGGGCTGGTTGTCGTACCAGATAAGGAGCTGGTTCTGCGGAGACGCTAAGGTCCAAGAGCCAACGCTGGCCCTGCTCTCTATCGTCCATGGTGTGTTTCAAGGTATGCGATTGTCCTCAGCAGAGAGCGCTGCAATAAAAGGGAGAAACCAAGTTGCTGTGATCACAGCCAATGCGCAATCGAGCGCCTCGTGTTCCTGAGAGCTGTGGTATTATAATTAGCCCTTTGTTCACTTCCAAACAGGCATAGTCCATGATATGCCCAGCGCTCGTCCTGATAGCATTCACGTAGGATCAAGGTGCAACACGCTGTCGAGATTGCGGCGCTCATATCCTTCTTACATTCTCGAAAGGGCCTCTCTGAATCTCCAGTAGCGAGAAATAGAGTCTGAGCAGTCGTTTGTGCCTGAAATGACGACTTCAACGCCACACCTCGAGGCGCTGTGTTAGCGGACTGATCCCGAAGATTGGATGCACGTTAATATTCGGCATTCTAAACAGTAAATGCTGTATAGAGGTACCTAAAACGGTTTGAAGAGCTCAGTGCGGTGCCCATTGAACCTATAGAGTTGAGGACACGTACAATGACGAGGCGTTGTCAGAATCGTGACTATCCCTGACGCGTTCATACGCAAATGTTCTGTCAATCGACCTCGACAACAAGATATTGAGGGGTGAACAAATGGTATTGGTCTGAGTTATTGAAGTGGAAGCCGCGAACGAAGGGCATCCGTGGGAGAGGCTTATCATTTCAGCAGCTCAAGGGATCTGACCCTTATCGAGCATCCCGCAAACTAGCGAGTGAAAAAAGAAGCAATTGTAAATCATAACGTTGCGCATCGGGGTATGCTAACATCCACGGAGACTCTCTCGTCTAAAACACTCTCAAAGAGATCGCCGTCCCATCGAATGCTACCCGCTATGTTGTCCTTCTCACCTCTCGATGCTTGCTCGAGACTCCTCACTTTCCCAGATATTGCCCACTCTGGGCTTGACGATTCGCTGAGATGACGAGCGGGTAGTCAAACCTGTCCGGGCTCTCCGGATGCTCAAGGTGATAGAGGGGGGACTATTGACTAGCTTGTTGCTCGCTCGACGTTCAACGTTTGAGGAATTCGAGCCCTGTCGTCCTCTCCGTGCAAGGACCAAGGCACATCAAAGACGAGAGGCAGAGTCCGAGGAGAGAACATCCCCAGCGTGTGATATGCCTAGAGCGGAGTCGTTTGTTCGTTGGATGACTTGGCCTCGTCGGCCTTCTCCTTGTTCAACGTCGACTTCCTGGTTGCCTCTTTGCAGGGGTGGGTGTCGAAGGCAATCACAGCGTTTCGTGCCGCGGGTGAACGACTCACGCCTCTTGTGGCCGAGTCCCCGGTTCTCCTCTCTGCCCGTTTCTACATTCTTGGACTGGGAGAGCAGGACCGCCGTTGGTCGCCGGTAGGACTAGGAAAGTAGGGTGGCAGGAATCGACACTTTGGAGAGTCGGAGAGCAGGGCACCGTTACCAGGTGGGAGCAGAGGAGAGAAAGCCACGCAGACGAAGGCGCCATCGAATCGTGTTCAGAATTTTTGAAGTGTTGCTCGACATGCAATGACCTATCGACGACGGTGCACGGGAATGGCTGTGCTCCTCTTGTTCTTGTTCTTTGGTGGATGTCCTGGCTCGACTGGAAGAGGAGATGTACCATCGCCTGTGGCGGCGACCGAGCTGGCTTTGCCAAAGATCGATTGCATGGTTGACGACAGCACGGGCTTGAGGGTCAGACACGATGTCATTGGCGTCCACGACGCCCGAGAGCAGCTGTGGGATGATGCCTCGGGGGGCGGCTGGATGAATGTCGAACTCGACCATGGCATTAGAGATGCTATTATTAATGAGTTTATAAGCATTCGAACCAGGTTGATAAAGGTAGGGCTCACTTGCCGGTGTTTCATTTTGTTTCTTGGGGTAACCATACGACAGGAGAGGACAAGCGAGAGAGAAGTTAGCAGAGTCGATGTCAGTGACGAGCGTCGTGGCAGACAAGAGGGAGCATCATGGTGTGGGGGATCGCCTCGGTGGGGCTGACGAGCGGAGGAATGGACGCCCGGTGTCTTTGCTGTAATCGGAGGTGGTGACATTGGTCAAAGCATTGCAGGGTGTGCCTCAGATCGTTTCAGCGAGAGCAAACTTAGGACATCAGGCTGATTGGATATTGTCCAATGGCAGTCGTAATCGAATACCAGAAGCACCATTCGAAAAATGGATGGGTTGGTATGTTGAGTGGTACCAAGAGGCGCACACAATTTATCGTCTCCTGGTAGAGGCATCGACTCGAATGAGATGCGTTGAGCTGGGGCACGTCGTTGTCGTACAAGCTCCCAGAAGGGGGGGTGGCGCTGAGGCCAGGAATTGTCTTGGGTTGAGCCTGCCGCCCGATGGCTCCCTTCACCGTCACCCTCGCTCTTGGACATCAGAAGTCGCCGTGAACGAATGCAAGTGCGAGTGATTCTCATGAATCCTTCTTCTTCCCGTTCATCGTCTTCCTCGTCGCCGCCTTGGAGTCCTCCGGCTATCCACATTTGACTTCTGCGCGACCTAGGCTGAAGGGCTTGGAGACAGAGGCGCGTGCTGTCTATAGACCGATACTAATAGTATCTTTTGTTATTATGAGAAGTGGGGAGAGCTGCGAAAATAATAATACCTTGTTGAGGTGCCAGAAACGGAGGCGGAAGGCAAGCCGTTCGCTGCTCTTCAACTGGCCAGTGTCGGGCTTGTGCTGGGAGCTCGAATCGAACTCAAAATCGATACCCGATTTGAGTGAGTTGGCCAGCATCAATAATCCATTCGTTGGCCGCACGAATGGTGAGGGGTAGGCAAATGGGGAAGTTGCCAGTGGACGAAGGAAATCCATATTGGAGATGAGCAATCGAACGAGCGTAGCTTTGGTGTACGCCTCGTTAAGGGCGAGACTTGGATGTTCATGCTTAGCAGCTGAGCGCTGTATATGGTTGGGTAGAGAGAGATGAGGAAGGTGGAGAAAGAGAAGGAGGAGGATGTGGGTCGAGAGAACGAACGTCGCCGCGTCCGTCACAAATCTCGTGTTTGATGGCAAATGCCAAGCGATTGATCTCAAATGAGCCCCTGTTACGCGACGCGAATTGAGTTTCACATCCTGATACTTCACCTCTATGCGAGGGCTGAGTGGGAACCATTGAAATATCTGTGAAAGACAACGAGAATTTGGCAGCATAACTCTGGTAAACTGGTACAGGTATATACAAGCACATACAAGAGGAAAAGTATCCAGGTTCTATGCAAGGATCAAACGGCAAATGAATAAAGAACATATCAAGCGAGTCGTATTACAGCACAGGTATTCGGGTAGGATCGCCGCACAATTAATGATGTTCTGTCAGAATAAAACTAATGCGAGCAAAGTTCGTGCGATTCTCGAGATCAAGGGAAGTTGGTGGGACTCTGCAACGACCTTGGGAGTGAAGCACTCTGCCCATTTATCACCAACCTTGGCATTTGAAAGGTCAAGGTGAGGAACCATCGAGGAAGGGAATGTTAGGACGTTGGAATCGTCGGGTAACAGGGCGTCCGGTCGAACAAACATGAGGTAAGCCGAGGGGTCCGCCGGGGAAAGTAGCCAGCCTGTGTGATCGCCATTCAGGCTTTGCTGGCGAACATAGCGTGGGGTATGTTGAGAAGAGATGTCCCACACACGAACTGACTTATCCTTTGAGCTAGAGGAAATGTGGGTGCCGTCAGACGAGTAGGAAGCTGAAATAACAAGATCGGTATGCCCCCTAAGGACCCCGACCTCTTGTCCTGTGGACAGGTCGCAAACTCGGAGTGTTGTGTCGAATGGGCTCGATACGGCGTGGATGCCATCAGGCGACTCGGAGTAGGCGCTTTTCTGGCCATACTCGACGTTTTCCTTGAGGACCACCCCTTCTCCTGTCGACAAGTTCCACACGCGAACTAACTCGTGGTCACATGAGCGACAGACAACATGTGTCCCATCCTGCGAGTAGGCGACCGCCCGTGCTGTCTCGTTTTGTCCCTCGAAGACCTGCATCTCCTCTCCACTCAACACGTCCCAGACCCGGGCTGATTTGTCGTATGAGCCAGAAACGACCTGTGTCCCATCTGGTGAAAATGCGACTGCCACGATCCAGTCCGTGTGCCCTTGGAATACCCTTACCTCCTTTCCTCTGGATAGGTCCCACACCCTGACTGAGTTGTCGTATGCACCAGAGACGACGTGACTTCCATCAGGCGAATAGGATACTGTTTGAACCCAGTCTTTGTGGCCCTTAAGAAGACTCACTTCATCTCCTGTAAATGGATCCCAAATCCGTATTGATCGGTCGCTCGAACCGGAAACAACACGGCTTCCATCAGGTGAATAGGCAACTGCATTGACTATGCTGGTGTGGCCCTTGAGGTGTGTTGCTTGCTTCCCCGTAGACAGGTCCCACACCCGGACTGATCTGTCCTCTGAGCCAGAGACAATATGGGTCCTGTCCGGCGAGTAGGCCACTGCTTTGACTGAGCTGGTATGCCCGCTGAGGACCCTCACCATCTCCCCTGTGGAAACATCCCACACCCGGACTGATTTGTCCCTGGAGCCCGAGACGATGTTGGTTCCATCTGGAGAGTAGTCCACCGCGATGATCATATCGGCATGTCCCCTGAGAATCTGTAACTCATCTCCCGTACAGATGTTCCACACCCTGAGCGAGCCATCGTCTGAGCCAGAGATAACATGGGTCCCATTGGGCGAGTAGGCAATTGCCTGGACCACACCGCCATGCGCTTTGAGGACCCTCACTTCCTCCCCTGTAGACAGATCCCATGTTCGTATGAGTCTATCGGGGGATCCAGCCGCAACGGTAAAACCATCGGGGGAGATCGCAAGTGCAGATACCGACTCTTCAAGCGTGATGCAGGCCACCAGCGCCTTGCAAGCCACCCCATGTGCATTGATGAACCCGGGGACACCACCAAACTTCCGCCTCCAGCCCTGCACAACAGGGGAGCGTCGGGAGAAGGTTGCAAGGGAGGAGAGATACAGATGAGGTGTTGAGAACGCGGCCTTACTCGTACTGTGATGGCGAGCAAACGCTGCAGCATCTGCTAGCTTGCTGACAAGTTTTGTAGGATCCTTTGGGAAGTCACGTTAGCACGTACCATAGCTACATTTGCAGGACGAACCTTGGAGTTGGAGAACCACCGTCGGGCATCAGATAGCATGCACTGACAACGCCCGCGCTGGCCCAGCAGGTTCATCACCTCCATCCAAAACAATACCCGCAGCTGAAGGAACTCGTGAACAGCCTGTGAAAGACCGTTTAGTGCTTCGCGGGATGTGAGAATTAGGTGAGCACTCCAAGTCCCGCATGCATATCTCAGGGTTGCTGAGATGTTGGTGTCAATGCTGGTGGGTAGGGTAACGTTGTCGCAGTCCATTTGGTACGAACTGGGGATATTCGCGATATTGAATCGCAGCTTCCGTTTCATGATACGGAAGCAGCCACCTAAAAGGCGGTAGTGGTGCCATTCCTGGTTGCAGAAGAACCTCTGCGATCGGCGTTTGTCGAACAAGAAGTCGGCAAATGATTTGTGGTACCACATGATCTGGCCGCCTTGGCTATAGAGGACAGCATGCAGCCGATGCAGAACCCCTTCGGCCATACCAGTGTCGAGCAACGTGTCGCCATCGCTACTGCTTGCGTTGAAGATATCAACGGCGATCGAAGGAGAGGTGCGTTCAATGGTGCAAAGGAAAGTGTGGAGAATGGATAGACAGTTTAGAAGCGCTGCAGGATCAGCACGATCTCGCGTGTCCACAAGGGATGTCTCAAGGATTTCGAGGTAGAGTTTGTCCAGTGTGGCGATGGTAGCATGAGGAGGTTGATCGACTGAAGGAGGGGAGCCAGAGAGGAGCCGTCGAAGTAGACTTCTTTGCTCCCCAAGACCACGTCCCTTCATGTAATCTACCACCGTAGCCGCATAGATGAACAGCCCAGCCGAATCGGACACAAGCTGTTCAATCTGCTGTGGGGTGGCGCATTGGGCGAGGTTTTTGTCCAGGAATACCTTTATATCAGCACTGCTTTCCTCAATAGGTACCTCCTCAAGGCGGCAAACTTGCTTGTTTCGAAAGCATTCGATTCGCTTGACCAAACCTGGGTCCGACCGACTGGTTACGAAGAACTTGAGGCCTGTGAGACGATGTTCTTCGACAACGTCAAACAACGTGCCCAAGAATTCTGTTCCACCTGCGCCCTCCAGCTCATCCAGGGCATCGATGGGGAGGACATAGCAGGGTTCGTTCTCCGCCAGCCGCTGTGGTGCAGACTTCTCCCACGGGGTAATGAGGAGACCCATGAGCTGGGATCTCGGGCCATGATTGACAGTCTCGAACCTCCCGTGCTCCTTCAATGCAGCCTGAAATGGCTTCGACCTGAGCGCAAGTTGGTAGACGATTGTCCGAATGATTGACGATGCTGACCGCGTGTCAAGGGATCGGCGTGAGCAGAAGAAGCTGCCACCCAGTATGACCTTGCTGCTTCCGTCGCTAACAAGTGTCTCGAGCTGGCGGGCAACGGTGTAAGCGATAGTTGTCTTGCCCGCACCTGCTTGACCGGAGAGCCAATACACACATTCGCTCCACGGAGATGTATTGATGGCCCAGTGTATGACGCCTTGGATAACATTGACTCGGGTGCCTGGGGTGCATTCACCACGGCGCAAAGCCGTCTCGTCGTCGTTGGCATAATACATGTGGTCAGCCTTCACAGAGACTTTGAGCCAATTGAGATAAGATATCTAGACCCAGGTTGAGACATATTCCTACTAACTAGAAGGGACATACCGCGAAGTCGTCGTCTAATTTCATGGTGACCGAACCTTGAACTGGTTCCTGTCACTATTCTTAGGTCACTGATACAATGGGCTCACCATAGTTTACGCCGGAGAAGACATTCCCTGCTGCGTTGATGTTGGAAACGGAGCCGTCGGTCACAGCCTGAGAAGTTTGGTAGTCTGTTAAGACGAATTCCAGTCGTAGCTCCCTGCAATAAGGCTTAAGGACAATGGCTTCTCACCAAAGATTTTGTGAGAGAGGGGTTGAGAAGGAGAGTAAGGCGCGTGGTTCGGGAGAGATTTATCTCGTGCCTGAGCGGCACTAGACTCTCGCAATGACGGGGGGTTATCGTTTTGAATATCATTTTCTGTAGCATTCAGTCAGCGCCATTCAAATTCAAATAAAAGTATATTACTTGAAGGGGATGTTGCGACCTCTGGAGCTTGACTGGAAGGGAGAGACTCGGTCCCTGCATAAGCCTCATCAGCGAATGAGCGCGATTCATGACTGTTGGCATACCCTTAGCTGGAGTGTTTGAAGATATCGTGAGCCCGTTCGGTGGCACCACTGCTGCCAAATGTTAGTCACTGCAGCACAGAAAAAGAAGCAGCAGCTTAAATACTCACGGATGCGCTCCTGAGCAAGAGCATCAGGTTGAGGGTATTCTGCAGGTTCAAATCGTGCCCGAATGAGGTCAATGCAGAATGTAGCTAGGCAAGGTGGCCATACCTTGCGCAAGGGGCTCCAAATAAATCGAATATTCGTTCGGGGGATCAGGGACGTCCAGTCGGTGGACCGCCCTACTTTGTGAGGAGGCAGTCTCTGGTAGTACTGTGGTCTGAGGAATCGAAGGATGACTTGAGTGAGGCAACCGGCTCCGAAATCTATCCAAACGCCTCCCTATCCACAACCGCCCTTGTTGAAAAGGTCTCTGGACGACGTCTCTCTTCCTTTCTGGAGCCCTACCTTGCCACTGTGCGTTGGACATACGGAGCGCCAGGAGAGCGATGAATGCCAAAACGAGCCAGCCCTTGAATAGGCTCGTGGGAGATACGTGACCCTGAGCCTCTCATTAAGATTCATGATTGATTCTAGGTCGTAGAATAGAAGCCAACGGTTTGCGGCGGTGATAAGTCGACAGCGATGAGCGAGTTTCAGCAGAAACGCGGGCTAGCTTTGAATACCACTAAATCTCAGTGAGAGATGGGGACCTTGTCACAGGAGAAAAGAAACCAACACGTATCCCTGCAGCTCCCGAGGCCCACACCAAGGAGCGTAAACCTTTTGAGGGTAGCGCCTTGTGCAAGCGTCGAGCTGAGCAATTTCTTGTCGAAAAAGATGGCTTTGACTTTGCGACATGGGTTCAGCGAGGTAAAGGTGGAAGGCGACCCTAGTCGTCGCTTCCACCGTGATTTGGATAAAGCTCGTCGTATCCCTCGCGAGCGTCGTCCTTATTTACAGGTTCTTTGAGATATGCGTGAGACCAGGTAATCTCCCATTCCCTTTGTACCTCTCCATACTCTGCTGTCGACAAATGAAAGAGGAGCAAGATGCGGTTCTTTTCGTAAGAAAACCAAAGTTAGTTTTCCGCTCCACGGGAAAGGCAGGCAAAACGCACCTCTATGCTCGACATAATCTATCTTTGCCGGTCTAACCTCAGGCAGCCCATCCCCTCGTCAACTTGACCAGCTTCTCACATGCTTGGTGACTTTGGCAAGCTTCACTGAGTCTCTTGCAACAACAGGTAATGAACAGACCAGAGGCCTGTGCTCCTAGCGCAATCAGGGAGATCAACAGGCTCGCCCTGTTATGCCCTTGAAAGTTGGAGGGCCATTGTTGCTGCCTCTGTCAGGTGTGCCATGTTGAATTCTGTCGAGGCTGCCAAACTCGCTGCAAGTGTTGGCGTCTCAACTGGCATGAGCATGTGGCCGACTCGTTGTATGCTGGTGGAGTTGCTCTTCACGGTGTTCACGACGAATCGACTTGTGGACTTTCGAAATGGTTGGGACGCACTGAGCCAGGGGTGGCACGTTGTTGTTGTTGTCTGAGCCTCTCATACGTGAGGGAAGGCAGGGTGTCGCTGAGGCCGGGATTTGAGGATCGAGTCACTGATTTGGATTAAGCCGACGCTGGCATCCTTGTTCACGCTCGGTCCAGTCTTCATTGTTAGAGGTTGACGTGGACAAACGCGGACCTGGTGCATTCCAACGAACCTCGCCTCGCTTGTCTCTGCCGTCGTCCTTGTGGCCGCCGTCCAGCCCCAGAGAGCCTCTGTGCAACCGAAGTTGAGGCGCTTGGAGCCAGGGGCGAATAAGCTCTCTGGAAATTGATACAAGCATTGGTCAATTACGGGTGGAGGATGGAGATCTGAGAGGACGACAAACCTTGACGTAGGTGCCAGAAAGGAAGACAAAGGCGCGGATGGCGCAGACAATCCGCTTACTGCCCACAGGCCAATGTCAGACTTGTCGTGCGAGTTCGACATCGCACTAAGATGCCAGGTTGGCCTCTGATTCGGCACGCGCACCAGGGATGAAGCTGAGAGTGTGGGCTTGCCAAGGAACTAATAGATGGAGCCATTTATCTGGTACTCGATGCTTGATCGAGAGGATAAAGCAAGACGAAGGCTGGCCTGAGCATCGAGTGAGTAGAAGGAAGACATAAATCAGCGATTGAGCTTACCATTTGAGGGCAATCCTGAGCTGAGGCTGGGGTAGGTCTGTGGAGCCACGGAAAGGGAACTGGACCTGGAAGAGTTCGTGCATGTTAAGGAAACTGTTGGTGACAGGGTATTGCCCTCCAAACGCTGTGGGTCCTGAATTGCCCGGACGAGGTCGTGTGTCCTTTCTCGCTCTGTCATGCGAGAATCTCAGATGCCTAACCACTCGCATACCCCATGCATGTGTTGAGATACCGCGCAGGGCGTACTCGTAGGCTCAATGACATATCATTCCGGAGGAAAGAACTAAGGAATACAGAGAGCTATTTACTCCTTAAATACTGTAGATAAAGCCTAATTCTCGGAATAACAATACAATAATGTGAGAATGATATCCACGGTTCCTCCGGCGAACAATGCGAAATTGCGATTCCCAACAGCATGCCATAGGACAATCTCAAATCGAGGCAGACAAGGAAGCAGCGATCAGAAGGCGGAATGTTGGATTGAATCCAGGAGGTAAACAAGGGCTAGTGCGGTGAGGGGTGATTCAGTGCGAGACTGGGACTCGAGACTTGGTAGCGGTGAACATAGCAATTTACGCATGATGTGATGAAAGAGCTTGAATTTAAATGAGCAGAGCGGAGGAGGAGGAGAGGAGGAGAGAAGAACTGAGGGCGCGTTTGGAAGAGTGGGCGAAAGCGGCCCGGTGCTGCCTTATTGGGCAGGCAAGCCCCTATTCTGATCAATGTTTCTGTGCTTGAGCCTTGACTATCATGACCCGCTCCGTCCCCTTCAGCACAACAGCATTAACAATAGGAGAAAATAACGATTCTTGTGGCTTAAGCGCTTTACGAGCTTGTTTTTTTGGCAGCCACTGTCCAAATGAGTCGCAGCAGACCACCGTGTTGCCCCAGAGCCTGAGGACATGCCAAAGATGACGAAGAGGAGATCAGGAAAGTGGAGGAGATGAGTCACGGGAGATCCAGTGAGCAAGCAGAGATTGAAGTTGAAGCCCCGATTGGGCGTTTCGAGAGTCCCCGAATCTCCTTTACCCAGCAGTACGCCCATCGGTGGCCATGAATCTCAATGGCACATACTCGCCTTGTTAGGATATTCCCTCGTGCACACGGACCTTCTGCAGAGCTCTCCAACCACATAGATTAGCCCAGTTCCTCATCATCAATCTCCACCACATTCTACCACTCCATGTCCGCTCGGCGTCCTTGAGCGGAGCCCTACTACCCAGTGAATGAGAAGCTCACTGAAGTCTTTTCTCTCTCTCTCTGTCGCAACACTTAGCGTCGAATGAGCTGAAAGGCAGCTTATACTGTAGCTGACCCGAGTTTATAAAATCTGGTTTGGGAATGAAAGATTATATGACCTGGTCTGAACGCTCAGTGGCTAATGTCTATGAATCCGTGGCCTCAATCTGAACAATGACAGAAGACTAATGGCTACCTAAAAAATGTGGAAATATATATACTGGTACAAAAAGGTCCGAATGCGTATACATACGAGGCCAATGCCATGTGCATGGATACTAACAAGAAAAATACATGACAGTAAACAAGTCAAATACTAATGTCAGAGGGGTTGTACTACGCGACTCTACAATGACCGTGGGGTGTAGCACTCGGCCCATCTAGTACCAAATTTGGTATCCGAAATGTCAAGATAAGGAACAGCCGATGTAGGGAGTGTAAGGACATTGAAGTCGTCGGGTAACAGGGCTTCGGGCTGAACAAACATGAGGTAGGCCGACGAGTCGGACGGAGAAATGAGCCAACCAGTATACTCTCCACCTGGGCTGTGTTGTCGGATGTAGCGAGGGGTATACTCTGGCGAAACATTCCACACTCGAACTGAGTTGTCGCCTGAGCCACTGCCGTAAACAATGTGGTCCCCACTTGGAGAGTACGCAACTGCCCGGACCTTGCCAGTCTGTCCCTTGAGGGCCCTCACCCCCTCCAGTGTAGACATATCCCAAATACGGAGAGATTTGTCGTCTGATCCAGAAACAAGATGGGTCCCATCGGGAGAGTATGCCACTGCGTGGACCGGGGCGGTATGGCCATTGAGGACCTTCACTGCTTTCTCCCCTGGAGATAAATCCCAGACCCAGATGGAATTGACGTACGAGCCAGAGACAACATGGGTCCCATCCGGCGAATACGCAATTGAAGTGACCCTTCCGGTGTGGCCCTTGAGTACACTCACCTCCTCTCCTGAAGACAGGTCCCACACTCTGAGCGATTCGTCGTCTGAGGCAGAGACAGCATGGGTCCCATCAGACGAGCAGGCTACTGCATAAACCGTGCTGGTGTGTCCTTTGAGGGCCTTCAACTCTTGTCCTGTGGACACATCCCACATGCGGACTGAGTTGTCGCTTGAGCCTGAGACAATGTGAATCCCATGTGGCGAGTAGGCCACTGCCCAGACCTTGTCCATACTCCCCTCGGGGGCCCTCACTCCCCTTCCTGTAGACAGGTCCCACACCCAGACTGGTTCGTTGCCTGAGCCAGAGAGATGATTCCCATCGGGCGAGTATGCCAATGCATTTACCCAGTCGGTGTGGCTGTTGAGGACCTTCACTTCTTGTCCCCTGGACAAATCCCATACCCGTATTGACCCATCAAATGAGCCAGAGACAATGTGGGTCTCATCCGGCGAATATTCAACTGCAGCAACCACGCTGGTATGGCCCTTGAGAACCCTCTCCTCCTCCCAGACACCCTCTGCAGACAGATCCCATACCCGGAGAGAATCATAGTTTGCACCTGAGACAACATGTATCCCATCGGGAAAGTAGGCGACTGCGTCAACGTCACAGGTATGGCCCTGGAGGACCCTCACCACTTCCCCTGCAGACACATTCCACACCCGAACTGACCGGTCGGTTGATCCAGAGACGAGATGTGTCCCATCCGGCGAGTAGGCCACTGCGAGGACCCAGCCGGTATGTCCCACAAGAACCCTTACCTCCTCCCCTGTACATATGTCCCACACCCTGATTGAACCGTCGTTTGAGCCAGAGGCGAGATGAGTCCCATTCGGTGAGTAGGTCACTGCATTGACCAAGTCGGTATGCCCCTTGAGGACCACCACTTCCTCTCCTGTAGAGATATTCTTGATATGGACCAAACCGCCCACCGAGCAAGATGCAAACTGGGTCCCATCTGGCGAGCAAGCTGCTCGCACAACAGTAGCGGCGTGTCCCTTCAGGATCATCACCTCCTGTCCTGTAGAGAGATCCCATACACGGAATGATTCATCACAAGAGCCAGAGACCACACAGGTCCCGTCAGGCGAGTAGGTTAATGCGATGATACCGTCAGTATGTCCCTGGAGAACCACGGCCTCTCCTCCTGTTGCCAGGTCCCACACCCGGACTGACTTGTCATCTGAACCAGAGACAAGATAGGTCCCATCTGGCGAGTACGCGACTGCACATACCGGGGCAGTATGTCCCTTGAGCACCCTGACCTCCTCTCCAGTCAAAAGATCCCATACTCGGATAGAATTGTCACCTGATCCAACCGCAACCTTGGAGCCATTCGGGGAGACCGCCAAGGGATTCATCCCGTACCTGAGAGTGACGCAAGCTACCATGCTTGTACCCCCTGCCCCATGTGCACCAGTGAATCTGGGGATATCACCAACCTGCTGCCTCCAGCTCTGCACAATGGCCGAATGTCGGGGAAAGGTGGCAAGGGAGGAGAGGTACAGATGGGGCGTCGACAGAGCAGCCTTGCTTGCGCTGTGATAGGCAGCGAACGCTGCTGCGTCTGCTAGCTTGCCGACGAGTTCCGTCGAATCCTTGAGTGAATGAGTTAGCATAGCTCTTTTCATTGTATTAACAGAACCAACCTTGGACTTCAAAAGCCATTTTTGTGCATTGCGCAGCATGCCCTGGCAGCGCCCACGCTGGCCCAAGAGGTTCATGGTTTCCATCCAGAACAAGACCCGGAGCAGAAGAAACTCGTTCAGTAGCTCTCTCAGACCATCTAACGTCCTGAGGGGTGTAAGGGTCAGGTGAGCACTCCAGCTCCCGCATGCATATCTCAGGGGAGCTGAGATGTTCCTGGCAATGGAGATCGGTAGGGTGGGGTTGTCGCAGTCAAGCTCGTAGGAACTTGGGATATTCGCAAGGTTGAATTGCAGTTGCCTTGCCATGATTCGAAAGCATCCATCTGCAAGACGGTGGTGGTGATGCTCCTGGTTGCAGAAAAACCTCTGTGAGCGGCGTTCATCGAACAGAAAGTCAGCGAATGACTTGTGGAAGCTCATAACCTGGCCGTCCTGGGTGTAGAGGATTGCATGCAGTCGATGTAGAACGCCGTTCGCCATGCCAGTGTCGAGCATCATGCTGCCATCAGCTTCACTTGCAATGAGGACATCAACGGCGGTTGAGGTTGAGGTAAGTTCGATGGTACAGAGGAAGGTGTGTAGAATAGATAGACAGTCTCGGAATGTTTCAGGGTCGTCGCGCTCCCGGGGATCAATATGGGATGTGTTGAGAATCTGTATGTAGAGGTTGTCCAAAGTGGCGGTCGCAGCAAGGGAAGGTCGGCGGATAGAAGGAGAAGGGGCAGAGAGGAGCCGTTTCAGCAGACTCCTTTGCTCATCAAGGTCGCGTCCCTTCACATACTCTACCACAGTGGCTGCATAGATGAACAGCCCTGCCGCATCCGATACAAGTTGTTGGATCTGGCGTTCGTCAGCACACTCGACGAGGTTTTCGTTGAGGTATAGCTGGATGTCAGCGCTGCTCTCCTCTAACGGCACCTCTTCGAGGCGGCACACTTGCTTGTTTGAAAAGGATGTGATCCTTTTCACCAAAGCCGGCTCCAACCGACTGGTGACGAAGAACTTCAGACCTGACAGATCTTGTTGGTCCACCACCTCGAACAAACTTGCCAAGAGTTCCGTTCCCCCCGTTCCCTCCAGCTCGTCCAGAGCATCGATAGGTATGACATAGCAGGGTTCGTTGTCCGCCAGCCGTTGTGGTGCAGACTTCTCCCATGGCACAACAAGGAGATCCATAAGCTGGGATCTTGGGCCATGATTGACAGTCTCGAACCTTCCGTATTCTTTTAATGCAATTTGGAAGGGTTTCGACCTGAGTGCGAGTTGATAGACAATGGTACGGATGATCGACGAGCCAGACCGAGTATCGTGGAACTGGCGTGAGCAGAAGAAGCTTGCCCCTAACATGGCTCTGCTTTTTTCGTCGCTGACGACTCGTAGGGTTTCAAAATGACGGGCAATCGTGTAG
Organism: Coprinopsis sp. MPI-PUGE-AT-0042; assembly: GCA_020736565.1. Classification (NCBI taxonomy): domain Eukaryota; kingdom Fungi; phylum Basidiomycota; class Agaricomycetes; order Agaricales; family Psathyrellaceae; genus Coprinopsis; species Coprinopsis sp. MPI-PUGE-AT-0042. The sequence goes on along the minus strand of JAHBOF010000070.1, from coordinate 164,235 downwards.
GCAATGATTGTCTTTCCAGCACCTGCTTGACCTGAAAGCCAGTACACTCTTGCGCTGGTGGCAGAAATGTTGGTGGCCCAGAGCATAACTCCTTGTAGGATATCGATCCGGGTGCCTGGGGTGCATTCACCACGGCGCAGAGCCGCCTCGTCGCCATTGGCATAATACATGTGGTCAGCCTTGACAGAGACTTTGAGCCGGTCAAGGTAAGATCTCTAGATGCAGGATGAGACACAGCTCAGCCAACAAGAAGCGACATACCGCGAAATCGTCGTCCGATATCATAGTGAATGATCCTCTAGCGGCTCGTATCAGCATGCTTGTTTTACCCATACGACAGGCGCTTACCATAGTTTACACCGGAAAATACATTCCCTGCCACCCCAACGTTGAAAACGGGGCCATAGTTCACGGTCTGAGGTGGCTTGTCGTCTGCAAAGACAAACAGTAGTTGTCAGTCTCTATCGTGACAATGGAGCTGAACAATGAAGGCTTCTGACCAAAGGTTCCGTGAGGGAGAGGTGGGGGAGGAGGAGAATAGGGAAAAAGGCGTTCGGGAACTCTATTGTGTACCAGACTGGCACTATTTTCTCGCACTAGCAATGGATAATCTAAGCATTATGTTCTGTAGCAAATGGTCAAATTGAAGTCAAAAGGCTTACCTATTGGAGGGAATGCTGTGACTTCAGGGGATTGATCCCATCCCAGCGGCAACGTCTCTGCACAGGCATCAGCGAGTGAGAGCGAATGATAGTCAGGTGGCCATACCTTGAGTTTGAGGAACCGAGGAGGCCACCAACTGCGGTGGCGTCACTACCTCAACAGTTACTCGACATTACTAGAAAAAAAAGAATCGTGAATCGGACTCACGAACATGTCCTTGAGGAAGAGCATCAGATTGCGGGGTTTCTCCCGGTCTATCTCGTGCTCGATTGAGGTGGGAGGGCGATGGTGGTGCATGATCACCTGAAGTGGGTTGCTCTGGACGCTCATGGTCAGCGCCGCCCAATCTAATAAGTCAGAGACATACCGATCGTAACTGGAGACACGCTTGTGCCCGAGCAAAGAGCATCTAAGAAGGAACCAATCAGACAAAGGGCGTAAATAGTTTGGTTAAGCGACCATACCGTGTGCTGGGTGTCTTACTGGAACAAGCTGTTCAGTCGTTGGCAGCTCATGAGCTGCGTTTCGGGGTGAAGGAGGGGCATCCACTGGTGGTAGAACCGTGGGCTGAGGAGTTGGAGGACGAGTCGAACGAGGAGACGCCGACTTGCTACTACGGAGCCCATCCAAACGTGTTCCAATCCACTGCCATCCTTGCCGAAAGGGCCTCTCCAAAACCTCTCCCTTCCTTTCCCTGACCCGATTTTGGAACTGTTCATCGGACATACGAAAGGCGGGGGCTTAGGAATGACAGCAATGATGGGCTCTTGCCGAAACGAACCATCTGCTGGATAAGATCACGTCTTCTTAGACTTCTATATTGATGATAATGCGTTCGGGTGCATTCATGATCAAGATGGCTGAGGCCGTCCATGGCTCGCAGCAGGGTTGAGAAACGATACACCCACGAAGCAAAGCGGAACCTCAAGGTCCAAATATTCAAAGCGTGTAAGAGAGGGTAAGAGGCCTGGACGAGATTCGAATCTCGGTCCGCTATCCATTCCCATACCACCATTCGCCCCCTTCCCAAGCCCAAACCACACCCGTTTACCAACTAGATCCATTCCCGTCCTCTCCCTCCCCGCTCTCAACACCTCTGCCACATTCTCCTTCATTCAGTAAGCTTGGAATTTCGTCACATCGAATGCTAATCGTCCGATTGCTCTTCTCGCTCCGGCTGCCGTTTTGCTCGCTGGAACAACAAGCGTCGGCGGTCAAGGCTCCGCTGATGCTCAAAGTGACATGGATGGGACGGGGAGGGTGGCCGGCAGCTTAAACGTGCCGATGCTCGCTCAGCATTCAGCGCTCGACAAAGCGCTCGAGGCCGTTGAGAGACGATGTAAAGAAGTAGGACGAAGATCCTCGTGTCGAACTTCTTGGTGCCGTCCACCTTGTACAAGCCCGGATTGACGACGAGTCTTGACGTGGTCTTCTTCTCGTTCGACCTGGACTTCTTGCCTGGATATATGCCAATAATGAGGTTGCCGGAGTAGTAGTCAATCGCAGCATTCCCATCGTAGGAGAACAGTATCACCCTCGTCGTAGGCGAACCCTGGTTCTCCTTCCATTTGTGTTATGTAGATTCCTGGGCTGGGAGAGCGAGACTGCCCTTGGCCGCAGGTGGGTGGTAGGAACCGATGCCTTGGCAGGTAAACAAACAGGGTGCCGTGACCAGGAGGCAGAAAAGCAGAACAAGCCGCGAGGACGAGGACGAGGGCAACGTGGACTCGTGGTCAGGATTTCGAAGTCTTGTTTGGCAGGTAAAGACTCGGTGACAACGATAAATGGAATGGGCATTCTCCTCTCGGTCTTGGGCGAACGTCCTGCATTGGCGGGGCAGGTTTCAGGGTCAGGCACACTGCATTTGACCTCAACGAGGCCTGAGAGTAGCTGTGGCATAAAGCCTTGGACGGTGATGTAGCGACTGCCGAACTTGATCAAGATATAGGCGATGCTGTAGCGAGCCGATAAGCATTGAAGCCAAACGAAACGGATAAGGGCATGACTTACATAGTGTCCCTACACTTGGCTTGTCACGGTGACCACAAGGCGAGCCGGCGATCATGCTGGTATACAGGACAATCAAGGTGCCCTGATAAGCTGATTGCCGAAACGCCTTTTCTTGACCTGAAGCTATACAGAGTGCGCAAGGCAAGACGGTGCTGGGACGTCAAGACTGTAGTCCTTGAGAGGAACAAGTTGGTTCGCGACCGCGTTTCTGTTGCGGAAAGACGAAGAACTTGAGGTGTAGAATCTAGCTGAGGAGGGCGAGGACGTCTTGGTAGACAACGTTGAAGAAATTGGGTTCAGAGGTGGTATGGATGAGGAGGTAAACGGTGTGTTGGTCACTAGCGTTCATTTTGAGCTCTGGTGATATGCGACTGCGAATTAAACGTTAGTTATGGTACCGGAGTCTCGATAGAGGGAGGACGCACTCCGCAGAAGCCTTCTCAGAAAGCACTTTCGACTCTTCTAGCTTCTATCCGAGCTCAAAGTAGACGACAGTCGGAGACTTGGATACCATGCGCTTCTGCATAGATATCCTTGCGTATCGTGGTTGACCTCTGCCACCTTGTCCTACACCCTCCTCTCTTGCAAGTGCTTTCAAAACCGGCGCAAGGTTCCTACAATCAGAAGGCCGTCCGCAAGGATCGAGTTGGGTCGCTTCTTGTTGAGGACCGTCCCTTCCCCGGAGAGGTTTGGCAACGGCGAGGATTGGAGAAAGGGGTTGGTAGAGGGTCCTCGACGTTGGCTTTGTGGTGGCCTCAATGAAAATGGTCCTTGTGTACGCGTTCTTGAAGGTACGCCATGAGATCTAGAAGTTGACGTTCCCCCTTTAACTGCTCAATGATCTTGTCATCTTAGAATGAGAGTACGGACGGATATTCGGTTATGCCGTCCCTGTCGCAGAGTTCTACCATCCATGAGCGTTTCAATCGACGGGAAAGTCAGTTACAGACGCACCTCCATGTTCGACGTTATCCAACCTTGCCAGCCCGAGTCTGCCCTCAGTGTATCTCCTCGCAAAGCCATCGAGATTTGCACATGCCTGACCATTCGCCCATCGTGTGCATAGCATGAGAGGTTCTGAGGGAGAGGTAGCCATTCACTGGCTATTATATGATGTTCAAGAGTTGGAAGTTGGCAAGCGTGTCGACGATCGTGACCCTGAAAAAGCCAATGGTTCCAATGGGCGTAGACCCTGTCTGGAGGGAGAGACTTGAGTGTGTATTCTTGTTAGCTGAGAAGTGGGTATCAAAGAGTATGAATGGTCTAATGGTAGAGTGGAAGATAGATGAAGAAGGTGGACGAGGAGGAGAAGAGGGTGAGAGAGCGGGCGCTTGTGGGATGACGCCCGAGCGGCCCGGTGATGCCTTATTGGGTAGCTCACCCCCTATTCCTATTCCTGTCCCAGTTTGCACTGGACGACCATGACTCCATCCATCCAATCTCCAACTCCAGCCAAACGACCTCGCTATGATGAGAAAATCCCTCCATCCGTGATTTTCAGGTGCTCCAAGCTCCTCTTATGCGGCCATTACCGTCCAAACGAGTCCGACCAACCGCCGAAGCTCACAAGGTAACAGGGAAGGGCTTGCGACAATGGTAGAACAAGATCGCACGTAAAAAGCAGGGTTGAGAGAATTTTTGGAAACGGATACTCCAAAAGGCCTTGAATCTCCTCAAACAACCAGGTACGCACATCCAAGTTGTCAGTGGGCTTTATGGCCCATTCTCACTCTGTTAGGATTCTGGTAGGATCTCCCCTTGTGGGCCAGGGTTTCCTTGGCGAAAACTGACCACTAGCCGTTGGTTAAGTCACGCTTGACGTGTGGACGGCCAACGAACTCTCCAACTTCATGGTCTCCCAGAAACCGCAGCAGGTTCTGGAGTTGACCCGCACCAATGAGGGCGAGAAACTCGTGTCGGAAAAACCAAACCGGACTTAAAAGGTCCGCGACCTTTTAAGCTTGCCCGGCAGCCTTGCAACCCCCCTTACAACTTCGTAATAAGGGGCATACTGATTTAATAAGATCACTCTGATGCTCTAAGCCTTGGCATCACCTTGCGCTTGCCTTGCATATCACGAAATGTAATATGAAGCTATTTCTGGCCGCGACGTCCCCATCAAAAGCCCTCTAGGGCGCCATTCCGCTCATCGTCACGACTCGCTCGTATTTTTCTCGTTCCTCTCTCGCAAATTTGATTTCAGAACAAGCCACCACAACACGACTAAGGAGCAACACGGGCCTCTACTCTAACTGGTGTCTGTGGGCCCGCGATGAACCCACATGAGACCGGGTCATCAACCCACTGGGAATCCGTCGACCTTAAAAGGTTGGACCCCCCACCTTTTAAGACCGACTCTTAATCTTAAAAGCGACTATAAGTGGGGTGGGGTCTGACACCCCTTACAGCACTAATAAGCCCGTTTGGGTTTTTCCGACACGCCGTGTCCTTTAAGGCTCCCCCTCTCGCGCAACTTTCGACGAGAAACTGTCAAACTGTTCCTTGGAGTGAACGTATCAATGCATTCGTGCTGGTTTCCTACCTGGCCCCTCTTCCAATTGATCGCTTTTTGAGGATCTCAACCCTCGCTCTTGTTCAACCGTCCTGCTGCTCCGCGATGTAAGTAAGGAGGGAGGGTCTGGTTGGTCAGTGGGAACGGCACAATCCGAGTCTCATCCATTTCTGCTCCCCGCCAAGGCGAACATACATCGGGTGCTAGCTCAGCCACAGAGGCTTGTTGCTCTCTCCGTTCCTGGTAGGAAGCGGGCGGCTGGGTGACATCTTGTCATCCATCGTCGCCCTTCTCGAGGGCAATTAGAAGAGATGGAAGAAGAGGGTGTCAAGGCTGTTTGCTGGAAAGTAGGGCTGACTCTGAGCACTTCGTGGATAGAACATCAAGAGTAAACTGCATCTCGAGACAAGATATCTACAGGCTGTCGACTATATACTATGCAATCTAAACGCAACGTCATGTGAAATAAACGAGGAACAAATAAGAGGTACAACTAAGGGTCCGTGTAATAGACTCCATGTTGTTGCAAACAAACCTTTTCAAAAATCCCAAGCTGAACCGCCGCTCTCTCAATATATTTCCGGTCAGCCATACGTGAATCCAAGCTCAAGCCAGCCCGCCGCCGCCGCCTGTCATTTGAGCTTGTTATCCCGCCCAGTAGCCAGGACGGAGCGATGAGCAGGCTGCGTGAGGGATTCGTCGCAATCCGGAGGGCACCTTGCTGTCAAGCTATTCTGGCGGTTCGTTGGTTCCTATCCTGGGTGTCTAACAGAGAGAAGGAATCTCTTGACCTCCAGTGGTAGAGTGTGCCAGGCACGACGGAGGTGGGATGTCGAGAATATAGTCCTCCACCGTTATGAACGCTGAGGATCCGTATTTTCGCGACATGGAATGCGTTACGGGATGGAATTACGAAGGTAGCCTTCGTAAACGATGCTAAAGGATCTCGTCGTCGTCGTCGTTGTGGATGAGGATGAGGAGGAAACGACCTTTTGGTCGTCGACGTGCGTCTCCGCCCCTCTATGTTGCGGGACACTGCAATGCAAAGTTTAGTGGTCGATCTACACTTTGAAGGGGTGATAGAGACGCACTCTGCAGAAGGTCATCCAAACACCGTCAACTGTTCCAACATCCATCCATCCATCCACCACTATGCCTTGACTTGGGGTGCACGGACGTCGAATCCGACAAGAGTAGGACACCCTTGGATGCCACGCATCTCGAAGCTGAACAGAATTCCCTCCTTTTTATTCCGCGACGTGCAGCCTGTGCCTCCAGCTCCTGAGGGAGCGGTGCCCTCACTGGCAGTGGCTCCTTGCGATGCCCACACCGAGGGCGTATGAGCCTGACGAGCGTTGGACCATGTGCGAGCATTGGACATAATGATTTATGGTCGAGGACTATCACTTGGACATCGATTGGAAAAGAGTTCGGGACAACGGTGAAGGTAGCGGTGGCGGCGATGTGAACGAGACTGATCGTGCTCGTCGTCATCCCGAACAAGTTCTCTGAGGTGTAGTCTGAGCGTTGGAAGACATGGTGCCTTTCGACGGTCTTGCGGGCTCCAAGCAAGGGAATAGTTGGATAGCGTTCTTCTTGCATGAACCTATATTTCACGCCTTGTTAGACTTTCTTTCACGTGGAGGTCAATGATGCAACTCACCTGGATATTCGCAAAGAAGTTGAGCTTCTCCCAGATGGGTAGGGGCTGCTCGCAATGGTTACGAAACAGCCAGGAGTGCTCAAGCGACCAGGGACCATTGACGGCTTTGACGCAATAGTCTTCTCAAGAACGACTGGCGTGAGTCGGAAGGGCCCTGTCGATTCCTTGGTGAAGAGACCAACGCGAGGGTTGCTGGCTTCTCGGGGATATCTATCGTGTCCAATATGAGCTCCACTCAAGCGAAAGCCAGCGATAGACGTACTTCAGCACAGATTCCCTGGCCCATTCCAGCCGCAGTCAACTCCGTCTTTGCCAGCTGCCTCAGAAAGGGCTTCACTGCTTCGGTGCCCAAGACGCTTGGGGTGAATTGGAGGAGGCAAATGGAGGTACTATGTCGAGGATGGTCGAAAGACAACATAGTAATTGGTTTTTAAGATGCAAAATCACGTCTCATGAGGACGAGGAGGAGAAGAGGCAAGAGGATTTGCACTGAACGACGACCACAATTGCGCCCACCCCATTTCGCATGCCAGCCGAGCGATCGCATAGAAATATGCCGAACCGCCAGTCGTGGTTCACGCGTTCCAGGCGCCTGCCTCCTGGAAACGAGTTTGACAAACAGCCAAATGAGAAACGTCAAGAAGGAGGAAGAGGAAGTGCAAGATCATGAGCGTCTGGGGAGGAGCAGGCACAAGCCGCCCGATGTGCCTTATTGGGCAGTACATTGACACCCCTATTCCTATCCACGTCCAGGACCCAAACAACGCGCTTGACCTTTGACCACGTCCATCCCATCTCAAATCCCAACCAAACGATTCTAACATGAGCAGAACCGACCGCTGGCTGTGACCTAGGCGTTAAATGCCCTTGTTGTCCAAATGAGTCTGAGGACCGACCCAACCGCCTCAGGCAGCGGTTGAGGACGACGAAGAGAGGAGGAAAGCTGAGGAGCTGATGGGAGTACAAGGGAAACTCTATCCGCCCGCTTCGTACTTCAGGCGTCCTTGAATATCTTGAAACCAGCAGGTAAGTCCACCGCTAGTTAAATGTATGGTACATCCTCACCCCTTAGCCTTTCCAGCTCTCTCTTCGTGGATGAGGGCCTTGCAGTCTGCAGACAAGCCCTGGCGAGCAGATACTGGCAGCCCTCACCTCACGCTTCATCCATTAAACTCCTCTCAAGCATTGAAACGCTCTTAACCGGTCGTCGCGCGAGACTAGGAGAATCCTCTCGTTCAGAGAGCGACGGCTCTCGGTCTACAGACACTGCGGAAGGTTCTATGGTGGCCCCCCACTGCACTGGACAATCCTTTTTTTGGAAGAAGTCCAAGGACGACGTTTGCACTCGACGACATTGTGCAGTGCATCGCAGTTGCCTAGCCGGCCCTGTTTCTCTCCAGCAAAGGCAACGTCCGATTGTCGAAAGCAGAAGGTCCTTACTCCTCTCATAACTTTGTATCATCATCCAGATCCGTCACGGCTACTCCAGCGCCATCCAGGCCACCTCTTTTATCTATCCTACCCTTCACCACCAATCCATCGCTTTAAGAGGGTCTCAACTCTCGCTCTCGTCCACCTCTGCAATCCTGCATATCCGCGATGTCGGCAAGGACGATCTAGGCAAGCTGTGAGAGGGGCACAATCCCACTGTTATACGTTTCTACGCTTCGGCACGTCGAGCACATCGAGTACGAGCTCTGTCTCAGTACCTTACTCTCTTAGTGCACGAGATGACGCTAGGTGACGACGCTGGCGAATGACAGGCGGCGTAAATTCTGGAGAACGTGCAAAGGGTCCGGCGTTTGGAACCGTCGAAGAAACCCATCGCAGTTCCGTTGGTACTGTCTTCCGAGTGGGCATGAAGACCATCGAAAACGCACCTCTTGTCAACCATCGCCGCATCGTGGCTTCCACGCTGCGTTCTTGAGGACAACTCGACGAGATGAAGGAAGAGGGAATCAAGGGCGGTATTGACGCGCATTCCGCCTCTCGTCGCACCAAACAATCTGGTCACAATCTCTGAACCCACCAACCTTGCACCTCAGCCACGATTGCCACGCCATGTCCACCATCGGCAGCATTCTCCTCCTTCAACTACAAATCCACCCCGAGCTCAAACCGCCCTCTTCTGAAGCGTAGAAAGAGCTTCGCAAGTGCATCATTCGCTCTGCGGCTCTTACTAGTTCATAGGGCGAGCAGAAAAGAGAGGTGGTGGATGTTGCGTTTCGTTAATGCTAGGCTGGTGTGTCCTATTCTGCTTGCAAAAGTGCCTGAAAGTTTAGCTGAAGATGAACAGCTAGCAGATAGAGCACGACGAGTGAATAGCACCTCAACGGCCATCCACAAAGCAATATCGCGGCACAGTCAAGAAGCACTCCGAGCCTAATCCGTGCACTCGGTACGTTCCTTTATCCCATCCACTTCATATACCCTCCCTTTATATGGTGACGCTGTAGTCGTCGCTTCCTGCCTTCTGACATGTTCAAGGATCTGAGAAGTAAACCTTTTGATCTTCTGGACTCTAGGAACAGAAATCGTCCATCAGGACAGCGTCTCCATTATTTGCACGTCAATGATAGTCGTAGGCCTTGCAGGAGACGCCTCTATTTGTCCGTCAAGCTTGTGGAAGCTTGGGGTGAGTTATGGAAGACGTCGTTGCGATATTGTCTTCTATTACGAGCTCAGGAATATCACACCGATTGGGCGACGGCCAAGGTGAGTGGACTCTGCGTGTAGTGTTCATTCACTGAATACCACAAGGGAATGATAGGAGCTACTGTATTTCCACGAGCTGAATAGAAAACCTGCACCTTATCATATCGTTTATCTAACCGGAGGCTAAGAGAAAGCGAGTGTGGTACAACCCCCACGTTGGCGATAGTACTCAACTACGAGTTCTTTGAACCCTTGCGAGTGTAATCCGATGTCTCTCATTCATCAGCGTCCTTGGCCCCTGTCTTTCGTCTGCTCATTTCTCGATCCACTCATCTGTCTACGAAGCTTGACACAGATGCAATACTATCGCCGTGTAGCATATAACATTTGCGTTCTCCAGGAAGAAGAGCCTCAAGACCGAGTCGGCGTAGGAGGTATGGAACGAGCAGAAAACAAGCGGCTGTGCGAGTGAAAGCCGAGCCATTGGCACACTGAGGGAGAACAATGGCATGGGGAACGATGACTGCTTAGCGGTTATCAATTTCTGATGACTACCGACAAATGCTCTAATAGACGTAGAAATACAGAGAATACTATAGAAAAAATCAGACAACGTAGTAAACATTCAAACGAGAAAGGTACATGGCAACATTACTATACGAGTTCAAAAATGTCAAGTGCGTCGTACTACAATGGCCGTGGGGTATAGCATTCTGTCCATCTATCACCGAACTTGGCATTCGAAAAGTCAAGAGACGAAGCAGCTGATGCCGGGATTGTGAGGACATTGGAATCGTCGGGTAGCAGTGCATCGGGTCGAACAAACATGATGTAGGCCGAAGGGTCAGTCGGTGAGAGCAGCCAGCCGGTATACTGTCCTTGGTGGTCTAGCTGGCGAACGTAGCGGACTTTGTGTTTAGGTGAGATGTCCCATACGCGGACTGATGTGTCGCCTGAGCCGGAGGCAATGTGGTTCCCATTGGGCGAGTAGGCGACCGTTGCAACCTCGTCTGTGTGTTCCTTAAGGACACTAACCAACTTGCCTGTAGATAGGTCCCACACCCGGACTGATTTGTCCCCCGAGCCAGACACAATGTGGGCCCCATCCGGCGAGCAGGCAACTGCCCTAACCCCACCAGTATGGCCCTTGAGAGCCTTTGCCTCCTGTCCGGTAGACAGGTTCCAAACCCGGACTGATTTGTCCATTGAGGCAGAGACTATATGGGTCCCGTCAGGCAAGTAGGCCACTGCCTCAACCATTTTGTGATGCCCCATCAAGGTCATTACCTCCTTTCCTGTAGAGAGGTCCCAAACCCGGACTGATTTGTCCTTTGAGCCAGACACAACACAGGTCCCATCCGGGGAGTAGGCCGTGGTTGTAACTTCCTCAGTGTGGCCTCCGAGAACCATTATCTCCTTTCCTGTGGACAGATGCCATAGACGGAGTGATTTGTCATCTGAGCCAGACACAACATGGGTCCCATCCGGTGAGTAGGCGACTGCTCTAACCCCACCGGTGTGACCGTTGAGAGTCCGCACCTCCTGTGCTGTAGATAGGCTCCATACCCGGACTGATTTGTCCCTCGAGCCAGAGACAATGTGTGTCCCATCTGGTGAATATGCCACAGCCTCAACAATTTTGGAATGGCCTGTTAGAGCCATCACCTCCTCTCCTGTAGATGCATTACACACCCGGACTGACTTGTCCTTTGAGCAAGAGGCAACACAGGTCCCATCTGGTGAGTACACCACTCCAAGAACACTGCCAGTATGTCCCTTCAGAGACATTCCTTTCTGCCCTGTAGCTAGATCCCATACCCAGAGCGACTTGTCATATGAGCTGGAAACAATATGATGCCCGTCTGGCAAGTAGGCTACTGCATTGACCTGCTTGGTATGTCCATTGAGGACCCTCACCTCCTCCCCTGTTGACACATCCCATAGCCGGACTGATTTGTCATGCGAGCCAGAGACAACATGGGTCCCATCTGGTGAGTAGGCTACTGCACTGACCCAGTTTGTATGTCCGTTGAGGACCCTCACCTCCTCCCCTGTTGATGCATCCCATAGCCGGACTGATTTGTCATCTGAGCCAGAGACAACATGGGTCCCATCTGGCGAGTAGGCCACTGCACAGACCCAGTCAGTATGTCCGTTGAGGACCCTCACCTCCTCCCCTGTTGACACATCCCATAGCCGGACTGATTTGTCATACGAGCCAGAGACAACATGGGTCCCATCTGGCGAGTAGGCCACTGCATTGACCTGGCCAGTATGTCCATTGAGGACCCTCACCTCCTCCCCTGTTGACACATCCCATAGCCAGACTGATTTGTCATACGAGCCAGAGACAACATGGGTCCCATCTGGCGAGTAGGCCACTGCATTGACCTGGCCAGTATGTCCATTGAGGACCCTCACCTCCTCCCCTGTTGACACATCCCATAGCCAGACTGATTTGTCATACGAGCCAGAGACAACATGGGTCCCATCTGGCGAGTAGGCCACTGCATTGACCTGGCCAGTATGTCCATTGAGGACCCTCACCTCCTCCCCTGTTGACAGGTCCCATATTTTCACTGTTGAAGAATACTGTGGTACTGCAGCATTCACACCATCCGGGGAGACTGTGACTGCTCTTGCCTGACCCTGAACAGTAATTCGGGCCACAGTTGCCTCCCGACTGAACCTTTGGGCACTGGTAAACCCAGGTATACCACCAAGCTGCTGTCTCCAGTTCTCCACAATGGCAGAAAGGCGAGAGAAGGTGGCAAGGGAGGAGAGATAAAGATGGGGTGTTGACATTGCAGCCTTACTGATACTGTGGTAGCCAGCAAACGCTGCAGCATCTGCCAGCTTGCTGATCAACTTTGTTGAATTCTGAGTGTGCATGTTAGCAAGAACCCTGTAGTAATACATGTCGGGCAAACCTTGCACTTCAAGAAGCACCGTTGGACTTCATGTAGGATGGCTTGACAACGCCCACGATGGCCCAGCAAGTTCATCAATTCTATCCAGAACAAGACCCTTAGATGAAGGAACTCATGCACTGTCTGCTCGAAGCCACCAAGCGCTTCGAGGGTTGTGAGGGCCAAGTGAGCACTCCAGTTGCTGCATGCATATTTTAGGGGGGCTGAGATGTTGGTTTCGATGCTGGCAGGGAGGGTGGGATTGTTGTGGTCCATGTGGTAGGAGTTGGAGATACCAGCAATGTTGAATTGCAGCTGCTGCGTCATGATTCTAAAGCATCCACGCGTGAGGCGGTGGTGGTGGTGTTCCTGGTTGCAGAAAAACCGTTGCGAGCGGCCTTTATCGAATAGGAAGTCAGCAAATGACTTGTGGAATGACATGACCAGGCCCCCTTGGCTGTAGAGGACAGCATGTAGTCGATGCAGAACCCCATCTGCAGTGCCGATACCCAGCATCATGTCCCCATTTCCACCACTTGCATTGAGTATATCGACAGCAACTGAGGTCGAGGTCCGTTCGATGGTGGAAAGAAAAGTGTGGAGGATGGAGAGACAGTCATGGAACACATCGGGATAGTCCCGCTCTCGTGGGTTCACAAGGCATGTTTTGAGAATCTGGAGGTAGAGGTTGTCAAGTTTGGCAGTTGCTGCAGGTGAACGCCGGACGGAAGAAGCAGTAGAGAGGAGCGATTTCAGTAGACCTCGTTGCTCCTCAATGACGCGCCCCTTCAGATACTCTACCACTGTAGCGGCATAGATGAATAGCCCAGCTGCTTCGGATACAAGATGTTGAATTTCCTGAGGATTGGCGCACTCAGTAAGGTTTTCCTCAAGGTACATCTTGATGTCGGCACTGCTCTCCTCGAGTGTAACCTCTTCAAGCCGGCAAATTTGCTTGTTTGGAAAGGAAAGGATTCGCTTGACCAAAGCTGGGTCCGACCGACTGGTGACGAAGAACTTGAGCCCTGATAGACGGTCGACGACATCAAACAGAGCTCCGAGGAATTCCGTACCCCCTGTTCCCTCCAGCTCGTCCAGCGCATCTATAGGAAGAATGTAGCAGGGCTCGTTCATCGCCAGCCGTTCTGGTGCACACTTCTCCCATGGCATAATGAGGAGACCCATGAGCTGGGATCTTGGGCCATGGTTCACTGTATCGAACCTTCCATGCTCCCTCAGCGCATTTCGGAAGGGTGCCGACCTGACTGCCAGCTGGTAGACGATTGTGCGGATGATCGATGATACAGATCGAGTGTCGAGGAACTGGCGCGAGCAGAAAAAGCTGCTGCCTAGTATTGCCCTACTGTTCCCGTCGGCGATGAGGTTCTCAAAATAATAGGCGATGGTGTAGGCGATGGTTGTCTTGCCGGCACCGGCTTGACCTGAGAGCCAATACACACATTCGCTCCACGGAAACAGGTTGGTGGCCCAGTGTACGACACCTTGAATGACATTGGTTCGCGTGCCTGGGGTGCACTGACCACGGCGCAGAGCCGCCTCTTCGCCTGGTGCATGGTACAGGTGATCTGCCCGATGGCAGATTTTGAGTAGATCGGCGAGAGTCATCTGTACCAAGGGTGAGAAATGCTCGTCAATAGGAAGATGAAGATCGCCCCATTACAGCTATGAGATCATCGACTCGAGCCCCGTGAATGGACGGTTTCCTCAAGGGAAGACCTTAGGGCTGAGACTGCGCGCAAGTAGCGCAATAGCCTTCTCAGAGCTCTTGCAACGGCCTTCGCGAGGGGCGATGAAGGGGAGAGCGGTGGAAAATCCGGTGCAAGCGATGGCCCAGGGGTCTTGCTCGTATGGTAACAGGTCCTATGGTCCTATAGAACGTCAGTATCAAACACGGATACCAAGGATAGAACGAGAAAACACACCATATGCCCGTATACTACCCGTCCTCGACCACGACTTCTCCACATCCCAAAGTACTTCTCAGTGCTCACTCCCCGACGACACACGTCTGCCCAGTCCTCTCCTTCAATCTGGCACTCAAGCTTGGTGCTTACGAAGCCACCAGGACGAGGACAGCTGACCTTTCGCGAGATCTATTGCAAGTCATAAGTTGGCACCTGACATGAGAACATCGGTTGCAAAGACGCTGGGAGTGAGTTGGAGGAGGTTGAGGATCCCTTTGGAGAGCGCTTGGTTAGATCTACAATATGCAGTCACTCGGCACCTTCCTTTACAATGATGGCCTTGTGGACAGGGAGAGAGGCAATCGGACGAGGAGGCGGAGAGCAAGAGGTGAATGAGTGGCGGTGTTGACGGACTTCCCCACCATCCATCAAATTTCAACCCCTGACCGGCCTGACCGTCTGAGCGTCTAAAGGCAGACAGATCGGTTGCAAAGTCAACTAGGGGAGTTGATTTCAAGAACGCACGCAGGAGAAAAGGGAAGGTAGCTAAAACCACGACGACTGCGATGAAATATTGAAAGGATAAGAACAATTCCTATTGTGTCGTCACCTATTCATTCAGTTACGAAGCAACTAGTATACACTCAAACGCTGATAATACCATGCAAATCAATTGTGTTGAATGCAAAGTACTAGCTGTAATAATGGATAATTAATAAAGATATTGCGTTACAATAACCACTCCCAGTGTTCCATGAGAGGCCAAAATAAGGGGGTGATGCCAAATCGAAGGTCGAAAAGAAAGGTGGCAATTATTTGAGAGAATGGCGAAGGTATGGTGTGAAAAAGGGATCGTGCAACAAGACGTCACTCCGAGTCCGAGTTGTTGAGGCAAATGCTGGTGACAATGATTTAAGGTTTTTCTTATGTCTGAGGGAAGATGGACGCTGTCGTCGGGGGTGGGATGGTGGGTAAAGCGAGGACGAGTGTGACAGCGAAGAGAGGGTTGCAGGATTTAGAAGAAAGGAGGAGGAGAATAATGGGAGCGTCTGAGGAAGAGGAGGTCAGCAAGTGCTTCCCCGAGTCGTAGTTGGCGGAAAAGCGACTTACGATGGAAGTGGCGCATTGTGGCGATGAGCGGCTCAAGCGATCCCGCGGTAGGCGCCGGAGCCCCGAGTGTTGCCGCCGCCCTCCTCTTCGACAGGGACGGGGACTTGCTCCTGCTGGGTGGCGGAGAGGATGGAGAGGATGGCCATTTAGAGTGGTGGCTTGGGGGTTGGAGGACTTGAACGGCTTAGGAGAGTCAGGGAACTATTGTCGTTGATGCGGAACTTGGGCCACCGGGCGTTATGAATAATATCGAGCGCATTCAAAGGGTCTATATTTCCAATACAGACCCAGGCGACTAAAACATTGACGTCGGTCTCACTCCATACCCTTTCCAGCACCTGCGAATGGTAGAGACGCCGTGGCCGCGAAGGCTACCGAGTTTCAGTCTTCCCGGCTACGTCCTATTTGGGCGAAAGTTTTTATCTTCGTCGCATACCTCCTCTTGCCTTGCGAAAGACGCCAGCACCGTGCGCGTCTTGCTTTGACAGGATTCGGCACGTACCACAGCACCGCAGGGTGCAGCCCAGGCCGCAGAATAGCTCATGGATCACCCGCTGCTCCCTCCAGAGGTGGACGAACAAGCCCCATAATGCTCTGTCGCCGTTCCTTGCGCATTCAGTACTTGAAGGTAAGCTGGGCAACGGCGATAGCAGTAGGAACACCGATCTTGGTACGGGCTCATTCATGCTCGTCATCATTACTTCTGGCCTGTCAAAGAATATAATTAGCACCACCGTCATGAGAGCGCGCGAAGGATATTCAAGAATTCACCCTTTGCCAGCGATCTAAACATGAAACGGCGCATGGCATCGCGCTGTTCAAAACGCTCGATCTTGGGATTGGGACCGCCGAGAAGCTCAATGTCGTCCTCAGTATGTTCGTAGCCAAGAGTGCAAGATGTAAAGTCGGTTGGGAGTGGTAACGGGGTTCCATGGTCAGATTCAGGGCCCAGATCCTATGATCCTGCAGAACGTCAGTATGAGACAACGAGAGAAAGAAGGAACGAACCTTCTGCCTAGTTTAACGCCCTTTGCATCGCCCAATCCCTCTGCCTCTCCTCATTCGTTCGCACATAAACCACCTCTGGCCGCCAGCGATAACCGTATCCTCCAACGCCTCCCTCCACGCTCTCGGCATCTCCCTCTTTAATCCATCTTGCTCCCTAGTTTGTCTTCGGAGGGAACAATGGCACCGAGCGGCACGTATGGACGTTCGTCACGATGATCCTGACAACATTCTGCTTCAACTCGAGGTATCGTGCTTGTTTACTGGACAATCGAGGCGCCCTGACAAGCTGATTGCCGAGACGCCATCTCTCAACCTTGAGCTGTACAGATTGTGGAGGCAAGACGGTGGTGGAATCCAAAGGCCGTAATCCTAGAGAAGAGCAAGTTGTTCCGCCACTGTGGTCGTGTTGCGGACAGACGAGGAACGCGATGTGTGGAATCTGGGTGAGCCGAGGAGAGTACGGCCGTCTTGATGGACGACGTTGAGGAAGTCATGTTCAGGGATGGCATGGATGAGGAGGTAAACGACGCGTTGGTCGCTAACGTTCGCCTCGAGCTCTGATGATATGACATTAGAGAATACTCGACTGCAAAGTGAACGTTAGTTATGGTACCGGATTCTAGACAAAGGGGAGAGGCACTTGGCAGAGTCCTTCTCAGTAAGCGGTTTCAGTTGTTCTAGCTTCCGTCCATGCGAAAAGTAGATAACAGTGGGACACTTGGATACCATGCGCTTCTGCATAGACATCCTTGCGCATCGCGGTTAGCCTCTGCCACCCGTCCTGAGCCCTCTTCTCTTGCTAGTGCGGCCCAAACCGGCACAAGTTTGCTAAAATCGCAAAGCCATCCACAAGGATTGGGTTGGGTCACTTCTTGTTGAGGACCGTCCCTTCCCCGGAGAGGTTTGGCGATGGCGATGGTCGGAGAATGAGGGTAGGAAATGATGCTCTTCGTTAGCCGTGTAGTGGTCTCAATGAAAGTCGTCCTTGTGTACGCGTTCTGGAAGCTACGCCATGAGATCTGGAAGTTGCCCGTCCCCCTTGAATTGCTCGACGATCTTTGTCTCTGTATGAGAGCACGGACGGATATTCGGTTATGCCGTCCCTCTCGCAGATTTCTAGCATCCATGAGCTTTCCACCCCACGGGAAAGCCAGTCACAGGCGCACCTCCATGTTCGACGCAATCCAATCTTGCCGGTCTACCCTCTGTGTCTCTTCTCGCGAAGCCGTCGAGATTGACGCATGCCTGACCATTCGCCCATCGCGTGCATGGCATATGACAGTCTGATGGCGAGGTGGTCATTGGACTCCTGGTTTTATGATGGAGGTAGACGTCTGAATGCTCGATGTCGTTCAAGTGGTGGAAGGCGTCGAAGATCGTGGCCCTGAAAAAGACAATGGATCTAATGGGCGTATATGCTGTGGCAAGACTTGAGTGTGCATGATTAGTAGCTGAGAGGTGGGTAAAAGAGAGTATGAATGGTTTAATGGTAAAAGTAGAATATAGATGAGGAAGGTGGAGGAGGAGGAGCAAGAGGAGGGTGAGAGCCTGAGAACGAGCGCCTGTTGGATGACGCCCGAGCGGCCCGGTGATACCTGATTGGGTAGCTTACCCCCTATTCCTATTCCTGTCCCAGTTTACTCGACAACCATGACTCCATCCATCCAATCGCCAACTCCAGCTAAACAACCTCGCTAGGATGATAAAACCGCTCCATCCGTGATTTAAAAGCGTTTCAGGCTCCCCTCATTGGGCCATTACCGTCCAAACGAGTCCAGCCGAGCCACCAAACCACACAGGGCAACGGTGCAGGACTTGCAACGATGGTAGGAGATTAGCGAGGCTCGCAAGCAAAAGGGTCGAGGGCCGAGGGCTGAGAGAATCCGGAAGCCAAAGCTCCAAAATTCCTTGCATTTCCCCAAATACGCAGGTACGCACATCCAAGTTGGCAGTGAGCTTTATGGTGCATTCTCACTCTGTTGGCATTCTAGGATCCCCCCCTTGTGGCCAGGGACATACTTGACAAGATATGAAAAACAGCCATTGGCTCACGCTTTACGTGTAACCAGCCAACGAACTCTCCAACTTCCATGCTTGCCCACAAACCGAAGAAGGTTCTTGAGTAGATCCACACCATGCTCGCCGGGACGGAGGGCGAGAAACTTTGCTGAGTCCTTGTCCCCCTTCTCGCACAACATTCGGCGAGCTCCTGCCAAACATTTCATGAAATGGAGCACGTCAAGGGATTCTTGCCGCTTCCCTACCTGTCCTTTCACTCTCGGTCAAACCACACCAGAGGCAGATCCAGCTCTCCGAAGCAGAAGGACCTTGTTCCCGCTGCCCTCGTATGCACCATCACCCAGACTCCTCACGAACGCTCCAACGCCGTCCAACCTACTGTTTAGATCTACCTCCTAGGTTGAATTTCCAATCGACTGCTTTTCGAGGATGTGAAATAAAGGAAGAACAAATAAGAGGTACACTAAGAGTCCGTGTGGTAGAGTCCGTTTCGTTACAAAACACCTTTGCTCAACCCAAAGCTGGACCGCCACTCTCTCGATATAGTTCCGGTCGTCCAAGCTCAGACCAGCTCGACCTCAACATCTTCCGTGTATACCTGCAAAGAGGCGTCTTCGTAGGCGAAGAACCAGCGTTGAGTGTGTTTGCGTGGATGTCGGATGCGGACGAAAGTGACTGCTGTACCCTGGTCGGTGACGCTCCACTGAGTTGGCAACAAGAAATCCTACATTGAGATATTAGCTCGAAGCTCAATATTCACAGTCGCAGGGAAGGGAATTAACTTACATCGTAGGCGTCTGGGTTCTCATGCTCCCCTCGTCCTGTTATATCGGTGCCTTCCCAGTCTGCATGCTGTGATGAAGACAAGCAGGTTGTGTGAGGTGTTGATCACAACCTGGAGGATATCTTGCGTTAACACTAGGTATTCTGGTGTTTCGTGGGCTTCTGTCCTGGTAGACCAATGGAGTGAAGGTATCTTGAGCATGAGTTGTAAAGGGCGCGGCAGGTAAACCTGGGCCAGGACGTCAAGAATCTGGTTGAGTCGGGACGGACAAAGCAAGGGGGGACGGTACCTTGGTCGAAGAGGTTGATTGCGTTGTCGTCGAGGGTCGTTGTAGCCGGAGGCGCGAATGAGGATACGAATGGCCTGTTGTATACAATTCTGCATGTCACAGAACACTATGAATCAGCTATTAGCGATCGCCCTAGACTTTAGGAAGGTGATGAAGGCGCACTCTGCGAAAGCGGGACTGCTTACATTTCCGTCCAGCGTTATCCCCCATATCCTGGGAGACGAGATCTTGAAGGTGTGTATCCCCGCGCGACCTGTAACCTGCCACTGCATCATGGGCGAGCTTGCACAGACCGGCGCAGGATCCTTGCAACATCCTCCCCGAAATCGCGCAACCCGACAAGTGGGAAGATGATGATAGCGGTGGTGGTGACGGTATGAACGAGACTGATCGTGCTCGTTGTGCCGTACTCTCATGTCCATGTCTCAGTTGTGCTCTGAGAGTCGGAGCCAACGGTGTCTTTCGATGGGCCTGCAATCTTCAAACAAGAGGACGATGGCCGACGTCTTTCATCTGCTCCTCGTTAGCGTTCATCTTGCGTAGAAGCCGACGATAGCACATACCTCCGTATTGAAGCAATTCACTAAAGACGTGCCAATGTCTTGCAGTTTCTCCCAGGTCGGCACGGACTACTCGCAACACACAGATCTGTAAAAAGTGCCCACGGCTAATCTGGACCCGAGCTGGAGTACGCTGGAAGGGGCCTGTCGAGTCTTCTGCGAAGATACCAGGGTGAGGATAGGTAGCTTCTGGATCTATTATGAGCCATAAGATTGTATACACGCGAACATCAGTGATACGCGCACCTCAACACAGAGCCTCTGCCCCAATCCAATATTTAGTAGTTCCTTTGTCGCCATCTTCAGTCGAAAGGCCTTCTAATGCCATGCCGATTCCGTCTTCAAAGATGTTGAGAAGAATTTCAGGTGCTCGAAGAGCCCTTTGGGCGAATGTGAGAACTACGGCAAAGGTGCCTGGTAGTGAAGAGGTCCAGCGTCTTGATTCGGTCTATGAGGCGCAGCCATGCGGCCCTGTTATGTCGAGTTATGGCCTGTGGATTGGGAGGGGCTGGTCGCTTGATCAGGCAGATGAAGCATGGCGAAGGATGACCTGACTAGGGAGTGAGCAAAGATAAGATAAAAGGCTGTGGATAAACTTACCATTGGGTGATGATTGGTCGCAGAGGTCGGCGTACTTGATGTTGGTAGACAGGCAAGGCAGGTGTGGTTGCCAGAAGAAACCTGGATTAGCTCGTGCGTGACAAAGAAGTCATTGTAGGTACGGTGTTAACCCTGTAAGTCGTCCACGCTGAATACGAGCGTTTGAACACGGTGGTATCTTGTCCCGCTCCTTCTTTGTGAAGCCATCCAAATTCGTGGATGCCTCCCCACCCACCGGCTTATCCGTGCTTGACGTAGGACATCGTCGGACAGAGGTGATTATAGAGGTACTGATTGTACGGCGGCTAGGAGAAGGCGGAATCCTTGATAGCATCCAGGCGGCGAACGTGCCTACGATGCTGAAGAAAATGATAGTTTCGTTGGGCGTATACGCCGCATAGAGAGCGAGGCTGGGATTTGAGTTCTTCACAGCTGAGAGGTGAAATTAGGAGGGCATGAATGGCATAGTGACAAAACTTGAGGAAGTTGGAGGAGGAGGAAGAGGAGGAAGGATGATGAGGGCGCTTGGAAGAGTGGGCAGAAGCGGCCCGGTCATGCCTGATTGGGTAGGTCACCCCTATTCCGTCCCTTACACCCGACGACGCGCTTGACCTTTGACGACCATGACCACGTCCACCCCATCTCATATCCCGTCTGAAGGCTGCGAGCGTGACAGAAACTGACCGCTGGCCCTGAATCATGCGACCTTGACCTGTGCTGTCGCACGACCACCATCCAAATGGGTATCAGCCGCTAAAGGCAGCAGTTGAGGAAGACGAAGAGAGGGGGAAAGCTGAGGAGCTGAGAAGCGAGAGAGAAAGCTGGGCGAGCGAGTAGCACCTAATCTGCTTACTGTGTGCTTTCCAGAATCTTTCGATCTCTTCAAACCAGCAGGTACGCCCATCGTTAGCCATCCACATGGTTCATACTCACCGTATTATAACTTCCAGCCCTCTCTTTGTGGATGAGGGCATTGCAGACAGGCCATGGCCAGCGAGGGTCAGCTCGCGCCTCTCGAATTCATCTCCATTCAAGCACTGTCGGCCCCCAATCGGTCGCCGGATGCATAGAGCCAAGGCCCTCAGTCTCGAGGCACTACAGAAGGTTCTTTGGTGGACCCGCACCCTTTCTGCAGGGAATTCCGGACTCTTTGTTCCTCTCCGGCACATTAGTCATCTCGATCCCGCCGAATCATTCTCTCGACGACATCACAGGCTCTGGATCTCTAACTAGCCCTTCTCCTGCCCCATCCAAAACGACGTCGGACTCTCGAAAGGAGAAGGTGTTCGCCCTCGCTACCCTCTACCTCATGATCCTCAGACTCCACGAGCGCTGCAGCGCAGCCCAAACCGCGCGTGTATCTACTGCCCTGGCTTCATCGCCACTCAGTCGCTTTTCGAGGGTCTCAACCCCCCGCTCTCGTTCACCTCTGCAATTCCTGCAAACCCGCGGTTCTAGCAAGGAGGAGCCTAGAGAGGCTGCGACAGTGGCACTCTCATTCGTCTCTATTCTCCCTTCAAGGGCGAGGGTACACCGACGACGAGCTCAGCTGCGGAGCCTTCTTTCTCCGCTCCTGAGAGGAAGCTGGATGCCGACGCTGGCGAACGGAAGACGGCGCAGGCTCTGGAGGGCGTGGGGACAGTCTTTGGTGCTTGGGACCATTGCTTCCAGTCCGTAGAAGTAAGTCATCGTCCAGGTGTGCGTTGGACCATCAAAAACTCACCTCTTGTCGGTCATCGTTGCATCGTGGCCTCCACGCTGACTAGGATCATCGTTCTTCAGGGCGACTGGACGGGACGAAGGGAGAGGGAATCAAGGGCTGCATTGACGCGCATTCCGCCTCTCGTCGCACCAGACAGTCTCATCACAATCTCCGAATCCACCAACCTCGTACATCAACCACGATTGCCTCGCCAGGTCCTCCGCCGGCAACGTTCTCTTCGCGCTGCCACAAGGCCACCCGCAAGCTCAGTTTGCCCTCTTCCGAGTTGCTGAAAGAGCTTCGCAAGTGAATCTTCCACCCTGCGGCTCTTGCTTATTCACGGATCGAGCATAAAAGATGGGCGATGGGTTGCGCGTTCATCGATGCTCAACTGGTGCGTTCTGTTCCGCTTGGAAGGGTGATGCAAAGTAGGGCTGACCGTGACCAATTGGTAGGTAGAACACCACGACTGAACTGTACCTTCAATCAGCCATCCACCATATCATATCTGAGCATAGTCAAGAAGCTCTGCGAACAAAATGCGTGCACTCGGTACGACGCTGTAGTCGTTCCTCCCTTGCCTTTGGCATGTTCGTGGAACTGGGAATCGACGTTCTGGTCTCTAGGGACATAAATCATCCATCAGGACGGCGTCTCCGCTATCTGGACATCCATGACAGTCGTACACCGTGTAAGACACACCTCTATCCGTCCGTCAAATGTTCGTGAGCTTGTAATAATTATGAAAGACGCTGTTGCGATTATCGATATCGTCTTCTTTGACGAGCTCGAGAATACCACGCCGATTGGCCGCCAGCCTCGCGTGTATGTTTCATTTGCTGATATCGCGAAGGACTGACGGAACTTGCGCGAGCTGAATTGCACACCTGGAATTTATCCCATTGTATATTCAACGAAGGCTGAGAGAAAACGAGTGCGGTTACGACTCCCGCGTTGGCGAAGTACTCAGCGACATAGCAATAGTAATGCATCTGTGCCAAAGCTTCATAAACGGATGGGTGGATCGAGCGGTAAGCAGGCGGAAGACAGAGGTCAAAGATTGAAAGGAGAACCATCGGCAAAGTCAAGGATAACGATGAAGTGGTGAACAATCATTGCTTAGCAGCTATCAATTTAAGATGACTATTAACAAATGATCTAACAGCCTAAGACGTAGAAACACAGAAACGGTACCGTGATCAGGAGGTAGCAAAGGAAAGCAAGCCACGCGGACGAAGGCACCATCGACTCGTACTCAGGATCGTTGAAGTCTGGCTTGGCAGGTGGAAACCCAGCGACGGTGATGCACGGGATGCTTCACTTGTTCTTGGGTGGATGTCCTGGCCAAACTGGACGAGAGGTACAATCGTCTGCGGCGGTGACCTCACTGACTTCGCACGAGTCGATGGCAGGTGGACGACGGCACGAGCCAGAGGGCCAGGCTCGATGTATTCGACTTTGAAGCAGCCTGAGAGCAGCTGTGGGATGAAAACTCGGGCGGCTGTTGGATAAATGTCGAACTTGACCAAGGTATCGGTGATGCTATAGGAAGCCGATAAGCATTCGAGCCAAACTGATAAGAGAAGGACTTACATGGCGACCCTACACTTGGCTTCTCGCGGTAACCACAGAACCGGAGGGACAGCGAGAAAGTCGGGGCAGCAGGGTCTACATTGATGACGAGCGTAGTGACTGACAAGAGGGTCGATGGGGTTGGGGATCTCCTCGACGGGGGTGAGGAGCACAGGGATGGGCACCACAAATCCTTTTTGGAAACGAGGGTGGTGTCCTTCGTGTTCCCCTAGATCGTTTCAGCGAGAGCAAGAGCGATCGTAAGCATAAGCCTGATGATCGTCCAATGAAAGTTACAGTCGCGGTCGATTGCTAGAAGCACTATTCGAAGGTGGGATGGGTTGGTGTCTTGAATGAGCCCGAGATGGACGCACATTCAACTCCTGACAGATCCACCGAGAATGGTGTGCTCAAGGTGGGGGGTGAGACAGCATGACTGTGAAGAGCCATCTTGCTCGGTCTCGTCACACGCCCAGTGACCTTCGAGGGATGGTAGTCCATTCCAAAATCCATCAGGCGAATCGTTTCATCTCTTCCTGTGGTAACTTGTAATTGGGGAACGCCGATGATTCGCCACTTTGCGTTCTTCAGGAGCTGGAGGACCCATGTAACTGCCTCCTTCGGATGAGATATCGAGTTCCGGCGAAGCTGCTATATTCACGGTGCATGGTGACTGTCTCGACCGGCACGACCTTGCGGCCGATTCCTGGTCGAGTGTCGCTAGCCCAGGAGCTGCTCTTCATCGATTTGCCTCCACGTCGGCTGATGGGCGTTCAAGGAAGTCGAGAGGTGCTGAGGTGTGGTTCGTTGCTACATCGTTGTCGTACGAGCTTCGGGCGGATGAAGGAGGGAGTGTCGCCGATGCCGAGAATTGAGCCGCTGATTTCGCTCGGGCCCGACGTCCAGCAAACCCATCATCACACTCGCTGCATGTCACCAGCTTGGATCTGGTGCATTCCAGTGAGCCCTGTGCCTTCGGTTGTCAACGGCGTCTTCGTTGTCACCCCCACCGTGTCCTCCACCTGCTCACAAACAAACCTTGTGCCACCGGGGTCAAGATGCGTGGAGCCAAAGGCGAATCGGCGTTCTCTGGAAATTGATTGAACCTTTAGTTAGCACTGGGGACAGTATGAGGTGCTGTGCGAATGAGCATACCTTGCCGATAGTGAGGAAGGCGCGCATATTGTAGGCGATCCCCTTGCTCTTCTTCGTCTGGCCAATGTCAGGCTTGTCCCGAAAGCTCGATTCTTGCTTTCCGGAAGTTGATGGCCAATTTTGGGTGAATTGACTAGCGTTGTTGATCCATTCGTGGTGTGCGAGGATAGTGAGGCCGAGGGCATGGGTTTGCGAGGTAACTATTGAAGGGGCAATAGCGTAGTGGTAAGCCGGCGCTGGCTGCTTGTTCAAGCGGACGAAGCAAGATAAACCCTGGCCTGAGCAATGAGTTAGCGAGAGGAAGGCAATACTCAATGGATAAGCTTACCATTGGAGGTTGGTTGGTTGATTACAGGAGTTGGTGTGCGCAACGTTGAGAGAGAGAAAGGAAAGGCAATGGTGAAGTCACCAGTGGATGATATCATGCTCTTTCAAGCAGGCTCCATATTGAAGAGCGACTGAGCACCCAAAGCGTTGGTAGGAAGGCGGTCGTAGGTCTTTTCCTCTTCGCGAGGCCGTCAGGATTTGAGGGTGCCCACCCTTGAATCACCCATCCTACGCACGACGCAGACGGCGTGAGGACGAGGCGACCATTTGATTCCTAGCCATGTGACGAAGGCAAGAAGGCGGGATGCTTGACGTTGTTCAAGAGGTGGAGGTAGGATGCTTGGAAGCTGAGAAGCAGGTATGAGGGTGTATGGATGGTCTCAATGGAAGAAGTGGAATTTAGATGAGGAAGGTAAAGGAGGAGGAAGAGAGTGGGTGAGAGAGAAGGCGCCGGTGGGATGACGGCTGAGCGGCCCGGCAATGCCTTATTGGGAAGGCTGCCCCCTATTTCCGTCCGTTTGACCCCAGGAAAGCCTGAAGAGATGGTGAGTGTTGCATTCATCGATGCTCAGCAAGTCCTCTCTGTTGTGGTTATCCAGTATTGGGATGTACAGCTAATGATAAATAGCTGCTGTATAGATTAACTGTAAACCGCTCCTCCAAACGGTTATCCTTGAACCCATGCCAACCCAGTCAAGATCGCAGCGTGCACTGACAGATATTGCTCTATACAAACTCTACGAGGCTTTCACGTTCCTGCATATTATTGACTTCACATCTCTTCCCTCGATGTTCAGGGTTGAGCTGTGAGTGCGATTAATCGTGAGCTTAGGAAAGACGCCGCTATTGATGACATTGTTTTGTTTAAGGTGCTCAACGATGTCACGGAATCCGGATCCTTGGCTTAGGTAAAATAAAGGGAGAGGAATTTGCGAACGTGTATTCCAAGAGATTGACATAAGGAATTGCAGTATAAGAAACCAGATAGGGAACCTGTAGACCGTGATCAAAATCGAACTGTTCGACACTGGACGAAATCGGCGCCTGCGCCGTCGCAATATAATAAGGCCAACACAGTGGGACAAGGTGTATCACCCAACAATCTGAGAGAACGCGAGTGCGCTGGTTGACACTCTACACTGGCGATATTACTCGCTCAGGAGCTCTTCAGTCCCTTCCGTTTCCCGTTTTCATTTGATCAGCTCAGGAGTTTCCCGCTTTCGTGTCCATCTTGTGCCACATTTTCGACGCCTCATCAATGCATCCAATATGCATAGTGCTTCGGAACAAAAGGTTGCATGAGGAAGAACCATCCCCTCTCTGCACCACAGAGACTTGAGTGCATTAGAGAACCCAATCTACGTCGGAGAGATCGAATGAGCTGAAAATCTGCCAGTAACCGTCAAGACTTGACAAATACCGATTGAAGACTAATGAATGGCAATTGGCAGTACTGACTGCTCAGCATCTAGTATCAAGTAATGACCATAGCCCGAAAGGATGACAAAAGACCAATGGATACATAGATACATATATATATACAGATACTGGTATAGGGATATCAAAACACATGCAAGACCTAGGCTAATCACAAGAAGAATGACCAAAAAAAGGACAGGGTGGATAACGAGTTCAAATGAAAATGTAAAGCAGGTTGTACTAGTTAACTCTACAATGACCGTGGGGTGTAACATTCAGTCCATTTATCACCAAACTTGGCATTCGAAAAATCGAGATGAGAAATGGCTGATGTAGGAAGTGTGACAACATTGAAATCGTCAGGGACACGAGCTTCGGGTCGAACAAACATGAGGTGGGCCGAAGGGTCAGATGGAGAAAGGAGCCAGCCAGTCCTCTTTCCATCCTGGCCTTCCTGGCGAACATAGCGGGGGGTATGGTCAGAGAAGACGTCCCACACATGGACTGAGTTGTCTTCTGAGCAAAAGACAATGTGGGTCCCATCTGGTGAGAATGCGACTGACTGGATGCCGCCAGCGTGTATCTTGAGGGTGGCCACCCGCTTTCCTGTAGTCATATCCCAAACACGCAGTGATTTGTCGTCTGAGCCAGAGACAAGATGAGCCCCGTCAGGGGAGTAGGCCAGTGCACAAACCCAGTTGGTATGGCCATTGAGGACCTTCACCTCTTGCCCTGTGGACAGATCCCAAAGCCGGATTGAGCTGTCGAATGAGCCAGACACAACATAGTGTCCATCCGGTGAATAGGCCACTGCCGCAACCCAGCTGGTGTGGCCCTTGAAGAGGCTAACCTCATGACCCGTTGAGATGTCCCACACCCGGACTGAGTCATCCCATGAGCCAGAGACAACATGAGTCCCACTGGGTGAGTAGGCCACTGTGCTGACGACTTGGGTATGTCCCTTGAGGACCCTCACTTCCTTGCCTGTAGACAAGTCCCACACCCGGATTGAGGTGTCCATTGAGCCAGACACAACATGGGTCCCATCAGGCGAGTAGGCCACTGCATAGACCCTGCCCGTATGTCCCTCAAGAACCCTTACCTCCTTTCCAGTAGACAGGTCCCATATCCGGACTGACTTGTCATCTGAGCCAGAGGCGATATGGGTCCCATCAGGTGAGTATGCTACTGCACAAACAGCGCTGGTATGGCCTGTGAGGATGCCCACCTCCTCCAGTGTAGACAAATCCCATATTCGGATTGATTTATCCCATGAGCCAGAGGCCACATGTGTCCCATCCGGCGAGCATGCAACTGCAGTAACCCCCTTGGTGTGGCCCTTGAAAACCCTCCTCTCCTCCTCTGCAGACAGATCCCATACCTGGAGAGAGTCAAAGCCTGAGCCTGAGACAACATGTGTCCCATCAGGCAAGTAGGCCACTGCTTCAGCGTATCCAGTATGGCCCTTGAAGATCTTCAGTTCCTTGCCTGTAGACAGATCCCATACCCGGATTGTGGCATCCTCTGAGCTGGAAACGACATGGTTGCCATCTGGCGAGTAATCCAGTGCCCAGACCTCATTGGTATGGCCCTTGAGAACCATTACTTCGTCTCCTGTTGACATATCCCACACCCGGATCGTTTGGTCGGCTGAGCAAGAGATTAGATGGGTCCCATCTGGTGAATAGGCCACTGCCCGGACCACCTCAGTATGCCCTTTGAGGGCCATCACCTGCTCTCCTGTAAAGAGATCCTGCACACAGACCAAGCCATCCCCTGAGCCAGATGCAACTTGGGTCCCATCCAGTGAGCAGGCCACTGCCATGATGTAAGAGGTGTGTCCCTCAAGGAGCCTCACCTCGTGACCTGTAGACATGTCCCACACCCTGACTGACTTGTCGTCAGAGCCAGAGATAAGATGGGTCCCATTTGGTGAGTAGGCCACTGCTCTGACCCAGTCGGTATGTCCCTTGAGGACCCTCACTTCCTCTCCTGTTGACAGGTCCCATACCCGGACTGACTGGTCACTAGAGGCAGAGGCAATGTGGGTCCCATCTGGTGAATAGGCCACTGCACAGACCGTGCCGGTATGTCCCTTGAGGACCCTCACTTCCTCTCCAGTAGAAAGATCCCATATTCGGACTGAACTGTCAGCTAATACAAGTGCGATGTGGTCACCATTCGGGGAGACTGCAAAGGCATCCAACTCATCCTTGAGAGTGATGCAAGCCACCATTGCCTCACCCCCTACCCCATGTGCACTGGTGAATCCAGGAATACCACCAAACTGCTGCCTCCAGTTCTGCACCATGGCTGAATGTCGGGGGAAGGTGGCAAGGGAAGATAGATACAAATGGGGTGTTGACAGTGCAGCCTTGCTTGTGCTGTGATAGTGAGCAAACGCTTCAGCATCTGCCAGCTGGCCCACTAAATCCACAGGGCTCTTGAGTAGAAGTTAGCATGCGGCAAACATCTGCATGTGGAATGGACTGACCTTGGCCTTCGAAAACCACCGTCGAACATCACGAAGCATGCCCTGACAACGCCTGCGCTGGCCCAACAAATTCATCGACTCAATCCAGAACAAAATTTGGAGCTGAAGGAACTCGTGCATTGCCTCTGCAAGGCCATCCAGTGCTTCCAAGGGTGCAAGGGTTAGATGGGCACTCCAATTTCCGCATGCGTATGTCAGAGTGGTTGAGAGGTTGGCATCTATGCAAGTCGCCAGGGTCAGGTTATTGTGGTCCATCTGGTAGGAACTGCAGATACCAGCAATGTTGAATCGCAACTGCTTTGCCATGGTCCGAAAGCACCCATGTGCGAGACGGTGGTGGTGCTGTTCTTGGCTGCAGAAAAACCTTTGCGAGCGGCCTGCGTCGAACAGGAAGTCGGCGAATGACTTGTGAAAGGACATGACGAGGTTGCCTTGGACGTAGAGAACTGCATGCAATCGGTGTAGAATCTCCTCTGCAGTGCCCATGCTGAGTACCATCTCGCTCTGCTCACCACTTTCGTTAAGGATGGCCACAGCGACAGCAGCTGAGGTGCGCTCAATGGTGCAGAGAAAGGTGTGAAGGATTGACAGACTGCCTTGGAACACATAAGGGTCGCCTCGGTCACGTTGATCGACGAGAGAGGTTTCGAGGATTTGTAGGTAGAGATTGTCGAGTGTTGTGGTTGCGTTACGCAAAGGTGGATGAGAGGGAGAAGGAGAGGTAGCAAGAAGCCGTTGGAGTAGATCCCTTTGCACCTCAAGGCTACGTCCCTTCACGAACTCGACCACCGTCGCTGCATAGATGAATAGGCCTGCCGCATCGGACACGAGCTGTTGGATCTGCTGGGTGGTGGCGCATTGGGCGAGGTTTTCTTCAAAGTACACCTTGATGTCGGCGCTGCTCTCCTCAAGCGGCACTTCCTCGAGGCGGCAAATTTGCTTGTTCGGAAAGGATTGGATCCTCTTGACCAAGGTTGGGTCCGACCGACTGGTGACGAAGAACTTCAGCCCTGATAGACGGTCGACGATGTCAAATAGGGCGCCGAGGAATTCCGTACCCCCCGACCCCTCCAGCTCGTCCAGAGCATCGATAGGAAGAATGTAGCAGGGTTCGTTCGCCGCGAGCCGTTCTGGTGCAGACTTCTCCCATGGCATAATGAGGAGACCCATGAGCTGGGATCTTGGGCCATGGTTCACCGTATCGAACCTTCCATGCTCCCTCAACGCATATCGGAAGGGTGCCGACCTGACTGCCAGCTGGTAGACGATTGTGCGGATGATCGATGATACAGATCGAGTGTCGAGGAACTGGCGCGAGCAGAAAAAGCTGCCGCCTAGTGTTGCCCCACTGTTCCTGTCGGCGATGAGGTTCTCGAAATAATAGGCGATGGTGTAGGCGATGGTTGTCTTGCCGGCACCGGCTTGACCTGAGAGCCAATACACACATTCGCTCCACGGAAACAGGTTGGTGGCCCAGTGTACGACACCTTGAATGACATTGGTTCGCGTGCCTGGGGTGCACTGACCACGGCGCAGAGCCGCCTCTTCGCCTGGTGCATGGTACAAGTGATCTGCCCGATGGCAGATTTTGAGTAGATCGGCGAGAGTCATCTGTACCAAGGGTGAGAAATGCTTGTCAATAGGAAGATAAAACATACCATGAAATCGTCGGGCAATCTTGTAGCCGCTGGCTCCATATAGACTGCCCCTGAATTCATTCAACTCAGCATTCGTTAGACACTACATTGCCGCAGTGCATACCATAGTTTATGCCCGTGAATGCATTTCCTGCGCTTCCAATGTAATTCGTGGCCCCGTAATAATGAGCCGGAAGGTCTTCCTGGCCTAAGAAAGCAATGCAGTGGATCGTCGGTTTCTGCAATGGCGAACGATGAGAAAATCCACATACGTGCACTTCCGAAAGATGGATGACCATCCAATGGGGCTTTCATGAATTCACCTCGCATGGCGTAGTGATTGTAGCCGTCCCACCCTTGAGTCGCGTTCCAGTCGGGCGGCAAAGAAGGGAACTGATCTTGTGCATGGGGCCATTCCATCCTCCCTCCAAAACCTTGCCCATCAACCTGTGGAAGGCGAGGCGGAGATGCATGTCTCGTCGGCACATGAGTCATTTGGCGTGTATTCCGATTCCAACTGTCCTGCTGGTTCCTATAGGGTATTGGCTCGGCCGGGTTCCAGTTCCATGGACCCGAAGGAGTGCCGTCCACTCCTCCCCAGAGTTCGAGACCTCCTTGGAGGGCGTGAAACCCTTGATGCGAGAGACTCCTGGATGCTTGCCCTCTCATCATCGTTTCAGCCGGTAAAGCACTGCTTGATGGCATTGCCCAGTTCTAGACCATAGTGACAAACTTCAGCGATGAGCACAGTAAAGAGGTATTCGAGCATACTGACATTTTCCAATTCAATCGCAACCCTTTTTGCGGGTGGCCGATGGCGGTCTCTGCCCCTTGCCTCTCCCTGCCATCCTTGTCGGTTCTGTGTCTCATCGAACGAAGATGAACGCCTGCGTCTCTTTGCTTGTGGCGGTTGACTGCTCGGCCCTGCGTATCGTCCGTATTGAGCGTCGGGTTGCACTTGCCATCCACTTGAGCCCCAATCATGCGGTGCTCCCAGCTGTTGGTCTCCTGCAGAGGCATTAGGCGTCGAATGCCTACAGCAATACATGGCCATTCAACTCACCCATTCCCTGCCAACTGGACGATCCATCGCCGAAAGCTCCAGGATCTGGCAGCGCTGACTGATAAGGAGACGGTGATGTGGAGATTACGGGCTGGTTCATAAGCCATTGCTGCCACTGTTCTCCGTCGTCCATTTGTGTTTTCGCGGTATGTGATTGCCCTGGAAGGAGAAAAGCTAAGAGAAAAGGGAGAGAGAGTGAAGCTGTTGCGATCACAGCTAACGCACGCAGCAGAGCAGAAGCCTCGTGCTGCTGTGTTCGGAGAGTCGTGATATTAGCTTTTGTTGGGAATTCAATACATAAACCTTATTCATATCCAAATACGGATAGACTTCGATAGACATGAGCGCTCGTCCTAGTAACAAGCGCGGATTCTCGACCATTTGGGCACCTTGGAACAATCACTTCTGCAGCACGTTGGGAGCGCCATCTTCAGACATGTGGGTAGATGGAGGTCAAGAGCGTTGTTATTATTGAACATTCTGATTAAGAACTATTGCGCAGGAGGATCTGGACGGTGCTGGAGGGCTCAGTGACGGCTCAGCTAATCCGGAGACGGTTGTAGCCACGTACAAGAACACAAGAGCGCCCTTCTGTAGCATATGTAATCCAGACCTGCCCAGTCATTTCGTAGGTCAGAAATCGCCTATTGTGTAGCAGGCAAAACGCCGATGATTGATCAAAGGTCATATCCTCTGTGCCTCCAGACACCCGGTGCGCACGTCGTCCCATTACAACTAAGAGATCCTGAACTCCAGCACCGTGAACGGGCGCTTCCTTCAGGGGGAGAACTTAGGGCTGAGACTGCGCACAAGCAGCGCAATAGCCTTCTCGGAGCGTTTGCCACGGTCTTCGCGGGGAGCGATGAAGGGGAGCAGTGGAGATTTTGGTGCGAGCGATGGCCCAGGGGGATCTTGCTCATATGGGAACAGGTCCTATGATCCTATAGAACGTCAGTGTAAGGGACGGAAACCAAGGATAGAACGAGAAAACGCACCGTATGCCTGCCCATGACATCGATCCGGCATACTACCCGTCCTCAACCTCGACCTCCCCAAAGTACTTCTCAGACCCCGACTACACACATCTGCCCCGTCCTCTCCTTCAATCTTTCACTCAAGCGTAGTGCCTACGAAGAGACCAGGGCGAGGACAGCTGGCCTTTCGTGAGATCTATTGCAAGTCATAAGTTGGGACCTGACATGACAGCATCGGTTGCAAAGACGCTGGGAGTGAGTTGGAGGAGGTTGAGGATCCCTTTGGAGAGCGCTTGGTTAGATCTACAAGATGCAGTCACTCGGCACCTTCCTTTACAATGATGGCCTTGTGGACAGGGAGAGAGGCAATCGGACGAGGAGGCGGAGAGCAAGAGGTGAATGAGTGGCGGTGTTGACGGACTTCCGCGCACCATCCATCAAATTTCAACCCCTGACCGTCTGAGCGTCTAAAGGCAGACAGATCGGTTGCAAAGTCAACTGGGGGAGTTGATTTCAAGAACGCACGCAGGAGAAAAGGGAAGGTAGCTAAAACCACGATGACTGCGATGAAATACTGAAAGGATAAGAACAATTCACATTGTGTCGTCACCTATTCATTCAGTTACGAAGCAACTAGTATACACTCAAACGCTGATATTACCAAGCAAATCAATTGTGTCGAATGCAAAGTACTAGCAGTAATAATGGATAAGTAATAAAGATATCTCGTTACAACAACCACTTCCGGTGTTCCATGAGAGGCCAAAATAAGGGGGTGATGCCAAAGTGAAGGTCGAAAGAAAGGTGGCAATTATTTGAGAGAACGGCGAAGGTACACTGACTAAACAAAAGTAATGTCCCATAGCAAATGTCGCAATAAATCTGTTCACTGATTCTGGGTGGCCTGGGGAGGTATTATATACTGTAATACGGCTCGATTAAAGTATAATGGTCCAAAAAAGTGGGGTATTTCGTGCCGTTTGCGTGAGGAGGAGGGGGAAGGGGGAAACCCCGGAAATTGGCCCCAAAGAAGGAACTATCAGGAAGGCGCAAAATTCGGATATAGTAGACCCACATACTACCAGACTCGTAAATTGAAATAATCTCCAAGATCGTCACCCAAGTTATTGAGAACGAGAGCTCACAAGATGCCGATTTTCAGGGGAAAGGGGCTGGATTTCCTAATTTGGCCCTGAAAACACGACTTTGTATGACCTCGTTCTCAATAACTTGGGTGACGATCTTGGAGATTATTTTAATTTACGAGTCTGGTAGTATGTGGGTCTACTATATCCGAATTTTGCGCCTTCCTGATAGTTCCTTCTTCGGGGCCAATTTCCGGGGTTTCCCCCTCCCCCCTCCTCCTCACGCAAACGGCACGAAATACCCCAATTTTTTGGACCATTATACTTTAATCGAGCCGTATTACAGTATATAATACCTCCCCAGGCCACCCAGAATCAGTGAACAGATTTATTGCGACATTTGCTATGGGACATTACTTTTGTTTAGTCAGTGTATGATGTGAAAAAGGGATCGTGCAACAAGACGTTACTCCGAGTCCGAGTTGTTGAGGCAAATGCTGGTGACAATGATTTAAGGTTTTTCTTATCTCTGAGGGAAGATGGACGCTGTCGTCGGGGGTGGGATGATGGGTAACGCGAGGACGAGTGTGACAGCGAAGAGAGGGTTGCAGGATTTAGAAGAAATGAGGAGGAGAACAATGGGAGCATCTGAGGAAGAGGAGGTCAGCAAGTGCTTCCCCGAGTTGGAGTTGGCGGAAAAGCGACTTACGATGGAGCTGGCGCATTGTGGCTATGAGCGGTTCAAGCGATCGCGCAGTAGGCGCCGGAGCCCCGAGTGTTGCCGCCGCCCTCCTCTTCGACGGGGACGGGGACTTGTTCCTGCTGGGTGGCGGAGAGGATGGGGGTGAAGGAATCCATTTAGAGTGGTGGCTTGGGGGTTGGAGGACTTGAACGGCTTACGAGAGTCAGGGAACTATTGTCGTTGATGCGGAACTTGGGCCATCGGGCGTTATGAATATCGAGCGCATTCAAAGGGTCTATATTTCCAATACAGACCCAGGCGACTAAAACATTGACGTCGGTCTCACCCCATACCCTTTCCAGCACCTGCGAATGGTAGAGACGCCGTGGCCGCAAAGGCTGCCGAGTTTCAGTCTTCCCAGCTACTTCCTAATTGGGCGAAAGCTTTTATCTTCGTCGCATGCCTCCTTTTCCCTTGCGAAAGACGCCAGCACCGTGCGCGTCTTGCCTTGACAGGATTCGGCACGTACCACAGCACCACAGGGTGCAGCCCAGGCCGCAGAATAGCTCTTGGATCCCCCGCTGCTCCCTCCAGAGGTGGATGAACAAGCCCCATAATGCTCTGTTGCCGTTCCTTGCGCATTCAGTACTTGAAGGTAAGCTGCGCAACGGCGATGGAAGTAGGAACGCCGATTTGGCCGCCAATCTTGGTACGGGCTCATTCATGCTCGTCATCATTACTTCTGGCCTGTTAAAGATTATCATTAGCACCACCGTTCTGAGAGTGCGCGAAGATGTTCAAGAACTCACCACTCGCCAGAGATCTAAACACGAAACGGCACTTGATATCGCGCTGTTCAAAACGCATGATCTTGGTATTGGAAGCGCCGAAACGCCCGAATGGCGTTCTCAGACCGTTTATAGCCAGGGGTGCCAGGGGAAGAAGGTGTAAGGTCGAGTGGAAGTGTGGTCCAGGGGTTCATGGCTTAATGAGACAAAGTCTTATTCTACAGAACGCCGGTGTGAGATATGGAAATCAACGAGAAGAAAGAACGCACCTCCTGCCTAGCCATGTCAACGTCCTTTGCATCGTCCAATCTCTCTGCCTCTCCTCATTCGTTCGCACATAAACCACCTCTGGTCGCCAGCGATTGTCCGTATCCTCCACCGCCTCCCTTCACGCTTTCGAAATCGCCCTCTTTAATCAATCTTGCCCCCATAGGTTGTCGTCGGAGGGAACAATGGCGAGGAGCGGTGTGTATGGACGTTCGTCACGACGGTCCTGAGAACGTTCTGCTTCAACTCGAGCTATCGTGCTTGTTTGCCGGACAATCGAGATACCCCGGTAAGCTGCTTGACCTTGAAATTGTACAGAGTGTGCCAGGCAATAGGCAAGACAGTGCTGGGATCTAAAGGCCGTGGTCTTTGAGAGGAACAAATTGTTTCGCGAGTGCGTTTCTTTGTGGAAAGACGAAGGACGCGAGGTGTAGAATCTGGCTGAGCCAAGGCGGGCGAGAGCGCCTTGGTGGACAGCGGTGAATGACTTGTGTTCAGAGATGGTATGGACGCTGAGGTAAACGACATGTTGGTCGCTAGCGCTCATTTTGAGCTCTGGTGATAAGCGACCGCGAAGTGAAAGTTAGATAGGGTACCAGAGTCTGGATAGAGGGAAGACGCACTCCTCAGAAGCCTTCTCGGTATGCCTTTTCAG
The DNA here is from genome assembly GCA_020736565.1 of Coprinopsis sp. MPI-PUGE-AT-0042. NCBI lineage: Eukaryota > Fungi > Basidiomycota > Agaricomycetes > Agaricales > Psathyrellaceae > Coprinopsis > Coprinopsis sp. MPI-PUGE-AT-0042. Next base: position 127,708 of record JAHBOF010000070.1, on the reverse strand, counting down.
CTGTTCCCCTTTCTTTCCATGCAAAGGGTAGCCAACGGTCGAATACACTTGGATAACATGCGCTTCTGCATAGTCATCCTTGCGCATCGTGGTTGACCTCTGCGACCTGTCCTACGCCCTCCTCTCTTGCAAGTGCTGACCAAACCGGCGCAGGTTCACTACAATCGTAAGGCGGCCCGCAAGGATTGAGTTGAGCTATCCTTCGTTAGCGTTCTTGAAGGTAAACCATGAGATCTCGGAGTTGCCCTTCCCCCTTGCTCGATGATCTTGTCGTCGTTGAATAAGCGCACGGCAGGGTATTCGGGTATGGGGTCCCTCTCGCAGATTTCTACCATCCATGAGACTTTTATTCCACGGGAATCCAGTTACAAACGCACCTCCATGTTCGAGGCAATCCAAGCTTGCCAGTCTGATCTCAGTGTATTCTCGCGAAGCCATCACGATTTGCTGGTGCCTGACCATTCGCCCATCGTATGCATGGCATGGGAGGGTCTGAGGGCGAGTTAGTCACTCAATAGCTATTATATGATAAGGGTAACAAGGTGGAATCCTTGATGTTGTTCAAGTGGTGGAAGTAGGCAAGCGTGTCGACGATCGTGACCCTGAAAAAGCCAATGGTTCCAATGGCGTAGACCCTGTCTGGAGGGAGGGACTTGAGTGTGCATTCTTGTTAGCTGAGAAGCAGGTATGAGAGAGTATGAATGGTCTAAATGGTAGAAGTGGAATCTAGATGAAGAAGGTGAAGGAGGAGGAAGAGGAGGGGTGAGAGAGCAGGCACTTGTGGGATGACCGACGAGCGGCCCGGTAATGCCTTATTGGGTAGCTCACCCCCTATTCCTATTCCTGTCCCAGTTTGCACTCGACGACCATGACTCCATCCATCCAATCTCCAACTCCAGCCAAACGACATCGCTATGACGAGAAAAGACCTCCATACATGACTTCAAGGCGTTCCAGCCTCCTCTCTTGGCGGCCATTACCCTCCAAACGAGTTCGACCAGGCACCAAAGCTCACAACTTCAAGGCAACAGGGAAGGACTTACGACGTTGGTAGAACAAGATTGCACGCAAAAGGAGGGTTGAGAGAAAATCTGGAAACAGATACTCCAAAGGTCCTTGAATCTCCTCAAACAACCAGGTACGCACATCCAAGTTGGAAGTGAGCTTTATGGCGCATTCTCGCTCTGTTGGGACTCTAGGATCTCCCCTTGTGGGCGAGGATTTCCTTGGTAGAAACTGACCACCAGCCGTGAGTTGAGTCACCCTTGACGGGTGGACAGCCAACGAACTCGCCAAATTTATGGTCTCTCAGAAACCGCAGCAGGTTCTTGAGTAGACCCACACCAAGGACGGCGAGAAACTCGCCTTGTCCTTGTTCCCCACTCGCGCAACTTTCGGCGAGAAACCGTCAAACTGTTCCTTGGAGTGAAGGTATCAATTCATTCGTGCTGCTTTCCCACCTGGCCCTTCTTCCAATCCATTGCTTTTTGAGGATCTCAACCCTCGCTTTTGTTCAACCCTGGAGTCCTGCTGCTTCGCGATGTGAGTAAGGAGAGGGAGGGTCTGGCCGGTCAGTGAGGATGGCACAATATGAGTCCCATCCGTTTCTGCTCCCCGCCACGGCAAACATACATCGGGTGCTAGCTCAGCCACAGAGGCTTGTTGCCCTCTCCGTTCCTGGTAGGAAGCGGGTGTCATCCATCGTCGCCCTTCTCGAGGGCAATTAGAAGAGATGAAAGAAGAGGGAGGCAAGGATGTTTGGTGGAAAGTAGGACTGACTCTGAGCACTTCGTAAATAGAATATCACGAGTAAACTGCATCTCGAGACAAGATATCTACAGGCTTTCGGCCATATACTATGCAATCTAAACGCAACGTCATGTGAAATGAAAGGGCCGCGTGCCGCGACTACCGGACCTTGCTCTAGCATCCCACTTTTGACTCTTGAGTGATGTTGGATCAGTCTTTTCCATCCGAACTTTAGAACTTGAGCATGGATTTAAAATGTGCCATGCTCCACAACTCTCCACACACACCCTGCAACTCAATACTCACTATTAGTCACTGGGTTCAGAGGAGCATGGTGAGGCTGCTTAGAGGAATTCGCTCGCTAACGCGCGCCTACGGCGCGCTCGCGCTCGCGAATGGAAGGGAAAAAAGACGTAAAATGGGATTTACTGTCCTCATTATACCATCTAGTCTCGGCCAGTGGCATGTAAACCACTCACCGAAAAGACTGGCAACAGAATGATAAAGATTTGGGCGGAATGAGCAATAGCACGGTGATGACACTTGGTTCAGGAAGACAGGGGCTCATTTAGTTGGCTCTATTTGTTACTGCCAGATTCCCACGCAGATAAATGCATACCAAATATGGTGAATTCAGACATGGACAGACCTGCTAAAGCAAGGTCGATAAACGAAGAAGAAATAAGAGGTACAGTACGAGTCCGTGTGATAGAGACCATTTCGCTAGAAAAACCTTTGCAAAACCCCAAGTAGACCGCTACTCTCTCGATATATTTCCGGTCAGCCATACCTGAGTCCCAGCTCAAACTAGCTCGACACCGCCGCCTGTCGTTTGAGCTTGCTATCCGACCCAGTCGCCAGGATGGAGCGATGAAGGTGAGCAGGTTGCGGTTCGTCGCAATCCGGAGTTTACCTTGCTGTCGAGGTATTCCGATGGCTCGTTGGCTTCCATCCTGGAAGTTTAACACAGAGACGGTATCTCTTCACGCCCGGCTGTAGATAGTATAAGGCAAGAAAGGAGGTGGGATGTCGAAAACATGGCCCTCTAACGCAAGGAACGTTCAAGATTTGTTTCGTGACAGGAGTTTGGTCCACACAGGGCGAGGAAGTGGAGGGCGAGTGTGGCTTGGACGACGACGTTTGTCAGAAGCGTGAAGGATGAGGTAAACAACTTGTTTGTCGTTTATAGGTCTGCGTGCTGCAGTACACTGCGATGTAAAGATTAGCGATCGATGTAGACTTTGAAGAGGTGATAGAGGCGCACTCTGCAAGAAGATATTCAACAAACGCCGCCAACTGTCCCATCTTCCATCCACCAGTATCCCCTGACTTGAGATGCACGGGTGTCGAGCTCGACGAGAGCAGGATATCATCTTGAAGATGGATAGAATTCCGTCCGGTTCACTCCGCGATGTGCAGCCTGCACCTCCAGCTCCTGAGGGAGCGGCGCCCAGAATGACGGAGGCTCCTCACAATGCCTATAACTAGGGCGTATGGCCCTGACAAACGTTGGACCTTGTGCGAGCAGTGTACAGGGTGTCTTTGGTCGAAGACCATCGGCATTGAGCAAAGAGGAGTTGGAGGAGTTATGGAATCGTGGTGGTGACGACACGAACCAAGCTCGTTGTGGTTGTCCTGTTGGCGTACGTGTTCTCTGAGACCCGGAATGTGTGGGGCCTTTAGACGATCTGACGATTCGCAAATGGTGGAATGACGACCTTCCCGCAGAGGTTTGAGCTTCGCACCTCTTTAACTCTCCTGTCATGTCGAGGCCGACGATAAAGCCTACCTTGATATGAGAAAATAAAGTCGCTAATGGCAGCTTCTCCCAGGTAGATAGGTTCTGCTTGCAATGGTCGCGAAACGGCCAGAAGTACTCGACCGTCCATGGGGTCATTGACGGCTTTGATACAGCCGTCTTCTCAAGCACGACGGGAGTGAGTTGGAAGGGGCTTGTAGAATCTCCTGCAAAGAGAACAAGGCAAGGTCTATCATTATGAGCCTTCGTTCAAGCGAATAACAAACAGTAGACGTACCTCAGCACGGATCCCCTGCGCCAGTCCATCCTCTGTCAACTTCTTTGCCGCCGGCTTCCACAGAAAGGACTTGAACTACCCCGACAGCGTCGGTATCCAAGATGCTTGGGGATACAAACGAAGAGAGACTACGGCGAGGGTGAGAGCGAGAAAGCAAGATACGCCATAGTGATTGGGTTTCGAGGGGCACAATCACGTCGTATGAGGATGAGGAGAAGAGGCAAGAGGGTTCGCACTCGACGACGACCACGACTGCGTCCGTCGCATTTCGCGTGCCAGCCAAACGACAGCTAGTCATGCTCAAGGCCTGTTTCCCGGAAACGAGTGTGACGAACAGCCAGATGAGAAAAGTCAAGGATCGACGAGGAGAAGGAAGAGTGGTGAGAGGTGCTTGGAAGATTGGGCAAAAGCGGCCCGGTTGTGCCTGATTGGGTGATCACCCCTATTCCGTGTCTTGCACCCGACGATGCGCTTGACCTTTGACGACCATGAACACGTCCACCCCATCTCAGATTCGGTCCAAATGCTGCTAGCATGGCCTAAAAAACCACTTGTCCTGACATATGCGATCCAGACCTGTGTTATTGAGCAACCACCATCCAAATGAGTTTCAGCCGCCAAAAGCAGCGGTCGAGGAAGACGAAGAGAGAAGGAATGCTGAGGATCTGAGAAGCGAGAGAGAAAGCTGGGAGAGCAAGTAGCCCCTAATGTGCTTACTGTGCGTCTCGAGAGTCCATGGATCTCTTCAAACCACCAGGTACGTCCGTCGTTAGCTATCCGTATGGTATATACTCACTGTTATAGGACGTCTAGCCCTCTCTTTGTGGATGAGACCATTGCAGACAAGCCATGGCCAGCGAATGTCAGCCCTTGCCTCTCGCCTTCATCTCCCCTCAAGCACTGTCGGCCCCCCAAGCGAGTAACCGAATGCATAGAGCGCAGGCCCTCGGTCTCGACGCACTGCAGCAGGCCCTTCGGTGAACCCGCACCCTTTCCGCAGGGAATTCCAGAGGCTTTACTCCCTTCTGGCGCAACATCAGCCGCGATCCCGCCGAACCATTCGCTCGACGGCATCAAAGGCTCTGGATCTCTAACGAGCCCTTCTCCTATCCACCCCAGACAACGTCAGGCTCTCGAAAGGAGAACGGGTTCGTCGTCGCTACCCTCTACTTTGTGATCCTCAGACTCCTCACGAACGCTTCAGCTCACTCAAACAGCACGCGCATCTAGCCCTGGTTTTCATTGCCCTTGTCAATCGCCTTTCGAAGGCCTCAACCCCTCGCTCTCGTTCACCTCTGCGATTCCTGCAGACCCGCGATTCTAGCATGGAGAAGTCTGAACAGGGCTACGAGAGTGGCACTCTCATCCGTTTCTACTCCCCCTTCAAGGGCGAGGGTACACCGACGACGAGCTCAGCTGCGGAGCCTTCTCTCTCAGTTCCTGAGACGAAGCTCGGTGACGGCGCTGGTGAACGGGAGATGGCTTAGGCTCTGGAGGGCGTGGGGGCAGTCTTTGAAGCTTGGGACCATTGCTTCTGGTCTTTCAAAGTAAGACATCCTCCGAGTGTGCGCTGGACCATCGAAAGCTCACCTTTTTTCAGCCATCATCACATCGTTCTTGAGGATGACTGGACGGGACGAAGGGAGAGGGAATCAAGGGCAGTACTGACACGCATTCCGCGTCTCGTCGCACCAGACAGTCTGATCACAGCGTCTGAATCCACCAATCTCGTACATCAACCACGATTGCCACGCCAGGTCCTCCGCCGGCAGCGTTCTCTTCGTGCTGCTACAAAGCCACCTGCAAGCTCAAAATTTGTCGTCTTCCGAGTCGCTGAAAGAGCTTCGCAAGTGGATCTTCCACCCTGCGGCTCTTGCTTATTCACGGATTGAGCATGAAAGACGGGCGAAGGGTTGCGCGTTCATCGATGCTCAGTTGGTACGTTCTGTTCCGCTTGCAAGGGTGATGCAAAGTAGAGCTGACCGTGACCAATTGGCACGACGGGTGAACAGCACCTCCCAACGGCCATCCACCAAGCCACATTGGGCCACAAGCCCTCTGAACGAAACCCTTGCACTCGGTTCGTACCTTCACCTCATCCACTTCATATACCCTCCCTCACATATGTTGGCGCTGTAGTCGTTGCTCCCTTGCCTCTGGCATGTTCCTGGAACTGGGAATCGACGTTCTGGTCTCTAGGGACATAAATCATTCATCAGGACGGCGTCTCTGCTATCTGAACACGCCAAGATAGTCGTACCATCTTTCAAATTTGCTTGAACTTATGATGAATCATGAAAGACTTCGTTGCGATATCGTCTTCTTTGACGGGCTCGAGAATATCATACCGATTGGTCGACGACCTCGCGTGTATGTTTCATTTGCTGATATCGCAAAGAACTGACTGTTCTTCCGCAAGATGAACAGCGTACCTAGAGTTCATCCCATCGTTTATCCAACGAAGGCTGAGAGAAAGTGAGCGCGGTTACAACTCCCATACTGGTAATAGTATTCAACTACGAGCTCTTCGAAACCCTTGCCAATTTAATCCGATGTTCTTCGTTCATCAGCATTTTTGATCTCTGACTTCCGCCTGCTCGCTGCTCGATCCTCTAATCCGTTTACGAAGCTTGGCATAGATGCGTTACTATCGCCGTGTCACACACTAGGAAGATTATAATATTGATGTTTCCAGGAGGGAAGAGCCTCGAGACCGTTACAACCCCAAGTCAGTGTAGGAGATATGGAACGAGCATGACGCCTGCTGGCAGTGGTAGTTGACACAAACAGCGGTCAGACTGCGCAATTGAAAGCCGAATCATTGGCAAACTGAAGGATAACGATGGTGTGGCGAACGATAATTGCTTAGCGCCTATCAATTTATAATGACTATTAACAAATGCTTTGACAGCCTGAGATGTAGAAACACAGAAACGGTACTGTGATCAGAAGGTAGCAAAGGAGAGGGACGAAGGCACCATCGACTCGTATTCATGTCGTTGAAGTCTTGCGTAGCAGATGAAGACCCAGCGACGACGATACACGGAATGGGCGTGCTCCTAGCGTTCTCGGTGCATGTCATGCCCCAACTGGAAAAGGGGAGGCAGTATCGCTCGTGGCGGCAGCCGATCTTGCACAACGTCGATGCCAAGGCTGACGGCGCGAGATTGAGCGTCAGGCACGATGAATTTGACCTGGTCGAGGCCTGAGAGCAGCTGAGGGATGTGAAGACTCGGGCGGTTGTTGGATAAATGCCGAACTTGACCGTCGTATCGGCGACGCTACAAGGAGCCGATAAGCATTGGAGCCAAACTGATAAGAGAAGGACTTACATGGTGAGCCTACACTTGGTTTCTCGAGGTAACCACAAAACCACAGAAGGACAGCGAGAAAGCCAGCGAAGCAGGGTCGACATTGATGACGATCGTAGTGACAGACAAGAGGGTCGATGGGGTTGGGGATCTCCTCGACGGGGGTGAGGAGCACAGGCATGGGCGCCACAGATCCTTTTTGGAAACGAGGGTGGTGTCCTTCGTGTTCCCCTAGATCGTCTCAGCGAGAGCAAGAGCGATCGTAGGCATAAGCCTGATGATCGTCCAATGAAAGTTACAGTCGCGGTCGATTGCTAGAAGCACTATTCGAAGGTGGGATGGGTTGGTGTCTTGAATGTGCCCGAGATGGACGCACATTCAACTCCTGACAGATCCGCCGAGAATGGTGTGCTCAAGGTGGGGGGAGGGACAGCATGACTGTGAAGAGCCATCTTGCTCGGCCTCTTCACACGTCCAGCGACCTTCGAGGGATGGTAGTCCATTCCAAAATCCATCAGGCGAATCGTTTCGTCTCTTCCTGTGGTAACTTGTAATTGGGGAACGCCGATGATTCGCCACTTTGCGTTCTTCAGGAGCTGGAGGACCCATGTCACCGGATGAGATATCAAGTTCTGGCGAAGCTGCTATATTCGCTGCACCTAGTGATTATCTCAACCAGCACGATCTTGCGGCCGATTCCTGGTCCAACGTCACTGGCCGAGGAGCGCTCCTCATGGAATTGCCTCCACGCCGGCTGACGGGCGTTCAGGGAAGTCGAAATGGGCGGAGCTAGGGTATGTCTTTGACATCGTTGTCGAACGAGCTTCCTGTGGATGAAGGAGGGAGTGTCGCCGATGTTGAGAATTGACTCGCTGACTTCGCTGAGGCCCGACGCCCAGTAAACCCATTATACCCTCCCTCGTTACAAGTCCAGAATGCGAATCTGGTGTATTCCAGTGAGCCCTTTGCCTTCGATTGTCTTCCTCGTCTTCCTCATCGCCGCCACCGTGTCCTCCACCTGCCCACATACGACCCTTGTGCCACCGGGGTCGAGATGCCTGGATCTAACGGCGAATCAGATTTCTGTACATTGGTTAGCATTGTGGACATAATGAGGAGCTGCGAGAATGAACATACCTTTGGGATGGTGAGGAAGACGCGCATAGTGCAGGCGATTCCTTTGCTCTTCTTCGCCTGGCGAGGTCAGGCTTGTCCTAAAGCTCGATTCTTGCTTTTCGGGAAGTTGATGGCCAATCTTGGGTGAATTGACCAGCATCGTTGATCCATTCGTCGCGTGCACGGATGGGTTTGCGAGAGAGCTGCTGGAGGGGTGGTAGCGTAGTGGCAAGACGGCGCTGGCTGCTTGTTCAAGCGGACGAAGCAAGATAAAGCCTGGCCTGAGCGATGAGTTAGCGAGAGGAAGACAATACTCAATGGATAAGCTTACCATTGGGGGTTGGTCGGTCTCAGACGTTGGTGTGCGCGACGCTGAGAGAGTCACTAAAGTCAATGGTGAAGTCGCCAGTGGATGATATCATACTCTTTCAAGCGTCTTCCATATTGATGACTAGGGGCTGAGCCCCCCAAGCGTCGGTAGGAAGGCGATCGTAGGTCTTGTCCTCTTCGCGAAGCCGTCAGAGGTTGAGGGGGCCTGCCTTTGAATCACCCATCCTACGCATGGCACAGACGGCGCGAGGACGAGGTGGCCATTTCCTCGCCTTATGATGAAGAAGAAGGCGGAATGCTTGATGCCGTTGTAGGGACTCGCACCTGGCTGAGCGTAGCCAGGCGCGATAGCCCCTATTTCGACATCAAGGCACCGGCAACTACAACGCCGACGCGACGAGATCAAATTAGGCGCCCGCGCCTAAACCCTCGCCCACATCACCTCCTCAGGAGGTACAGCAAAGGTTTCTCTCCTATTCACATTTTCTTTCAATATAGCCATCTTTAGTCTAATGAAACACGAGCACGGACCAACAAAAAAGTACTATAAAAACCTGTTGTAATCCTCAGTAGTTAGTCAGTTTAGTTTCCCCCAAGAATTCGACTTCTGTTCTTTTCACCTCTCTCATCGTTCCTTTCGGTGCTCATCACGTTGAGCACTCGTCTATTCATCGTATCCATCGAAGGTTCGGTCACTTACGCACGGTGACGCTTTCGATCACGATCGAACACATTATTTTTCATTAAAGTCTATTACGTCTTAGACTCTAATTTCTATCTTCTCGTTCTCGGTTGAGACGAGTCTTTCACCCCCACCTTACTCGTTGTACTCCTACCCAGTAGGAGTCACCTTCAACTGGAGCCCACCGCGAGGGGGTTTCAGAGTCGTCTTCAACCATTCCACCAAAACCATCCATCGCTGGGGGTATCCCCGGAACCTTCGACACCACAGGCGACTTATCCGCCAACACCACTCAAGCTCAAATCAACCTCGACGGTCTGGACGGTGTTGAACAGGCGTTCACTCAAGACGAAGAAGAAGAAGCCCCTCTCCCATACACGGGTACCAACGACATCCTCCCACCTACAACGCCTAACGTCACCTACCAGAGAGGTAGAGGCCGTTCCAGCTCTACAGGAGGAATACAGACCCAACGAGGGCCTGTCAGATTCGAAGAAATCGAGCACAGGGATAGGAGACAAGGAGACTCTCAAGGCAGAGGCAACACCACGCTCCGCTCAGCCACTTGGGGTTCACCTGAATCTACGGTTTCAGAAGTCGACGCAGCACAGAACGAACCCATTCGCCCCCTCTTCGAGCCACAAACCCGCCAACAAGCTCCGCCAGCAACCTTTTATAACACCAGGATGGCATATCTGTCCCCCGAGAACCTTCCAACTCGACATGAACGTCAAGCGCCGGTCTGGAATGGGCAGCCAAACGATCTGAGGCAGTTCATTCGCGATGCCGAGGATCTGTTTGCAAAGTTCAAAGTACCTGCCCAAGACTGGGTCACGACCGTGCTCAAGTACGTTCCTAGCTCGCACATCGACTACTGGGAAAGCCTGGTCTCGACCCTTAGGCGACATAGCCCTCGTTTGGGCTGGGAGGACTTCATCAAGGAAGTCTATGCGAAGTATCCTGGATCAGGCAACGATCGACGATATACTGTTGCAGACTTGGAGCGTTTCGTCGAGCTTCGAGCCACGCAACCTATGAACTCGTCTGCCGACTTTGCTGAATACTGGCGATCTTTCAGCGTAATAGGTGACTACCTGACGGACCAAGGAAGGATTCTGCTTCGCGACAAAGCAGAGAAGTGCCTCGCCGGGCTTCCATACAACTTACGCGTTCAAACGAGAGCTCAATTGCGCAACCAGAAACCGTTCCACCACAACGACGACCCATGGCCGATGGATGATATCTTCAAGGCGGTGACCATCGTCCTCGAGAGCGGCTTGTTACCCTCCCCAATCCCAAACGCCGTCCCCCACCTCTGCTTTTGTCGATACCACCTCACGTCAGTCCGCGATCGACAACCTATCCTCTCAGTCCACGGTCACCCGACAAATCGTCGATATGGGACGTGTAGCGCCTCAGCAGTACCTCCAGTGGGCCGATGTTCAGGTCCTTGTCAACCAGGCCGTTGAATCATATGCCAATCGCGTTGAGGGATCGAGAGGAAGGGGTGGATTTGGACAGGGTAGATCCTTCCAGCGAGGCGAGGGAGGTTGCATCTTCTGCTCAGGGACAGGCCACTACATTCGTGCATGCCCTGTTTTGGACGACTACCTGAAGAAGGGACTTTGCAGGAAGGACCTACAGAACAAGGTCGTCCTAGCAAACGGTGAACGAGTCACACCCGATACAGCGCCAGGAAACAACATGAAGGAGCGCATCGATACCTGGAATGGCTCCCGTCAAAGCACCTCCGCCACAGCTTCATCCAATCTCTACGAGATAGTCGAGAACGTCGAATCCAACATGTCCATCCAAATCCTGTCCCAGTTCGAGTCGTTTGCCGCCAGCATCGAGCAGGTCACCGAAGACGTCGACACGTCTACCAAGGTCTACACAGAACAAGACCTTCGACTCCTAGAGCAATTGGCTGTCAAAGCGGTGGAGGAGCGTGAGCAGGCAAGGAGACAGCTCAGAAAGACCACGAAGCAGAACACCGAAGCTTCGAAGGCTAAAGCGGCTCCTCAGTCTAAAGCTTCGCCACCCAAGATAACCTCGCCCTCTGCTCAAATCCCCGTCACTGTCCAACCTACTCCTTCGAAGCCAGCTACTAATGATCACGCAACAACCGCGCCAGTCAACAACCAAGCAAACGCGCCACAGTTCCGTTTCGCTAACGGGCTCGACCAGCAAGGAGTCGTTGAGCCACTCACCAATCGTATCCTAGACACCACGGTTCCCCTCTCAGTTCGCGATCTCCTGGCGGCCTCTCCCTCGCTGTGCAAGAAGGTTTTCGAGTTAATCCGCATCAAGAAGATTCCCAGCACAGATGCTAACTTCGCTGCCGTCTTCCAGCAATTTGTGGCTCAAAATGGTCTACCTTTGGAGGATACGATGGAAGGCAAGAGGCTACCACAGACCATCGAGCAGCTGCTTGCGGAACTACTGCCTCCACCAGGGAAGGACACCATCGTCGCCCGCCACGTCGAACCGCTTCAAACCATAGAAGCTAAGATCATCGACAAAGTTACTGTCAACGCTATCCTCGACGACGGGTCTCAGATCATCGGAATGAGCAGGCGGATCTGGGAGAAGCTTGGGATCGAATGCCGCTCTGACCACATTCTTTCTGTCGAGTCTGCGAACACCTCAACTTCGGACACCATCGGTCTTCTCCCTCATCTGAAGGTCACCATTGGAGGCTGCGACTTCTGGCTGCAAGTACAGGTCGTTGAGGCGGCCTCTTACGATCTCCTCCTAGGACGTCCCTTCCACACCCTCACCAAGGCCGTCATGGAACACTGCTACGCGAGTGGCAATGCTCGCCTCACACTCGTTGACCCCAACACCAAAGCCAAGGTCACTATACCCACGAAGGACCGCGTGAAGCCTTCGAACAACGCCGAGTCGGATTTTTAGGTGTCGTTGACGAACCGACGCCTCGCACAGGCCGGGGAGACGTACCAGCACCTTCTCTGCCTTACGCTTCCAACGAAGCACCAACAGCTGGCTATACCACAGAACATTTTGCGACTCAAGTATCCCAAGACAACTTATTATCATCTGTAGTAAACGAGCCAAATCTAAATGATTTTGTTCGTTCCAACGCCGTCTCCATCGTGGAGATTTCATTCGACCAAATTGCGGAATCCCTCAAGTTATCAGTATTCGAATCGTTCAAGTACAAGAAGGTCGCAGATAGGACCAAGCCAATATCACATGCACTCGATGAGCAGTTCCGAGTGAAGCGTCACGAGCCGACGACATTCGACATTGGGAACTGCCCGAAAGTTCCAACACATCCTCCAGATGAGTTTGTGCCCGACGAGAGACTTACCAAAGAGCGCATGGAAGCGCTAAACATCAACCCAGACGGATTTCTCTGGCCAGACGAAGAGAAGCTCGCAATTGACGTCATTCGGAGGATGTCGAAGGGATTTGCCTGGACAGAGGAAGAGAAAGGTCTCTTCTCCGACGAGTGGCTGGAGCCGGTACAAATTCCAACGGTGGAACACCTGCCCTACGCCCTTCGCAATATACCCATTCCCCCTGGACTCTTTGATCGAGTCGTCCAAATCCTCAAAGACAAGATTGCTGCTGGCATGTATGAGCCCTCATCATCCTCATACAGGTCGCGATGGTTCACAGTGCTCAAGAAGGACGGGAAAGCACTGCGTTTGGTCCACGATCTACAGCCACTAAACGCTGTGACTGTGAAAGACGCTGGCCTTCCTCCTGTTGTTGAGCCGTATGCTGAGAGTTTCGGAGGCAGAGCGTGCTACTCAGTACTCGACCTTTTTGTTGGCTTCGACCAACGACTCCTACATCATGATTCTCGTGATCTCACTACCTTCCAAACACCCCTGGGCACCCTTCGCTTGACTCGGATTCCCATGGGCTACACAAACTCAATGCAGATCTTCCATGGCGACATCACCTTCATCCTTCGAGACGAGATACCAGCAGTGGCAGTTCCCTTCGTTGACGACGTGCCTATCAAGGGGCCACCCACACGATATGAGAAGGACGATGGAAGTTATGAAACGATACCAGAGAACAACGGTGTTCGTCGTTTTGTCTATGAACATCTCCAGGACCTCTCACGTGTCATCTACCGTATGATGAGCGCAGGAGGAACGTTCTCAGGCCCGAAGGCTCAGATCTGTGTACCTGAGGCGGTTATCGTGGGTCACCTATGCACCTATGAGGGCCGAAAGCCATTGCAATCACGGGTGCAGAAGATCTTGGACTGGCCTATCCCGAGAGATTTGACAGGCGTCAGAGGGTTTCTCGGGACGGTTGGTACCTTGCGGGTCTTCCTGGAGAACCTAGCACATGTGGCAGAACCGATGGTGCGCATGACACGGAACAAGAGGGAGCAAAAGTTCGAGTTTGGCCTTGAAGAGCTGAAAGCTATGGAAACTCTGACGATAATGGCTGATAATTGTCCCGCCATTCGGCCCATTGACTATTCCTCCAACAACGAAGTCATCTTAGCCGTTGACTCGTCAGTCATCGCCGCAGGCTACATCCTCTCACAGATGGGGAACGATGGCCTACGCTATCCCTCACGCTACGGATCCATCACCTTCAACGATCGGGAGCGTCGGTATTCACAAGCCAAGCTTGAACTCTTTGGCCTCTTCAGGTCACTGAAAGATGTGAGGCTATTCATCATCTGTTACGGTTCAAGTACGCGAGCTCATAAGAGTTGACGCGAGGGCCGTAGTTCCGTGTCGGAGTTCGGAGATCAAGCGGATATCGCAACTAACTAGGATGCTTGAGGCAGACTAGAGAGTTGGAGCGAAGTTCGAGGAGAGAAAGAATAGGCAAATCAGGTAGATTCGACGAGAACTAGCTAAGGAACAACAAAGAGTAGCTAGAGGTTTATATAGGTATAGTCGTCGAGTAGTATGAGTCGATATGAGTCGGTACAAGTCAGTATGAGTCGCGAAGAAAGAAGTAGTCTGCAGTGCGCAGCACATCCAGTGACCGTAGAGAAGAGATAGAAATGTAAAGAAGTGTTGGTAACAATGGAAGTAAGAGATGACAGTGTAAGAAGGTGTTACCAACAAAAGTATGAGTCAAGGAACGATAAAGGGGATCAAAAGAGTAGAACGAGTCATATAGAAGTCCAAATAGATATGATATCACAAGAGGAGGGTGAGAAAGAGGAGAATGGCCGTTAGAGCGATGGAAAAGATAGGGGTGTGATAGACGGTCATAACATTACCCCCTTCGTAAGCTTGATTGTCCCAATCAAGCCCTAGAGATGGCACGGCGAGGAAGAGGAGCAGTCCTCCTGGCCCTTTGAGAGACGAACCGGTTGGACTCGGCTTGTTGGGTGCTGACGATGATAGGCTTCTTGATTCCGGGGGTGACAGTGAATGGCTTCTTCTTGTTTCGCCTGAGGTCGCAGCGCTTGGCCTTGGGGAATCCACATTCTGCTTTCACATGGCCTCTTCCTCCGCAGTTGAAGCAGTCAGTCAGAGGCGTTCCATAGCCATACCCTGCCTCCGTGGTGTTCAGGACCCATTCGTGAACGGATCGCCTCTTGTTGCCCATCTCCTTGTACGTTCGTCGCAGGTGTTTGATTTCGTTGTCAAGGTTGAAGTTTCCATAGTCCATCATGTAGATGATATCCACCCAGTGTCCAATGAATTCGTTCCAGGCATTTTCTCTGATGGCGAGCAGGCGTTGAACGGTGACGGAGACTCGCGGCGTGGCCCACATGTGGCGGCGTATGACCGTGGTGAGGTCTTCCATTTCTTCGTCGCGTTTCTGCATTGAATCGAGTGCCCTTCTTCCTTCATGATCCATACCCGCCCTGAGGTATCCATAGTCGGCGTTGGTGAGGAGGAGATGGAGGATTTCTTGGGCTTCAGGCATGGTGGTTGATTCATCGTCTTCTGGCGCTTCAAGCATGGTGACGTCGTTCTCGTTGACAACTTTGGTCCAGTCTTTGCAGACATAGCCCCACCCTTGGGCGCCTGCATCGACCATCCATCCTCCATTTCTGTCGGTCGATCCCCAGCCTTGGGCGGGGTCTTCGTTTTCGGCATTAGTCCAGGCTTCATCCATGTCATTGTTTTCTTCTGAGGTCAAGGGAGGCATTTCTTCGTCGGTTTCTTCGTTCATTTGTTCAGGGATGGTAGGGAGGTTGTTAGGAGTATAGGTGAGGTTGAGGAGAAAGGCTGGCATGGCTGCTTCCAGAGCAGCGAGCTGAGCGGCGGTGATGTTTTTGATGGAGTAGGACATTTTTGAGAGTGGTATGAGAGCAGATTTGTTTCTGAGTTCGAGTGGTAGAGAGTTGTTGGATTTCTGGTGTTGTTGTATCGCGTTCAGCCGTCTTTTAAGGATTCCTTGCCTTCTTCTTTCGGATTCTGGTTTTCTTGTATTGTTCCACCATCTTCTGTGCTCCATCAAGGAGGTTTTCTTCATCTTCCCATGTTCCTTCTTCTTCTGGATAGCCTTTCCATTTGACGAAGTACTTGAAGCTTCCTTTCTTGTCCTTTTGATGTCGAATGATGCGTTCCACCTCGTAGTGTTCTAATTCTGGTGGTGGTCTGGTGACATTTGATCCATGAACTTCTGTCTCCGTGTAGGGTGTCAGGAGGTTGGCATGGAAGACATCATGTAGTTTGACACGCTTCCAATGGTCTGGGATATCAAGTCGATAGGTGACAGGTCCAAGTACTTCTGTGATCTTGAAGGGCCCTTCTCGTTTCGCTTTGATCTTCTTATTGTACCCAAGGTTCAGGTTCTTTGATTCAAGCCACACTTGTTGTCCTTTTTTGAACGGCTTGAACGTTGACTTGATTCGTTGAGACATTCGTTGTTGGGCTAGTGTATGTGCTGCTAGGGCTTCATTTCTGATACGTTCCATCGTCTTCACTTTGTCTTCGGCTAAGGGATATTGCGTGTAGTCGAATGTCGCTGGGATAGCCTTTGGGCTGTACCCCATGATGATTTCAAATGGAGTGTGAAGGCGATCAGAATGTCTTCTGTTGTTATGGGTGAACTCCAGGATTGACAGATGTTGCGACCAGTCTTGTGGAAACCCAATACAGTAGATTGACAGCCATGTTTCGATCTCTTGATTGAAGCGTTCTGTGGTTCCATCGCTTTGGGGATGGAAGGCTGTCGTCAGAGAGATGTCGATTTCAAGGATTCTTAGCACTTCTTTGAACAGAGAAGCTGCAAATTGCGGTCCTCGATCGGAGATAATTTTGTCTGGTAGTCCATATCTTCGAAACAGGTTGTCGATCAAGAGTTGAGCTGTCTGTTCTGCCGTGATTGTCTTGTTGCATGGAATCAAAATTACCCCCTTCGAAAGGCCGTGGTCCACCACGGATAGAATAGAGTCGAATCCATTTGATTCTGGCAGATCGGTGAGAAAATCAATGGAGACTTGCGCAAATGGTCGGTTCGATGTGGGGGGAGGGATAGGCATCAGTGATGGCTTCGATGGGTGGCGGTTGATCTTGAACTGTTGACATTCTGCACATCCTTTGATGTAGTCCTTGATGAAGGATCGCATCCCATGCCAATAATAATGCTCTGATACTGCGTTGAAAGTTGCGAGTTCTCCAGGATGTCCTGCTGTGATGGCATCATGATATCGTTTGACGATGGCTCTCCGCAGTTCTATGTCTTGGGGTACGTAATTTTTGCCTTTGTAGAACAGCAGTCGGTTGTTATCGTGTTCTTCGAGTGTCCAGTCTTCTAGTGGTTTCTTCATTGCCTGTGGTCCTTTTCCTAAGATTTCCTTTAATGCATCTGCCGCTTCATTATCGAGTTCTTGTGTTCTTGAGATCCAACTTTGAAGTGCAGTGTCGATCAGATTGATGTAGGAATCCTGATGATTGATGGCATTGATGAAGAGCTCTTTTGGTAACATGGTGACTTCTTCGGGTTCTTCTTCGTCTGGGCAAAGATCTGGTCGTCTAGAAAGCGCATCGGATTGGACCATCTTGTTGCCGGGTACATGAACGAGTTTGATGTCATATTCTGCAAGTTCTAGTTGCCATCTTGCTTGGCGAGGTTTGATCTTCTGTGGTGATCGCCAATATGTTAGGTTCAAGTGGTCGGAGTAAATCGTCGTCGTGTGGGGCGATCCTTGGATGTAATGTCTCCATTCTCGCAGAGCTCTGATTATTGCCAATAGTTCTCTGTCATAGATCTCATAGTTTCGTTCGGCAGGGGAGAATGACTTTGACAGATATGCCACTGGGTGTCTTGATCCATTGGCGTCCAGTTGAGTTAGAACCGCACCTGAAGCATATTTCGATGCATCGGCTTCGATTTGGAATGGCCTGGTGTGATCTGGCATCATTAGGACGGGTTCTTCACTGAATCGCTTCTTCAGCATTTCAAAGGTCTTGTCGCATTCTTCATTCCATTGGAATTGGTGTCCCTTCTGAAGGAGTGCATTGAGTGGTCTGGCGAGGTCGGAGTAGCTTCTGATGAACTTTCGATAGAAATTTCCGAATCCTAAGAAGGATCGTACTTGTTTCATTGTCCTAGGTGCTGGCCAGTCCAATATTCCTTTGACTTTAGTCGGGTCCATGGAGATCTTGTTATGTTCGATGATGAAACCAAGATAGGCGATCTTTTCTTGGGCAAATTCGCATTTCTCCGGTTTCACATATAGATCGTTGTCTTTGAGAATTTGTAGGACTTCTTTGGTGTGATGTTCGAGCTTTTTCTTGTCGTCTGAGAAGATTAGGATGTCGTCCATGTAGATGACCACGTATCCTCCTTCAACTTGTTTGATGAATATGGTATCCATCATTGTTTGGAACTGTTGCTGGGGAATTGGTAAGTCCAAAGAACATGACCAGAGGTTCGAATAGTCCATATTTCGTCTTGAAGGCAGCTTTCCATTCATCTCCTGGTCGAATTCGGATGTTATTGTAGCCCTTCAGAACGTCCAATTTGGTGAAGTATCTTGCTCCTTTCAGTTTGTCCATGAGATCTGTCACGAGGGGAAGTGGGTAGGCGTTTTTGACAGTCCAATCGTTGAGATAGACATAATCTTGACATGGTCGCTTGCCACTATCCTTCTTTGCAACAAAGAAGAATCCTGATGCTTGAGGCGATTCTGATGGTCGGATGTATCCTTTGGTCAAGTTTTCCTTTACAAATGTCTCGACTTGAGCATCTTCTTCCGGTGTGAGGGGATAAACTTTCGATGATCGGGGAATGAAGCCGTCTTTCAAATCGATTTTGTGATCCCAAACTCTGTGGTCCGGAAGTCTGCTAGCCTTCTTTTCATCGAAGACTGATAGATATTCGTGGTATTCTGGTGGCACATGTTCAGCGATGTTTTCGACCTTCTTTTGTTCGTTGTATTTCTGTTCGAATGCCTGGGAGTGACTCATTGTCGATTCGATCCAGATCTCTTCGGTTTCATCGCATGTTTCTCCGATGATGTAGGATATGATCAGGTCGTCTGAGTAGTCTTCGATTTCTTCCATGAGGAGGAGAGAGTTCAAGGGCAGGGGGTTTGTTGCTGAGAAATATTCCTCTCCTTCGTCTTCCATTGTTACAGGGGGAAGGGGAGAAGATCTCCAAGTAAGGGTCTTCTTCTTCCAATCAATATCGGGGTTCTCGTACTCGAAGCCATGGCAGCCCAAGTATAATCTTCTGTCTTCCTAATCCGGTGATATAGAAAGTCGTTCGTCTGGTTTGTCCATTGATAGTGAGGTCCAGTATCGTTTTGTATTTGATCGTTCCAGCTTTGTTCGGCGTTCCATCGACATTGTTGACCTCTAGTTCTCTCTCTAGGAGATGTAGGGGTAGGTTGTTGTCTTTGGCATATGTTGTATCAATGAAGATGCCTCCAGCTCCGCAGTCGATCATTCCTTCATCGTCGACGGTTACTGATCCATTTTGCGTTTCACCCGAAAGTTTCATAGGGATAAATATGGCTTTATTTTTCTTTCGGGCTACTAAGGCAGAATGAATAGTTAAATAGGGAGAGACTGACGTCGGTGCAGTTCTCCTGATCAAAAACCCGCTTCGGCACACTCTTTCTCAATCTCGTTGCGTTCCTCCTCATTGTAATCTGCAACCAACGCTCTGATGTGTTGGGCAACTTCGCTGGGCGTCTTCTTCACGTTGACGTTGGTGTTCTGGTATCGTTGAGAAGATCCCTGGTTCGTATTGTTCCTCTGCTTCTTGGGGCAGTTCCTGATGATGTGACCATGTTGTCCGCAGTGGTAGCACAGCCCTTGACGTTTGTATTGTTCTGCTTGCTGCGTAGTGAGGGCACCAATTTCAATGGGGTTCGAGGACGATCCGGAAGGATGATAGACTGGACTGGTGAAGCACCTCCTCTGGTAGTTGTTAGATCCTCCATTCTTGGAATATTTCCCCGGGTTGATGATGGACATGAGCTGCGTTGCATGACGATAGTTCTTGTCAAAGATTGCAGCTTTTGCTTGGAGTCCCTTGAGATCGGTGGGAGGATTATCCATTGTCAGGATCTTGAGGAGCAACGGTTGGTTGATAGATCGCTTGTACGTTTCCATCAGCATTGTCTTCTCTTCTTCTGGTTTGACTTTAGCTTGTCCAACGAGTAGATTGAATTCGATGTTGTGTTTCTCGATGGG
Source organism: Coprinopsis sp. MPI-PUGE-AT-0042 (assembly GCA_020736565.1). Classification (NCBI taxonomy): domain Eukaryota; kingdom Fungi; phylum Basidiomycota; class Agaricomycetes; order Agaricales; family Psathyrellaceae; genus Coprinopsis; species Coprinopsis sp. MPI-PUGE-AT-0042. Next base: position 107,871 of record JAHBOF010000070.1, on the reverse strand, counting down.
GTTGGTTCGTTGCTTGAGAAGGCTGAGTCGATTGAGGGCGTCTTGGACTACATCTTCTTGGGAAAAGGCTGTTTTGAACTCTACAACCCATTTCTTCCACTCGGGGACTACTACTTCGTAGGTTTCTTTGTTCATCTTGTCTTCAAGGTATTGTTCCTTCCATATTAATGCATCTCCTCCTTTGAGATAGGAGAGAGCCGCCAGGGTCTTCATCGTGTCATCGGCGAACTTCTTTGGGTGTCCTTGGAAGTACAGAGCACATTCCTTGATAAATGCGTCGACTTTGGTTCTGTCTCCATCAAAGGGAGTGGGGGGAGCGACTCCTTTTCCATTGTCTTGGGTGGCCTCTGGGACGCGGTTGTCTGATGTTTCTGCTTTGGTTGACATGTCTTCTTGTCTGGTGATTGGTTGTTGTTTATCTTTGGATCCTTCTTCTTGTATTTCAGGTGTGCCGGCTCGTGTGGCAGGGCGAGTATTTCCTCTTGATCTTGATGGTTCTTCGTATTGTCCAGCAAGCGGTGTCTTGGTGTCTTTGATATTTCTTCGGGTTCCTTGCATAAACCGATCTTCTTCGGCTATTGATGTACTGGCTTCTTGTTGAGGCTGTCTTGGTAATTCTTCTTTGTCAGATTCTTCTTCTTCGTCGTCGTCGTCGTCTTCGTCTTCGTCGTCTGTTTCTTCTTCTTCTTCAGATGATGATTTGTCTGGTGCTGGTTCTTCTGGGTTCTGTGCTTCGTCGAGTAGGTTTTCTACTTCGTCCCGGTCGTCGGGGTTACTGCTTTCTGAAGAAATCTTGGTTCAGGTGTCTTGTCGTCGTATTCTGCCAGGACGATACTGGCAGAGTAGTTGATGAAGCTAGTTCTTCTGTTACGGTTCAAGTACGCGAGCTCATAAGAGTTGACGCGAGGGCCGTAGTTCCGTGTCGGAGTTCGGAGATCAAGCGGATATCGCAACTAACTAGGATGCTTGAGGCAGACTAGAGAGTTGGAGCGAAGTTCGAGGAGAGAAAGAATAGGCAAATCAGGTAGATTCGACGAGAACTAGCTAAGGAACAACAAAGAGTAGCTAGAGGTTTATATAGGTATAGTCGTCGAGTAGTATGAGTCGATATGAGTCGGTACAAGTCAGTATGAGTCGCGAAGAAAGAAGTAGTCCGCAGTGCGCAGCACATCCAGTGACCGTAGAGAAGAGATAGAAATGTAAAGAAGTGTTGGTAACAATGGAAGTAAGAGATGACAGTGTAAGAAGGTGTTACCAACAAAAGTATGAGTCAAGGAACGATAAAGGGGATCAAAAGAGTAGAACGAGTCATATAGAAGTCCAAATAGATATGATATCACAAGAGGAGGGTGAGAAAGAGGAGAATGGCCGTTAGAGCGATGGAAAAGATAGGGGTGTGATAGACGGTCATAACATCATCGGGGTCCAGAATCTAGTGGTGGAGGTCGATGCCCGCTACATAAAGGGGATGATCAACAACCCGGATATACAGCCAAACGCCACAATCAACCGATGGATAGCTGGGATTCTTCTTTCGATTTCGAGCTTCGACATGTGCCAGCCAAGAACCACACCGCTGCAGATGGGCTCTCCAGACGAGAACGATCGCCCAATGACCCAGAGGACGATGATGACTATGAAGAGTGGATCGATTCAGCAAACGCTTTCGCAGTAGAAGTACTGAATCGATCTCGACATTCCGCTTTGGAAAACAAACCTCCCTTGATTGGAAGGACCACGTCAAACCTTCTACCTGCCGTCGATGTGCTGGTCTCCGAAGCTGTAGAGATCCCCCGCACAGAGAAGGCTGAAAAGGAGGACGAGATGCTGAAAGGAGTGCATAAATTCCTCAGCAACCCCGGCAATCACGATGACCTGGCCGACAACGACTTTAGGAAGCTTGTGCGATACGCTTCCCATTTCTTCATCCTCAATGGAAAGCTCTGGAGGCGTGAGCGGTCGGGACGACACCAACTTGTTGTGGCTAAGGAGAAAAGATTCCTGATCCTGCGGGCTGCACACGACGAGCTGGGGCACAAGGGAATATTCTCTGTTAGAGGACGACTCCTGCTTCGCTTCTGGTGGCCATTCCTGCTCAACGATGTCAAATGGTTCATCAGCACCTGCCACGAATGCCAAATCAGAGATATGCACAAGTTTCATATACCGCCAACGGTTCCACGGCCCTTCAACCTATTCCGAAAGGTCTACATCGATACCATGCACATGCCGAAGTCATGGGGCTGCTCTTACCTCGTCCATGCGCGATGCTCTCTCTCAGCAATGCCAGAGTGGAGAAAGCTTCGATCAGAGAACACGCCAGCCTTGGCTTCGTTTATCTTTGAAGAGATACTCTGCAGATGGGGTGCGGTAGAGGAAATGGTCACAGACAATGGTCCTCAGTTCATTGCTGCTGTCGAGTATCTCTCGAAGAAGTATGGCATTCACCACATCCGCATTTCGGCATACAACTCGCAGGCTAATGGCATAGTGGAAAGGAGGCATTTGGATGTCAGGGAGGCCATCATGAAGACGGTGGAAGGTGATGAATCGCGATGGGCAGAACCTGGAGTATGCGAGAGCGTCTTCTGGGCCGAGAGGACAACGACTCAAAAATCCACGGGGTATTCACCCTATTACATCGCGCATGGAATTGAGCCTCTCCTTCCCTTTGACCTTGCCGAAGCCACCTGGCTTGCTCCCCCTCTCAACTCTCTGGTATCCACGGCGGATCTCATAGCACATCGGGCAAAGATGCTGCAGAAGAGGCCGGGAGACCTGGAACTGGTGAAGGAGAAGCTGCACAAGGCGAGGATGGATTCAAGCAGGGACTTCGAGCAGAAGTTCGCGAACTCAATCAAGGATTTTATCAACCCGCCAGGTTCACTTGTTCTCATTCGAAATTCGAAGGTTGATGCATCTATTGGACAGAAGACGAAGCCGCGCTATCTAGGGCCGATGCTAGTCGTCCGAAGAACTGACGGAGGCTCTTACATTCTGGCCGAGCTCGATGGAACTATCTCCCGCCTTCGTTTCGCTGCATACCGCGTTGTACCTTACATCGCTCGGTCTCAGACCAGGATTCCTGTCACAAGCGTCACAGCTCTTAGTGACGAAGCTCTCGATGCCTCAACACACGACAGAGAAGACGCAAACGATCCGGATGGTTTGTCTATGACGAACTAGGTACATGACGACGCGGGTACTACACCGAAGGGAATCACCTTCATCCTAGGCGCGAAACCGAGGCTTCTTGATCCCGCGGCGACCTCGAAAGTCCTCAAGTGCAGGAGGAGCCCCGAGGTCGCGTGGCTCGGTTTGGCGAGCGTAGAGCTTGCGGTCATAGTCTGGAAGGGGGTACCAGGAGCGGACAACGTCGACAGCCGCGTTGACGCTCTCCTCGTCGTCCCCTGTCTTGAAGGGTTGGATGGTGGAGGAAGAGGCGATGACGCTGTCAGGAACAAGCCCCATCAGCAGTCCTTGAACAAAGTGGACATCACGAGGCGCGAAGTCGGCGTCGATGGTGTTGAGGAACTCCACGAGGCGGAAGAGAAGACGCCCAAGGGAGGGTGGAGTCTCAATGGTGATCTCGTGCAAGACAGCCATGGTGTTGGCAAGGTACAGGTCAACCTGGTCACGAGTTAGGACAGCACTCTGCACATGCAACGAACAGTACGCACCGCATTGGCAGCCAACCTCTCCAGGGCGGCATGGTTGATGAGGTCCTCACGGAACGAAAGGTGGTTGGCGCTCCTAGCCACAGCCTCCCTCGCCATCTTGTAACGGTCGACGATGACCTGATTGAAGAAAGGGCGGGTGAAGTGAGGGACTGACACCTGCAAGGGTTCAGCAAACATGTCGACCTCGGGAATCACGATGGTTGGGGTGGCATCGACAGCTGGGTCGTCCAAGTACGAGTTCATGGTGTTGTAGTAACGACTGTGGGTGGATGATGACGAAAAGGAAGGATCCTGGGCAGCAAGTTCAATCTCTGGTCCCCTTTTATGTCAAGATACTCAATGGTTTGGAGACTCTGACGAAGAAGAGCTGAATTTTCTCCAAGATTGCGTTTAAAGTGTCGTCAAGAGTGCTGCGCAAACGTCAAGAGCGCCATTCACCATTCAATTCCGCTCCCTCGATCCTCCAACACTGTCTCACATTGGCACTGTGGTTCCAACTGTTGACATCCGTCCTCCGACTCGGTGCCATCACATCCCTTCGAGCCGCGCCTGGCACGGCAAAATACCCATTATTTCTTTTCTCGGCTCAAGCCAGTATCATTTCCCTTCCAATCTCACTTTCAAATCACTAATCTCCATCGCAAACACTCCCACTATGCTTCCTTCTCTACTCCCTTCGTGTTTAATTATTACACAAGATACCCAAGGCCAGCACCACGGCCCTCCCTGCCCTCCCTTCTTCGCATATTGTTGCGTTGACTGGGAGTCAACACAAAAAGTGGGGGGGTGGTGTAGGGACTCGCACCTGGCTGAGCGTAGCCAGGCGCGATAGCCCCTATTTCGACATCAAGGCACCGGCAACTACAACGCCGACGCGACGAGATCAAATTAGGCGCCCGCGCCTAAACCCTCGCCCACATCACCTCCTCAGGAGGTACAGCAAAGGTTTCTCTCCTATTCACATTTTCTTTCAATATAGCCATCTTTAGTCTAATGAAACACGAGCACGGACCAACAAAAAAGTACTATAAAAACCTGTTGTAATCCTCAGTAGTTAGTCAGTTTAGTTTCCCCCAAGAATTCGACTTCTGTTCTTTTCACCTCTCTCATCGTTCCTTTCGGTGCTCATCACGTTGAGCACTCGTCTATTCATCGTATCCATCGAAGGTTCGGTCACTTACGCACGGTGACGCTTTCGATCACGATCGAACACATTATTTTTCATTAAAGTCTATTACGTCTTAGACTCTAATTTCTATCTTCTCGTTCTCGGTTGAGACGAGTCTTTCACCCCCCACCTTACTCGTTGTACTCCTACCCAGTAGGAGTCACCTTCACCGTTCAAGAGGTGGAGGTAGAGTGGCTGGTGGCTGAGCAGCGGCTATGAGAGAGTATGGATGCTCCTAACGGCAGAAGTGGAATATCGATGAGGATGGTGAAGGAGGAGGAAGAGGACGGTGAGAGATCGAGTGCCTGTTGGATGACGGCTGAGCGGCCCGGCAGTGCCTTATTGGGTAGGCATCCCCCTATTTCCGTCAGTTTGAGCGCAGGAAAGCCTGAAGAGATGGTGAGTGTTGCATTCATCGATGCTCAGCAAGTGCTCTCTGTTGTGGTTATCCAGTATTATGAGGTATAGCTAATGGTAAATAGCTACTGCATAGATTAACTGGAAACCGCTCCTCCAAACGGCTATCCAACCCATGCCAACCCAGTCAAGATCGCAGGGGTGCACTGACAGATATTGTTCTATACAAACTCTACGAGGTGTTCACGTTCCTGCATATTATCCACTTCACATCTCTTCCCTCAATGTTCAGGATTGAGCTGTGAGCGCGATTAATCGTGAGCTTAGGAAAGACGCCGTTATTGACAATATCGTTTCGTTCGAGGTGCTCAATTATGTCACGGAATCCGGATCCTTGGCGTAGGTAAAATAAAGGGAGAGGACGATGCGATTACGTATCCCAAGAGATTAACATAGGGAATTGCAGCATCAGAAACCGGATAGGGAACCTGTAGACCGTGGTCAAAATCGAACCGTTCGATACTGGACGAAATCAGCGCCTGCGCTGTTGCAATATAACAACGCCAACTCAGTGGGGCAAGGTGTACCACCCAACAAGATGAGAGCACGCGGGTGCGCTGGTTGACACTCTACACTGGCGATATTACTCGCTCAGGAGCTCTTCAGTCCCTTCCATTTCCTATTTTCATTTGATCAGCTCAGGAGTAACCGCTTTCGTGTCCAGCTTATTCCACCTTTTCAACACCTCATCAATGCGTCTGATATGCATAGTGCTTCGCAACGAAAGGTTACATGAGAAAGAACCATCCCCTCTCCGCACATCCAGAGACTTGAGTGCGTTAGAGGACCCAATCTACGTCGGAGAGATCAAATGAGCTGAAAACCTGCCAGTAACCATCAAGACTTGACAAATACCGATTGAAGACTAATGAATGGCATCGGCAGTACTGACTGCTCAGCGTCTTGTATCGAGTAACGACCACATCCCGAAAAGATGACAAAAGACCAATGGATACCTAGATACATATATATACAGATACTGGTATAGGGATATCAAAACACATGCAAGACCTAGGCTAATCACAAGAAGAATGACCAAAAAAAGGACAGGGTGGATAACGAGTTCAAATGAAAATGTAAAGCAGGTTGTACTAGTTAACTCTACAATGACCGTGGGGTGTAACATTCAGTCCATTTATCACCAACTTGGCATTCGAAAAATCGAGATGAGAAATGGCTGATGTAGGAAGTGTGACAACATTGAAATCGTCAGGGACACGAGCTTCAGGTCGAACAAACATGAGGTGGGCCAAAGGGTCAGATGGAGAAAGGAGCCAGCCAGTCCTCTTTCCATCCTGGCCTTCCTGGTGAACATAGCGGGGGGTATGGTCAGAGAAGACATCCCACACATGGACTGAGTTGTCTTCTGAGCAAAAGACAATGTGGGTCCCATCTGGTGAGAATGCGACTGACTGGATGCCGCCAGCGTGTATCTTGAGGGTGGCCACCCGCTTTCCTGTAGTCATATCCCAAACACGCAGTGATTTGTCGTCTGAGCCAGAGACAAGATGAGCCCTGTCAGGGGAGTAGGCCAGTGCACAAACCCAGTTGGTATGGCCATTGAGGACCTTCACCTCTTGCCCTGTGGATAGATCCCAAAGCCGGATTGATTTGTCGTATGAGCCAGAGACAACATGTGTTCCATCCGGCGAATAGGCAACTGTAGAGACTGAGCTGGTGTGACCCTTGAAGAGGCTAACCTCATGACCTGTTGAGATGTCCCACACCCGGACTGAGTCATCCCATGAGCCAGAGACAACATGAGTCCCACTGGGTGAGTAGGCCACTGTGCTGACGACTTGGGTATGTCCCTTGAGGACCCTCACTTCCTTGCCTGTAGACAAGTCCCACACCCGGATTGAGGTGTCCATTGAGCCAGACACAACATGGGTCCCATCAGGCGAGTAGGCCACTGCATAGACCCTGCCTGTATGTCCCTCAAGAACCCTTACCTCCTTTCCAGTAGACAGGTCCCATATCCGGACTGACTTGTCATCTGAGCCAGAGGCGAGATGGGTCCCATCAGGTGAGTTACGAGTATGCTACTGCACAAACAGCGCTGGTATGGCCTGTGAAGATGCCCACCTCCTCCAGTGTAGACAAATCCCATATTCGGATTGATTTATCCCATGAGCCAGAGGCCACATGTGTCCCATCCGGCGAGCATGCAACTGCAGTAACCCCCTTGGTGTGGCCCTTGAAAACCCTCCTCTCCTCCTCTGCAGACAGATCCCATACACGGAGAGAGTCAAAGCCTGAGCCTGAGACAACATGTGTCCCATCAGGCAAGTAGGCCACTGCTTCAGCGTATCCAGTATGGCCCTTGAAGATCTTCAGTTCCTTGCCTGTAGACAGATCCCATACCCGGATTGTGGCATCCTCTGAGCTGGAAACGACATGGTTGCCATCTGGCGAGTAATCCAGTGCCCAGACCTCATTGGTATGGCCCTTGAGGACCATTACTTCGTCTCCTGTTGACATATCCCACACCCGGATCGTTTGGTCGGCTGAGCAAGAGATTAGATGGGTCCCATCTGGTGAATAGTGTTGATCTTATCTTATGTAGATTAGATTCGACTCGCGACTCTCGCGACTACCCGACTCGGATTATCTCCGACTCGGACTCTCCTAGATACATCGTTATGAGGCTATGCATTATCTATAGTATTCGTCCTTCTGTAGTCGTCTTCTAATCATACTGACTCATACATACATGTGACTGCTTACTCAGTCCTTACATAGCTCTATTTATAGTACGCTCTTTTATGTATATAAGGACGCTCGTAGCTACCCTCAATCTCTATCACTTTAACCTACCAGTTAAGCCTACAAGCTACTCGGTAAGACTCTACTCGCTAGTCGCAGTAGTGTTCTTCAGGTTATGAGCCCCGAAGCTCAGTAGATGCGCTGTAATGGCTGCTCTACAAACTTGGTTGGCGCTGTAATGGCTGCCTCCATAGACTGCTACAAGTCTGCGCTTAACCGCTGCGACTATGCACGTCTAACCAAGTGGCTGATAGGCCGAACCTATGCCTTTACTCTGCGCTGTAATGGCAGCAGAGATCTGCGCTGTAAATGGCTGCAGAATGGGGCAAAGAACGCGCTGTTATGGCTGCTTTCTTTGATATGTGATATACGTTGCTGATGAACCTTTGATTTGACAGATCTTATCAATCTAACATGTCTTCCAACGCTCTCAACAACGTCCCCATGCTCGATGGTACCAACTACATTGATTGGGCCATGCGTGCGGAGCAGTACCTCAAGATGCAACGTCTCGCGTCGTACATCGACGGCGAACGTCCCCTCGATCTCCCCTCCGAGGCCACCGCTGCTGAAAGCTGGCTCAGGACGAGAAGATCAAGAAGTGGGACGAGGACGACGATCAGGCCATGGGAGCCCTCCTCCTTCGCATGAACAAAAACGTTGCGCCCAAGTCTCGGGTGCTAATACGTTGAGTGCGTTATGGGACGGTCTCAAGGAGCTTTACGGGTCCCCAGGACTCGCGGCGATCTTCGCGTACTTCAAGCTTGCGATCCAGTTCCGTATTGGGAACGGAGATCCTCGCCCGCGATCGCTGAGCTCCAGAACCACCTTGGTCAGCTCGCCCAGAACGAGGTCAAGATCGACCCGTTCATCGAAGCGATGATCTTGATCAGCAGCATCCCTTCCAAGTACGATAACACCATCGCCATCCTCCTTAACAACAAAAAGGAGGATCTCACCTTCGACGCCGTCGTCAAGGCCATCACGGCCGAGTACGATCGCGTGGCCAACCCGGCTACCCTCAACAAGTTCACTGGTATCAAGAGGAAAGGGGGAAACCCTAACTTCCGCCACCAGCAACAGGGGCAGCAGAAGGCTTCCAGCAACTCGGGTAACCAAAACTCGGGTTCTTCCCAGTCCAAGGGGAAGAAGCGCGGATCCAAGGGCGGCAACAAGAAGAAGGAGAAGGAAAGGAAGTCGCAGGGTCACAGCTCCCACATGGTACAGGCCGCCTTTTTAGGCGACCATCTCGTCTCTCTCGCTCCTCAGGAGCATGTGCCTCCCCAGGCCAAGGTTATCGGTCCTCTCATTCGTGAAGTCCGGACCTTCTATCGTCCAACGTCCCACTCTCACTCCATCCACCCATCTCCCCCGTCTCGGCTGCTAAAGCCAAGGACGCTCCGTCTACGGAGACCTCGTGCTTATCCCGACGTGGAACGCGCCAGGAAGAACTGCGGTAAGCTCGATTTACCAAAAAACCGCCCGTCACCTCAAATCATTCGAGGAGGCGGACAAGCGGAAGCGAGCACTTATTGACCGCAATCAGTTCCCCCAGGCCGTCCAAACGTCAACGATCGCTCGAGCCCTCCGAACAGCCTGAGGTGCATGAGGCCAGCTCGCCTCTGCACCGACTCCCATCTCCCCCACTGGCACACGGTGGATCTGGAGAAGGGATCGACGTTCCCCAACCAACCATGGTGCATCAATCTCGATTGCCTATGGAAGGGGACGGCTCACAAGCACTGGACGGACTCTCTGACACCGATGCCTTGGGGGAAGACGACGACAGCGTCTCCCTCGGCGACGAAGCCGAGCCCCCAGCATTGGAACACTTGGACGCCGTCGAGGACTCGCTCTTCGGCAGTCCCAAGACAGTCTGGGAGAGGATCCGCGACGGCGAACTGGAGGACCCGCTCCATCCCGACGACGAAGTCTCCGACTGGGGCTCCGACGACGGGATGGGAGGCGAATATCCAGATCGTAATGGACCAGATCGCGTTCCAGATGCAAAACCATCCGTCTACCTACCGGACTGGGACGCTCTGAGGACTGGTCACTTCGACGACGATAAGTACGGTCCCCTCCGTTTTCTACCAGGAAACACTTGGCTAACTCGTTGCCTCCACGCCTCTTCAATTAGATTTGATAGCTTGGAAGACGATGTATTCTTAGAATTGTGCTGCGCATTAAATTCTATAGTTTCTATTCATGATTCATCGAATACTGCTAAGTGTAAAGATGCGCATTGCGCTTCCTGTAAGAAATTTGAGACATTCATACCCTGGATGATGGACTCTGGGGCATCAATGCACGTTACCCCCTCGAAAGATGGACTTGTTCGACTACAAAGTCGTTTAAGAACAGTCCATCGGTTAACACCGCTTCCAAGGGTACTACCCTGTCCATAAAAGGAATTGGAAAGCTTCGAGTAATTCACACCATCAAAGGTGCTGATGGTAACGATCGAGACGTTGAATCTATCATCGAACCAGTATATCACATACCCAATCTATCGACTCGATTGTTTCTCTACGGGAAACTTTTTGAGTCAACCCAAGACTACTCTTTGGGGCGATTCCCTATCTATGGGAATCAATGATTCTGATGGGAGAAAATCTCATTAAGGGTCATCCACTTCATCCGGACGACACGATCTATTGGGTGTCTGTAAAGAACTCCAACGGATCGCCGATAGAAGTGCAGAAGGTCTCTGGACCACCTGTCGATTACGAGGTCATGCATAAACGCTTTGGTCATCCATCGCGGGAAGTGCTCAAACGAGCCAAAAAGCATACCACGAACTTCCCACCTATGGTGGAAATTCCCAAACATGAACCTTTGTGCCGCGGTTTGCGCGCAAGGGAAAATGACACTTGAGCCGTTCCCGGCTTCAAGTAAGCGTGCGAAGCGCAGATTCCAGAAGATCCATTCGGATCTGAAAGAATTCTCCGTCGAGTCATACCACACAATTCAAACATTTCATCTCCTTCTTTGATGATTGTACGAGTCGTGGATCGTGTGTCCTTCTTCGTCAGAAGAGTGGATCAATACAAGCGATCAAAGACTTCGTTACCATGGTTGAGACAATATACCATGAGAAAATCGAAGAATGGCAGGTGGATGGTGGTGGAGAATTCATCAACGAAGAACTCATAGCATTCTTCAAATCAAAAGGAATCAAGCTATCGATCAGTGCTCCGTATATGCATCAGCAGAACGGACGCGCTGAGCGCTTCAATCGCACTATCATGGAGAAGGCTGAGTCAATGCGTCACGACGCTTGCCTACCTCCATCATGGTGGGAATTTTCCGTTCTATACGCCGTTTACGTGTATAACCGGGACGCCACTCAAGCGTCTTGGTTGGATTACTCCACACGAGGCTGTAGAAGGAGAAGCTCCGGACGTCTCTAAATTGAGAGTCTTCGGATGTGGTGCCTGGGTGTATATTCCCAAGGAACAACGATCTAATAAGCTCCTTCCACGGTCGGAGTATATGATCTTCCTAGGATTCCCAGAAGGCAATGAAGGCGTATCTCTTCATGAGATCGCCAAGGAACGTTCTATTCAAGGCGACTACTGCTCGCTTTGACGAACTTCACTTCCCAAGGTGTCCTGACGCCAAACAACCTCAAGACCAACCACGAGTTGAAGACTACCCAACTTCCTCGTTTGGCAATGATGGACCTCCATCTGAATCTGGAGATGATGATGACGATGATGATTCCCTTCCTCGTCCATCCCAAAACTCCCATACCCCTAAAAGAGGTAGCGGTCCTGATCGTGACGTCGATCGGAACGTTGGTGAACAACCAGCTGACCAGCACCCGCCGAACCCCGCACCGGGAGATGCTCCAGGTGATGCACCTAGGAGATCTACGCGGGATCGGACCCAAACCAAGCCCCAGCCTGGCGATGTCTACGGAAATAAAAATCCGACAGAAAAGCATCAGACGGATCGGAGACAAGCACTTGATAAAGATGACAGAACGGCCATCTGGATCTAATCAAGATGCTGAAAAGCAGAGAAAAAGGTGTTCCCGCGCCAATACCTGCTACTCCAGAGTCCGAAAGTGATTCTGACTCTACTTTTGACATACCTGGGGACTTAGAACGCTTAGCGCGTGAAGGGGGAGTTAATTTTATGCATTTCCTGCTTTCTAAAGCGGTTTGCCTTCAGTTACTTCTGTCGATAGCGCTCCACGCGAGTGGACGTTTAAAGACATCTTGCGGATGCCACCGCAGGAGAAGAAAGGATGGATCGATGCTTGCAAAGATGAGTTAAAGGCACTCTCTGAACGCAATGTATTCGAAATGGTCGATCTTCCCAAAGGTCGCAAAGCGATCACCAATCGCTGGGTATTCGACGTCAAATCTGACGGTCGTAAACGTGCCCGACTTGTTGCCAAGGGTTCCAAGAAATCGAAGGCATTGACTACAACGAGATTTTCTCACCGGTGGTTCGTTTCGAATCAGTCCGAACCATGTTAGCCCTCACGGCTCTCAAGGATTGGCACATCACTTGGGGTCGATGTCAAGATCTGCATTCCTCTATGGGAAACTAGATGAGGAGATCTATATGCGTCAACACCGAAGGCTTTGTCATGAAGGGCAAAGAGCACAAGGTGTACCGGCCCTTCGTGCTATCTATGGTCTGAGAGCAAGCGTCCCGTGCATGGTACATGGAACTTGGCAAAGTCGATGAAGATTCTTGGCTTCAAACGACTATCGACCGATACCTGGATCTTCAATCCTCCAGGATGGACATGGTGGCTTTGTCATCATGATGGCCTATGTCGATGATCTCATCTTCGCGGGTCCTAACAAGAGACTTGTTAATAGCCAAGAAAGAGGCGTTCAAGCTCAAGTGGGAATGTCGAGACTTCGAAAATCCAACCGGTTCTTACGAATGAGGATCAGACGTGACGGACAAAATATCCGTCTGGACCATCTGCCTACCTTGCACAGTCGCTGGACGTTTTGGATATGAAGGATTGCCTGACCGGCACCCACACCTATGGTCGGGGTTATAGGGCCATCTCGAACATACTGGACCTGTCGATACGAAACGACGCCACTTACTTCCAGTCATCATTGGATCTCTGCTCTACTTGATGCTGGGCACTCGCCCAGATATCGCCTACGCTGTTGTCAAGCTGTCTCAATTCGCAGCTAATCCTTCCGAGGAACACATCAGCAAGGCAAGTACATCTGCAGATACCTCCGAGGAACTATGGACTACGCTCTGGTTCTTGATGGCGCATCCCAAAATGGATTGATCGCCTACTCGGACTCTGATCACGCGCAGATCTGGTTGCACGCCGATCTACGACTGGAAACATGGTGATGTTGGCTAACGCTAGCATTAGCTGGATTTCACACGCTCAAAAGACTGTTGCTAATTCCTCCACCGAAGCCGAATACATGGCTGTGTCTGACTGTAGTCGACAGGTGATGTGGTTCAAGCACATGTTCAAAGAGCTTGGCATGCCGATCATCGTGCCAATCCCTATCTGTTCCGACAACAACGGTGCTATCTTCATAGCAACAATCCTATTCAGGAACGTCGCATGAAACATATCGATGTCAAGTTTCACTACATCCGTGAACTCATCGAGAATGGAGACATCGAAGTCTTGCGAGTTGATACCAACGACAATATCGCAGACATCTTCACCAAACCGTTGGGACGTGTGAAGTTTGAACACTTCAGGGGATTACTAGGACTTGAGTTCTATCTTAGTCCAATGGGTACACTCGTTAGGAGATGCACTCATTGAGGGGGAGTGTTGATCTTATCTTATGTAGATTAGATTCGACTCGCGACTCTCGCGACTCCGACTCGGATTATCTCCGACTCGGACTCTCCTAGATACATTATGAGGCTATGCATTATCTAGTATTCGTCCTTCTGTAGTCGTCTAATCATACTGACTCATACATACATGTGACTGCTTACTCAGTCCTTACATAGCTCTATTATAGTACGCTTTTATGTATATAAGGACGCTCGTAGCTACCTCAATCTCTATCACTTTAACCTACCAGTTAAGCCTACAAGCTACTCGGTAAGACTCTACTCGCTAGTCGCAGTAGTGTTCTTCAAATAGGCCACTGCCCGGACCACCTCAGTATGCCCTTTGAGGGCCATCACCTGCTCTCCTGTAAAGAGATCCTGCACACAGACCAAGCCATCCCCTGAGCCAGATGCAACTTGGGTCCCATCCAGTGAGCAGGCCACTGCCATGATGTAAGAGGTGTGTCCCTCAAGGAGCCTCACCTGGTCTCCTGTAGACATGTCCCACACCCGGACTGACTTGTCGGATGAGCCAGAAACAAGATGGGTCCCTTCTGGTGAGTAGGCCACTGCCCTGACCCAGTCAGTATGTCCCTTGAGGACCCTCACTTCATCTCCTGTTGCCAGGTCCCACACCCGGATTGATCTGTCCCATGAGCCAGAGACAATGTGGGTCCCATCCGGCGAGTAAGCCACCCCACTGACCCTGTCTGTATGTCCCTCGAGGACCCTCACTTCCTCTCCAGTAGAAAGATCCCATATTTGGACTGAACTGTTGCCTGATACAAGTGCGATGTGGTCACCATTCGGGGAGACTGCAAAGGCCCTCAACTCTTCCTTGAGAGTGATGCAGGCCACCATTGCCTCGCCCCCTACCCCATGTGCACTGGTGAATCCAGGAATACCACCAAACTGCCGCCTCCAGTTCTGCACCATGGCCGAATGTCGGGGGAAGGTGGCAAGGGAAGACAGATACAAATGGGGTGTTGACAGTGCAGCCTTACTTGTGCTGTGATAGTGAGCAAATGCTTCAGCATCTGCCAGCTGGCCAACCAAATCCACAGGGCTCTTGAGTAGAAGTTAGTATGTGGCAAACATCTGCATGTAGAATGGACCGACCTTGGCCTTCGAAAACCACCGTCGAACATCACGAAGCATGCCCTGACAACGCCTGCGCTGGCCCAACAAATTCATCGACTCGATCCAGAACAAAATTTGGAGCCGAAGGAACTCGTGCACTGCCTCTGCAAGGCCATCCAGTGCTTCCAAGGGCGCGAGGGTGAGATGGGCACTCCAATTTCCGCATGCGTATCTAAGGGAGGTTGAGAGGTTGGCATCTACGCAAGTCGCCAGGGTCGGGTTATCGTAGTCCGTCTGGTAGGAACTGGATATACCGGCGATGTTAAATCGCAGCTGCTTTGCCATGATTCGGAAGCATCCCTTTGCAAGACAGTGGTGGTGCTGTTCCTGGTTGCAGAAAAACCTCTGCGAGCGGCGTGCATCGAACAGGAAGTCGGCAAACGACTTGTGAAAGGCCATGACCAGGTCGCCTTGGACGTAGAGGACAGCATGCAGTCGATTCAGAATCTCCTCTGCAGTGCCAAAGTTGAGGAATATTTTGCTCTGTTCGCTACTCTCCCTGAGGATAGCGACCGCGACGGCAGCTGAGGTCCGTTCGATGGTGCAGAGAAAGGTGTGAAGGACTGACAGGCAGACTCGGAACACATCAGGATCGCCTCTGTCGCGTAGATCCACGAGGGAGGTTTCGAGGATTTGTAGATAGAGACTGTCGAGTTTCGCGGTCGCGTTGAGCAACGGTGGATGGGAGGGGAGGGAGAGGTGGATACAAGCTGGTTTAATAGATTCCCTTGCAGCTCAAGACTACGTCCCTTCACAAACTCTACCACTGTTGCTGCATAGATGAACAGGCCAGCCGCATCGGACACGAGCTGTTGGATTTGCTGGCTGGTGGCGCACTTGGCAAGGTTTTCTTTGAGGTAAACCATGATGTCGGCGCTGCTCCTCGGGCGGCACTTCCTCGAGGCGGCAAATTTGCTTGTCCGGAAAGGATTGGATCCTCTTGACCAAGGTTGGGTCCGACCGACTGGTGACGAAGAACTTGAGCCCTGATAGACGGTCGACAACATCAAACAGGGCGCCGAGGAATTCCGTACCCCCCGACCCCTCCAGCTCGTCCAGAGCATCGATAGGAAGAATGTAGCAGGGTTCGTTCGCCGCGAGCCATTCTGGTGCAGAATTCTCCCATGGCGTAATGAGGAGACCCATGAGCTGGGACCTCGGGCCATGGTTCACCGTTTCGAACCTTCCGTGCTCCTTCAGTGCATTTCGGAAGGGTGCCGACCGGACTGCGAGCTGGTAGACAATTGTACGGATGATCGACGATACAGATCGAGTCTCGAGGAACTGGCGCGAGCAGAAGAAGCTGCCACCCAATGTCACCCTACTATTCCTGTCGATGATGATGTTTTCAAAATGATAGGCGATAGTAAAGGCGATAGTTGTCTTGCCGGCACCTGCTTGACCTGAGAGCCAATACACACATTCGCTCCACGAAGAGGTGTTGATGGCCCAGTGTACGACGCCTTGAATGACGTTGGTTCGCGTGCCCGGGGTGCATTGACCACGGCGCAGAGCCGACTCTTCGCCTGGTGCTTAGTACATGTGATCTGCTCGAAAGCAGACTTTGAGTCGATCGGAAAGAGTCATCTGCACCAGGGGTGAGAAATGCTCGTCGATAGGAAGATGAAACATACCATGAAATCGTCTGGCGGTCTTGCAGCAACTGGTTCCATGTAGACCGTTCCTGGATTCATCTCAGCTCAGCACTCCTTAGATGCTGCATTGCCACAATTCGTACCATAGATATCACCGATGAGCACATTTCCCGCGTTTCCTATGTAATTCGTGGCTCCGTAATGATGAACTGGCACGTCTTCCTGACCTGAAAAAGCAATACAGCGAATCGTCAGTATCCCTGACTGTGAAGGACGAGAAAGTCGTCGTACGTGGACTCCCCAAAGATGCGGGGTTATCCAGCGGAGTTCCCATTCCTTGGTCTTGTACAGTGTAGCGATCGTAGCCACCCCACCCTTGACCCGCGCTCCAATCCCGCCCCCTGGAAGAAGGGTACTCTCTCCCATTTCCCCCTTCCCCCCCGCCTACGAATTCACGTTCATCAACCGTTTGAGTGAAAGGAGGCAATGCACTCCGCATCGGTACGTCCCTATTCCGGCGATGGCTGCTATACCGTCGATCCTCCCAACTCCTGTCGGCAATCCAGTCAGACGGAATCCAGCTCGCTCCACCAGACAGAACATCGTCTATCTGTCCTGCCGAAGAGCTCGGACCTCCTTGAGCAGTGCGATATGGCTGAGGCGAGAGACTCCTGGACCTGTGCCTTGTCATCCTCCTGTCTGCTGGTAATGCACCGCTTTCCCGGGTTGTCCAGTGCTAGAACGCACGCAGACGTCAGTGATGAACTAGGGGAAGCAGAGAACGTCACTCACGTTTTCCCATTCGGTTTCGATTCTTTGCCGTCTTGCGGGTGGCTGATAGTGGTCTCTGCCCCTTGCTTCTCCTCCGTGATCCTGACGAGAGTCTCCTGGGTCATACGAAGACGAACGGCGGGCGTCTCTTTGTTGGGGTTGTCTGACTGCTGCTTGTGCCTGATTGTTGTCCATATTGAGCGTCTGGTAGGGTTTGCCATGCATTCGAGTCCCAAGGATAGGCCCTCCCCATCTGTTGGTTTCCTGCAGAGACGTTAGCATCGCACGTTGTACAGTAAATGTGTAGCTCACCCATCGTACCCTGGATCGAGGATCTATCGTTCGATCCTCCAGCAGTCGGAGGAGCTGCCTGTCGAGACTGATAGCGGGATGGCGATGTGGAGATCCTCTGGCCCGTGAACCAACGCTGCCCCTGGTCTCTCTCGTCCATGCCGTGCTTTCGTGGATGCAATTGTCCTCAACAGAGAAAGTTGCAAGATAAAGGGAGAGAATAGAGCTGTTGTGATCACAGCCACCGCGTGCAGCAGAGCAGAAGCCTCATGTTGCTGTGAATTTAGAGCTGTGATGTTAGCGTTGGCTGCAATTCAATACATAAACCCTATTCATACCCTAACACTGATGAACGTCGATAATAGGCCGTGGTATACCCGGCGCTCGTTCTGGTCAGCTGGTGGCGTTTACACAGAACGGCATTGCTGGTCGAGCTTGCGAGCCTACATAACGTCCTCGACAATTTTCTGGCAGTGATGGGCGTCGAGAAAATCACTTCAACAGGCTAGCTCAACTTGAAAGCACTGTGTTCGGGTATGCGGGGAGATGATGAAGGTCAAGAACACTTTTAATATTGAACTTTCGGACACAAATGTTGTATAGAGGTAACTGAAAAGTTTTGGAGGGCTCAGAGTCAGCGCAGATTCATTCTATCTGAAGAGAGGCGTAGAAACTTATTATAACACAAGAACACCTTCAGGTATCATCAGGCGTGCCCAGTTGCCAGCTCGTAGAGCGCATGACTCGCTACAAACTCAGAGTCGCCTCTTCTTCCCTTGCGAAAGACGCCAGCACTGCCTGCGTCTCGCCTTGACGGGATTGGACGGGTATCACAGCGCCACAACCTGCAGCCAAGACCGCTAAATATCTCATGGATCCACCGCTGCTCCCTCCAGAGGTGAACGAACAAGCCCATAATGCTCTGCCGCCGGCTCTTGTGCGTTCAGTTCTAGAGGGTAAGCTGGACAACGGCGATGGCAGTAGGAACGTCAATTTGCTCGCTAGTCTTGGAGTATAGGTTCATTCAGTACGCGACCATCACCTCTAGCTTGTCAAAGAATATCATCAGCACCACCATTCTGAGAGTGCGCGAAGGATATTCAAGAATTCACCCTTTGCCAGGGATCTAAACATGAAACGGCACTTGACATCGCACTCTTCAAAGCGCATGATCTTGGTATTGAGACTTTTGAGACGCACGCTGACGTTCTCGGACCGTGTATAGCCAAGGGTGCCAGGGGGAGAAGGTGTAAGGTCGAGTGGAAGTGGTCCGGGGTGCATGGTTCAACGGGACGAAGTCGTACAATCCTACAGAATGCCAGTTTGAGAGATGGAGATGAACGACATGAAGAAAGAACGCATCCTGCCTAGCCACGTTAACGTCCTTTGAATTGTCCAATCCCTCTGCCTCCCCACATTCATTCGCACATAAACCGCCTCTGGTTGTCAGCGATTAACCGTATCCTCCAACGCCTCCCTCCACGCTTTCAACCTCTCCCTCGTTAATCAATCTTGCTCCCTAGTTTATCGTCGGAGGGAATGGTGGCAACGAGCGGTATATGGATGTTCGTCACGACGATCCTGGGGACATTCTGCTTCAAGTCGAGGTGTCGTGTTTACGGGACAATCGAGGGTACCCCTATAGGTTGATTGCCGAGACGCCATTTCTTGACCTTAAGCTGTTCAGAGTGTGCCAGGCAAGATGGTGGTGGAGGTAAAGGCCGTAGTCCTTGAGAAGAACAAGTTGGTTGGCGGCTGTGTGTCTGTTGCGGAAAGACGAAGAACGCAGGGTGTGGAATCTGGCTGAGCCGCGGAGGGCAAGGTCGTCTGGATGGACTACATTGAAGGAGTCGTGTTCAGGTGTGGTATGGATGAGGAGGTAAACGGCGTATTGGTCGCTAGCTTTCATTCTGGACTCTGGTGATATGCGACTGCGAAGTAAACGTTAGGTATGGTACCGGAGTTGAGATGGATGGAGGACGTACGCCGCTGAACGCTTCTCAGCAAGCGCTTTCAACTGTTCCCTCTTACTTCCACGCGAAGAGTGGACACCAGTCGGATACGCTTGGAAACCATGTGCTTTCGCAGAGACGTCCTCATGCGTCGGGTTGACCTCTTCCACCTGTCCTTTGTCCTTTGCCCTCTTCTCTTGCAAGTGCTGCTCAAACCGGCACAGACTTGCTACAATCGTAAGGCCGTTCGCAAGGATTGAGTTGGGCCATTTCTCGTTGAGGACCGTCCCTTTACCAGGGAGGTTGGGCGATGGCGATGATTGGAGAAAGAGGGTAGTAGAGTGCACTATTTGCTAGCTTTTTGGTGGTCTCAGCGAGGTTGTCCCGCTTGAACTGCTCAATGACATTGTCGTCTTGGAATGAGAGCAAGGCAGGATATCTGGTCATACCGTCCCTCTCACAGAGTTCTATCATCCATGAGCGTTCCAGTCCATGGTAAAGCCGGTTACAGACACACCTCCATGTTCGTAATCCAAGTTTGCCAGTCTGTTCCCAGTGTGTCTTCTGGCGAAGCCATCAAGATTTGCACATGCCTAGCCATTCGCCTGTCTCGTGCATGGCATGGAACAGTATCGGGGCGATGTGACCATCGGACTCCTGGGTTTATGATGAAGATAGACTTCTGAATGCTTGATGTGGTTCATGTGATGGAAGGCGTCGAAGGTCATGACCCTGAAAAAGACAATGGTTTTAATGTATGTGTGCACTGTATGGAGGGCGAGACTGGGGCATGGCCGAGGAGTTGATATGAGAGAGTACCGGTGGTCTAATGGTAGAGGTGGAAGATAGATGAAGAAGGTGGACGAGGAGGAGAAGAGGGTGAGAGAGCGGGCGCTTGTTGGATGACGGTCGAACGGCCCGGTGATGCCTTATCAGGTAGCTCACCCCCTATCCCTTCCTGTCCCAGTTTGCACTCGACGACCATGACTCTATCCATCCAATCTCCAACTCCAGCCAGGTGACCTTGATAAGATCAGAAAAGCCCTCCATTCGTGACCTACAGGCGCTCCAAGCTCCTCTCGTGCGGTCATTACCGTCCAAACGAGTCCGACCACCAGCCACCAAAGCTCACAACTTCGAGGTAACAGGGAAGGACTTGCGACGTTGGTAGAACAGGATCGCACGCAAAAGGAGGGTTAAGAGAAAATCTGGAAACCGATACTCCAAAAAGCCTTTGAATCTCTTCAAACAACCAGGTGCGCACATCCAAGTTGGCAGTGAGCTTAATGGCGCATTCGCGCTCTGTTGGGACTCTAGGATCTCCCCTTGTGGGTGAGGATTCCCTAGGCAACAACTGACCACCAGCCGTTGGTTAAGTCACGCTTGACGCGTGGACAGCCAACGAACTCTCCAACTTTATGGTCTCTCAGAAACCGCAGCAGGTTCTTGAGTAGACCCACACCAAGGACGGCGAGAAGCTCGCCTCGTCCTTGTTCCCCTCTCGCGCAACTTTCGGCGAGCAACTGTCAAACTGTTCCTTGGAGTGAAGGTATCAATACATTCGTGATGCTTTCCTACCTGGCCCTTCTCCCAATTGATTTCTTTTTGAGGATCTCAACCCTCGCTCTTGTTCAACCCTGGAGTCCTGCTGCTCCGCGATGTGAGTAACGAGGGAGGTCTGGCAGGTCAGTGAGAACGGCACAATCTGAGTCTCATCCATTTCTGCTCCCGCTATGGCAAACATACATCGGTTGCTAGCTTAGCCACAGAGGCTTGCTCTCTGTTCCTGGTAAGAAGCGGGCGGCTGGGTCGACATCTTGTCATCCATCGTCGCATTGTTGCTTCCTTCTCGAGCGCAATTAGAGAGATGAAAGAAGAGGGAGTCAAGGGTGTTTGCTGAAAAGTAGGGTAGACTCTGAGTACTTCGTAGATAGAACGTCACGAGTAAACTGCATCTCGAGAAAAGATATCTACAGGCTTCTGGCGATATACAATGCAATCTAAATGCAGCGTCACAACAGCGTCATGTGAAATAAACGAAGAACAAATAAAGGTACACTAAGAGTCCGAGTGATAGAGACTATTTCGTTACAAGAGCCTTTGCAAAACCCCGAGCCGGACCGCCATTCTCTCAATGTATTTCCGGTCAGCCATACCTGAGTCGAAGCTCAAACCAGCTCGACACCGCCGCCTGTTCTTCGAGCTTGCTATTCAGCCCAGTCGCCAGGAGGAGTGATGACGACGAGCAGACTGCGTGAGGTATTCGTCGCATTCCTGATGATACCTCGCTGTCGAACTATTCCGGCGGCTCGTTGGTTTCTATCCTGGAAGTCTAACAAAGAGAAGGCATCTCTCTTGACCTCCAGCTGTAGAGTGTGTGCCAGGCGGGATAGAGGTGGGATGTCGAGAACACGGTCCTCTAACACGAGGAACGTCCAAGATCTATTTGTGACAGAAACTTGGTCCACACACGGCGAGGAAGTGGAGGGCGACTGTGGCTTGGCCGACGACGTTTGTCAGAGGCGTGAATGAGGGGATAAGCAGCTTGTATGTCGTTTATAGGTCTGCCTGTTGCAGTACACTGTAAAGTAAAAGTTAGTGATCGATCAACACTTGAAGAGGTGATACAGACGCACTCTGTAGAAGGATATTCAGCAAACGATGGCAACTGTCCTATCGTCCATCCACCAGTATCCCCTGGCTGGGGCGCACGGGTGTCAAATTCGACGAGAGTAGGATATCATCTTAAAGATGAACAAACCTCGGTTCATTCCGCGACGTGTAGCCTGCCGTCGGCTCTTGAGGGAGCGGCGCGCAGAACGGAGGCTCCTCGCAGTATATACCGGGGGCGTGTGGCCCTGACGAACGTGGGACCTTGTGCGAGCATTGGGCAGGACCACTGAGGGTCGAAGGCCATCAGCATTGAGCCAAGAGCAGTTGGAGGAGTTATGGAATCGTGGTGGTGACGAAACGAACCAAGCTCGTTGTGGTGGTCCTGTTGGCGTACGTGTTCTCTGAGTCCCGGAATGTGTGGGGCCTTTAGACGATCTGACGATTCGCAAATGGTGGAATGAATGAAGACCTTCCCGCAGAGGTTTGAGCTTCGCACCTCGTTAGCTCTCCTGTCATGTCGAAGCCGACGATAAAGCCTACCTTGATATGAGAAAATAAAGTCGCTAATGGCAGCTTCTCCCAGGTAGATAGGTTCTGCTTGCAATGGTCGCGAAACGGCCAGAAGTACTCGACCGTCCATGGGTCATTGACGGCTTTGATACAGCCGTCTTCTCAAGCACGACCGGAGTGAGTTGAAAGGGCCTTGTAGAATCTTCTGTGAGGAGACCAAGGAAAGGTCTATCATTTATGAGCCTTCATTCAGCGAAAAAACAGCAGTAGACGTACCTCAGCACGGATCCCCTGCGCCAGTCCAACCTCTGTCAAGTCCTTTGCCGCCGGCTTCCGCAGAAAAGGACCTTAACTACCCGACAGCTTCGGTATCCAAGATGCTTGGGGATACAAACGAAGAGAGACTACGGCGAGGGTTAGAGCGAGGAAGCAAGATACGCCATAGTGATTGGGTTTCGAGGGGCACAATCACGTCGTATAAGGACGAGGAGAAGCAAGAGGATTTGCACTCGACGACGACCACGGCTGCGTCCATCGCATGTCAACCGAACGAACCCCAGCCGTGCTCAAGAGCATGTATCCCGGAAACGAGTGTGACGAACAACCAGATGAGAAAAGTCAGGATCGACGAGGAGGAGGAACAGGAGAGAGCTTGGAAGATTGGGCAAAAGCGGCCCGGTTGTGCCTGATTGGGTCGGTCACCCCTATTCCGCGTCTTGCACCCGACGGCGCGCTCAACCTTTGACGACCATGACCACGTCCACCCCATCTCAGATTCCGTCCAATCGCTGCTCTTATGACCGAAACCGACGGCTGTTCTTGACTCATGCGATCCAGACCTGTGTTGTCGCGCAACCACCATCCAAACGAGCTTCAGCCGGCAAAGGCAGCGGTCGAGGAAGACGAAGAGAGGGGGAAAGATGAGGAGCTGAGAAGCGAAAGAGAAATCTGTGAGAGCAAGCAGTACTTCTCGCTCTTACTGTGTGCTTCTAGAGACTTTGGATCTCCTCAAAGCACCAGGTACGCCCGTCGTTAGCCATCCGCATGTCACATACTCACTATATCAGGACTTCCAGCCCTCTCTTTCGCGGATGAGGTCATTTCAGACAAGTCATGACCGGCGAGTGTTCGCTTTCACCTTTCAACTTCATCTCCATCACGCAATATTAACCCCAACCGGTCGCCGGATGCATAGAACGACGGCCCTCGGTCTCGAGGCACTGCAAAAGGTCCTTTGGTGGACCTGCACCCTCTCTGCAGGGAATTTGGGACTCTTTGTTCCCCTCCAGCACAGTGGTCACCGCGATCCCGCCGAATCATTCTCTCGGCGACATCACAGGCTCTGGATCTCTTACCTGTCCTTCTTCTATCCATCCAAGTCAATATCGGACTCTCGCAAGGAGAACGGGTTCGTCCTCGCTACCCTCTACTTCACGATCCCCGGACTCGTCACGAACGCTACATCGCAGCCCAAACAGCGCCTGTATCTACCCTCTAGTTTCCATCACCAATCGATCGCTTTTCGAGGGTCTCAATTCCTCGCTCTCGTTCACCTCTGCAATTCCTGCAGACCCGCGATTCTTGCACGGAGAAGTCTAGACAGGGCTACGAGAGTGCCACTCTCATCCGCCTCTACTCCTCCCTCAGGGCGAGGTTATACCGACGACGAGGTCAGCTGCAGAGCCTTCTCTCCCCTTTCCTGAGAGGAATGTGGGTGACAACGCTGGCGAACGGGAGACGGCATAGGCCCTGGAGGGTGTGGCGACAGTCTTTGATGCTTGGGACCATTGCTTCCAGTCCGTAGAAGTAAGTCATTGTCCGGGTGTGCGTTGGACCATCGAATACTCACCGCTTGTCAGTCATCGTTGCATCGTGGCCTCCACGCTGACTAGGATCATCGTTCTTGAGGACGACTGGACGGGACGAAAGGGAGAAAGAATCAAGGGCGGTGTGGCATTCCGCCTCTCATCGCACCAGACAGTCTGATCCAACCTCTGAATCCATCAACCTTGTACATCAACCACGATTGCCACTGCAGGTCCTCCGCCGGCAGCGTTCTCTTCGCGCTGCTACAAAGCCACCCGTAAGCTCAGTTTTCCCTCTTCCGAGTCGCTGAAAGAGCTTCGCAAGTGGATCTTCGAGTCCATCCTGCGGCTCTTGCTTATTCACGGATCAAGCAGAGCATGAAAGACGGGCCATGGGTTGCGCGTTTATCGATGCTCAGCTGGTGCGTTGTGTTCCGCTTGCGAGGGTGATGCAAAGTAGAACTGACCGTAATCAATTGACAGGTAGAGCACGATGGGTGAACTGCACCTCCCAACAACAATCCACCACATCATATCGGGGCACAGTCAAAAGCTCTCCGGAGTCCGGACAAGATGTGGGTGCTCAGTACGTTCCTTCGCCACATCTACTTCATATACCTTTCCTCACATATGTTGACGCTATAGTAGTTGCCCCTTCCCCTCTGGCATGTCCATGGAGCCGATAAACAAGCCTTTTGACCTTTAACGCACAGTGTGCACTTGCTGAATATCACAAAGGGCGGGCAGCCAGCGATTTGTCATATCGTTTATCCAAGTAAAGCTGAGGGGAAGCGAGTATGGTTGTAGCTTTTACATTGGCGATAGTACTTAACCACGAACTCTTCGAGAGAACCCTTGCCAATGGAATTCGATGTCTCTCATTCATCAGCGCTTTTGTCCTCTGTCCTCCGCCTGCTTACTGCTCGAACCAATCATCCGTTTACGAAGCTTTGGCACAGATGCAGTACTATCGCCATGTCGCATAGTGAGAAGAATATTAGATTTGCGTTCTGAGAAGAAAGAGTCTCGAGACCGTTACCACGCCGAGTCCGCGTAGGAGATATGGAACAAAGTGAAAGCCGGGCCATTGGCAAACTGAAGGACGACGATGGTGTGGTGAACAATGATGCATGATGGCTTAGCACCTATCAATTCAAGATGACTATTAACAAATGATCTAACAGCCTAAGACGTAGAAACACAGAAACGGTACCGTGATCAGGAGGTAGCAAAGGAAAGCAAGCCACGCGGACGAAGGCACCATCGACTCGTACTCAGGATCGTTGAAGTCTGGCTTGGCAGGTGGAAACCCAGTGACGATGATGCACGGGATGCTTCACTTGTTCTTGGGTGGATGTCCTGGCCAAACTGGACGAGAGGTACAATCGTCTGCGGGGTGACCTCACTGACTTCGCACGAGTCGATGGCAGGTGGACGATGGCACGAGCCAGACGGCCAGGCTCGATGTATTCGACTTTGAAGCAGCCTGAGAGCAGCTGTGGGATGAAAACTCGGGCGGCTGTTGTATAAATGTCGAACTTGACCAAGGTATCGGTGATGCTATAGGAAACTGATAAGCATTGGAGCCAAACTGATAAGAGAAGGACTTACATGGTGAGCCTACACTTGGGTTCTCGAGGTAACCACAAAACCACAGAAGGACAGCGAGAAACCCAGGAAAGCAGGGTCGACATTGGTGACAAGCGTAATGGCGGACAAGAGGGTCAATGGTGTTTAGGGATCTCCTCGACAGGGTTGATGAGCGCAGGCATGAGCACCCTAGATCTTTGTTGGAAACGAGGGCGGTGGCCTCCGTCTTCCCCAGATCGTCTTAGCGAGAGTAAGACCGATCATAGGCACAATGCTGATGACCGTGATCGATTTCTAGAAGAACCATTTGAAGAACGATGGGTTGGTGTCTTGAATGAGCCCCAGAGGCGCACACATTCGTCTCCTGACAGATCCGAGAACGATGTGCTCAAGATGGGGGGCGAGACAGCTTGACTGTGAAGAGCCACTTGCTCGGCCTCGTCACACTCCCAGTGACCTTTGAAGGGTGGTAGTCCGTGCCAAATTCCATCAGGAAAATCGTCTCGTCTCGCCCTGTTGTAACTTGTAATTGGGGAACGCCAAATGAGTCGCCGCTTTGCGTTCTTCGGGATGTAACCACCTCCCTCGGATGAGACCTCGAGTTCTGGCAAAGCTGCTACATTCGCTGCACCTGGTGGTTGTCTCGATCAGCACGACCTCGCGGCGAATTCCTGGTAGAACGTTGCTAACCCAGGAGCCGCTCTTCACGGATTTGCCTCCACCTCGGCTGATGGATGTTCAAGGAAGTCGGGATGGGCTGAGGTGTGGTACGTCTTTGACATCGTTGTCGTACGAGCTTCGGGTGGATGAGGGAGGGAGGGTCGCTGATGTCGAGAATTGAGTCGCTGACTTCGCTGGGGCTCGACGCCGTGTAAACCTATCATCCTCCTCCTCCTTGCTTGCATGTCACGAACGTGGTTCTAGTGTAGTCCAGTGAGCCCTTTGCCTTCGGTTGTCGTCCTCGTCTTCCTCGTCGCCACCACCGTGTCCTCTGTCTGTACACATATGGCCCTGTGCCACCAGGGTGTAGATGCCTCGATCAAACGGCGAATCAGCTTTCTGTAAATTGAGGGAACCTTTGATTAGCATTACGGACGGTATAAGGAGCTGTGAGAATGAGCATACCCTTGGGATAGTGAGAAAGGAGCGCATAGTTCAGGCGATCCCTTTGCTCTTCTTCGTCTAGCCAATGTCAGGCTTGTCACGAAACCCCGTTTCTTGCTCGACCTCGAAATTGATGCCCTATTTCGGGTGAATTGACCAGCATAGTTGATCCATTCGTCGTGTGCACGGATGGTGAAGCCGAGGGCATGGGTTTGCGAGGGAGCTGTTAGAGGGGAAGTACCGTGGTGGTAAGCTGGCACTGGCTGCTTGTTCAAGCGGACGAAGCAGGATAAAGTCTGGCCTCAGCAAGGAGTTAGCGAGAGGAAGACAATGCTCAATAGATAAGCTTACCATTGGGGGTTGATTGGTTGATTGCAGAAGTTGGTGTGTGCGACGTTGAGAGAGACACGAAAGGCAATGGTGAAGTCGCCAGTGGATGGACATCGGTAGGCGCAGTTCCATATTGACAACAAGCGACTGAGCCCCCAAAGTGTCGGTAGGAAGGCGGTCGTAGGTCATGGCCTCTTCGCGAAGCCATCAGGGGTTGAGGGTGCCGTCCCTTGATTCGCTCATCCTATGCATGGCAGAGGCGGCGTGAGGATGAGGTGACCATTTAATTCCTAGCCATATGATGAAGAGAAGAACTTGAAGGCGGAATGCTTGATGCCGTTCAAGAGGGGAGGTAGCGTGCTTGTTGGCTGAGGAGCGGCTGTGAGAGAGTGTGGATGGTCTAAATGGTAGAAGTGGAATCCAAATGAGGATGGTGAAGGAGGAGGAAGAGGAGGGTGAGAGAGGAGGCGCCTGTCACTGGATGACGGCTGAGCGGCCCGGCAGTGCCTTATCGGGTAGGCATCCCCCTATTAGAGAGTTTGCGCAACAGCGCCAGGGCGCTGGTGGAGCGCCGTGGCGCTTTTTGGACATTGCGCGAACCGATGGCTGGGCGCTGATGCTCAGGTGGAGCCGGTGCCCATGGCGCTCTACCATCCATAAAATTGTGGCATTCCCGACGAGCTGCGATCGCTATATCGTACAGATTTGGGGCTAGTGTCGAGCAGAGGTGTCGAAAGGATTCGGCGGTGTCAAAAACAGGAATTGACCACAGGTTTCTTAGTGACACAATTTCTGAACTGCGCAACGCAAAAAAGCGCCAAGGCGCTCTGTGGGCGCTGTGGAGCGCCGTGGCGGTGTTGCGCAAACTCTCTAATAATGCCAACGCAGTCACGGTGTGACAAAGTGTATCATCCAAAAAGCTGAGAGAGAACACGAGTCCACCTGTTGACACCATACGCTGGCAATGTTACTCGCTCAGGAGCTCTTCAATCCCTTCCGTTTCCTGTTTTCATTTGATCAGCTCAGAAGTTTCCCGCTTTCGTGTCCATCTTATTCCACTTTTTCAACGCCTCATCCATGCTTCTGATATGCATAGTGCTTCGGAACGAAAGGCCATTTGGGGAAGAATGATCCCCTCTCCGCACATCAAGAGGCTTCAGTGCGTTAGAGAACCAAGTCTATGTTGGAGAGATTGAATGAACTGAAAGCCTGCTGGTAGCTGTCAAGAGTTGGCAAATACGCGTACCAGTTGAAGACTGATGCATGCTATCGCCAGCACTGGCTACTCAGCGTCTAAGGGTCTATCGAGCTACCAGAAAGACGATATTAGAAGAAATGGATACCTAAATACATGTAGATACAAATGCTGGTACAGAAATATTGAAGTACACTGTACATGCGAGACGAAAGCCATTCACATGAATACAAGCAAGAAAGATACATGAAGGTTCACGAGCTCGAGTAATAATCTGCGTGAGTGAGTACTACTTATTTCTACAATGACCGTGGGTGTGTAACATTCAGTCCATTTATTGCCAAACTTGGCATTCGAAAAATCGACGTACGAAACAGACGATGTAGGGAGTGTGACGACATTTGAATCGGTGAGGACACGGGCTTCGGGTCGAACAAACATGAGGTGGGCCAAAGGGTCAGACAGAGGAGAAAGGAGCCAGCCAGTGCAATTTCCATCTGGGTCTTCCTGGTGAACATAGCAGGGAGTATATTCAGAGAAGATGTCCCACACATGGACTGAGTTGTCCCGTGAGCAAAAGACAACGTGGGTCCCATCCAGTGAGTATGCGAGTGACTTGATGCCACCAGCGTGTACCGTGACCTTGAGGGTGCCCACCTGCTTTCCTGTGGCCATATTCCAAATGCGCAGAGATTTGTCCCCTGAGCCAGAGACGAGATGAGCCCCGTCAGGGGAGTATGCTAGTGCATTGACCCAGTTGGTATGGCTGTTGAGGACCTTCACCTCTTGTCCTGTGGACAAACACCATACCCGGACTGACCTATCCCAGAGCCAGAGACAAACATGGGTTCCATCTGGCGAATAGGCAACTGTAGTGACTGAGCTGGTGTGACCCTTGAAGAGGCTAACCTCATGACCCGTTGAGGTGTCCCACACCCGGACTGAGCATCCCATGAGCCAGAGACAACATGAGTCCCACTGGGTGAGTAGGCCACTGTGCTGACGTCTTTGGTATGTCCCTTGAGGACCCTCACTTCCTTGCCTGTAGACAAGTCCCACACCCGGATCGATCTGTCCTCTGAGCCAGAAACGACATGGGTCCCACCAGGCGAGTAGGCCACTGCATAGACCCAGCCCGTATGGCCCTCAAAGACCCTCACCTCCCTTCCAGTAGACAGGTCCCACACCCGGACTGACTCATCGTCTGATCCAGAGACAAGATGGGTCCCATCAGGCAGGTAGGCTACTGCCTGAACCCGGCCGGTATGTCCAATGAGGACACCCACCTCCTCCAGTGTAGACAAATCCCATATTTGGATGGAGTTATCCTGTAAGCCAGAGACCACATGTGTCCCATCTGGCGAGTATGCAACTGCAGTAACCCCTTGGTGTGTCCCTTGAGAACCTCCTCTCCTCCTCTGCAGACAGATCCCATACCCGGAGAGAGTCTTGGCCTGAGCCTGAGACAACATGTGTCCATCAGGCAAGTAGGCCACTGCTTGATGACAGTGGAATGACCCTCAATGACTCTTACATGCTTCCCTGTAGACAGATCCCACACCCGGATTGTGTGTCCTCTGATCCAGAAACAACATGGCTGCCATCTGGTGAGTATCCACTGACCAGACCACATCAGTGTGACCCTCAAGGACGATTCCGTCCCTGTAGACATGTCCCACACCCAGACGGATTGGTCATGTGAGCAAGAGACAAGATGGGTCCCATCTGGTGAGTAGGCCACTGCCCAGACCATCTGGGTGTGCCCTTTGAGGACCATCACCTGCTCTCCTTAAAGAGATCCCACACACAGACCGAATTGCCCCTGAAGCAGATGCAACATGGGTCCCATCTGGTGAGCAGGCCACTGCCATGATGAAGAGGTGTGTCCCTCGAGCCTCACCTCTGACCTGTAGACATGTCCCACACCCGGACTGATTTGTCGTCGAGCCAGAGAAGATGGGTCCCATTCGGTGAGTAGGCCACTGTGTGACCTCATTGGTATGTCCCTTGAGGACCCTCACTTCCTCTCCTGTTGCCAGGTCCCACACCCGGATCGATCTGTCCTCTGAGCCAGAAGCATGGGTCCCATCAGGCGGTAAGCCACTCCCAGGACCTTGCTTGTATGTCCCTTGAGGACCCTCACTTCCTCTCCAGTAGAAAGATCCCATATTCGGACTGAACTGTCACCTAATCCAAGTGCGACATGTGGCACCATTCAGGGAGACTGCAAAGGCCCTCAGCTGTCCTTGAGAGTGATGCAGGCCACCATTGCCTCCCCCCTACCCCATGTGCACTGGTGAATCCAGGAATACCACCAAACTGCTGCCTCCAGTTCTGTACCATGGCTGAATGTCGGGGGAAGGTGGCAAGGGAAGACAGATACAAATGGGGGTGTTGACAGTGCAGCCTTACTTGTGCTGTGATAGCGAGCAAACGCTTCAGCATCTGCCAGCTGGCCAACCAAATCCACGGGGCTCTCGAGAGAAGTTAGCATGTGGCAAACATCTGCATGTGGAACGGAACCTTGGACCTTGAGAACCACTGCTGGACATCGCGAAGCATGTCTTGACAACGCCCGCGCTGACCCAACAGATTCATCGCCTCCATCCAAAACAAAATTGGAGCTGAAGGAACTGGCAGACCATCTCCGTAAGGCTATCCACGCTTCGAAGGGCGCAAGGATCAGATGGGCACTCCAATTTACGCATGCATACTTCAAAGAGGCTGAGATCTTGGCATCTATGCAGGCTGCCAGGGTCGGGTTATCGCTGTCCATCTGGTGGGAACTAGAGATACTAGCGATGTTAAATCGCAGCTGCTTTGCCATGATTTGGAAGCATCCATTTGCAAGACGGCAATGGTGCTGTTCCTGGTTGCAGAAGAACCTCTGCGACCGGCGTGCGTCGAACAGGAAGTCGGCGAATGACTTGTGAAAGGACATGACCAGGTTGCCTTGGACATAGAGAACGGCATGCAATCGATGTAGAATCTCCTCTGCAATGCTAACATCGATTACCATCTCGTTCTGACGCTACTTTCGTTGAGGATAGCCACAGCGACTGCAGCAGAGGTGCGCTCGATGGTGCAGAGAAAGGTGTGAAGGATTGAAAGACAGTCTTGGAACACATCAGGATCGCCTCTGTCTCGTGGATCGAGGGAAGTCTCGAGGACTTGTAGATAGAGTCTGTCGAGCGTCGCGGTCGCGTTAGCGAAGGTGGGCGGGAGGGAGAAGGAGGGGTGGATAGAAGCCGGTTTAAGAGATTCCTTTGCACCTCAAGGCTACGTCCCTTCACGAACTCGGCCACCGTCGCAGCGTAGATGAACAGGCCAGCCGCATCGGATACAAGCTGTTGGATCTGCTGCGTGGTGGCGCATTGAGCAAGGGCTTTGTTTAGATATACCTTGATATCGGCGCTGCTTTCCTCAAGCGGTACCTCTTCGAGGCGGCAAATTTGCTTGTTTGCAAAAGATTCGATCCGCCTGACCAAAGCTGGCTCTGACCGACTGGTGACGAAAAACTTGAGGCCTGAGAGATCTTGCTGCTCGACAACGTCAAACAACGCGCCCAGGAATTCCGTGCCTCCTGCTCCCTCTAGCTCGTCCAGAGCATCGATTGGGAGGATGTAGCAGGGTTCATTCTCTGCCAGCCGTTTTGGTGCAGACATCTTCCATGGTTCGACAAGGAGACCCATGAATTGGGACCTCGGAACGTGGTCGACAGTTTCGAACCTCCCGTGCTCCTTCAACGCAGCTCGGAAGGGCTTCGACCTGAGTGCGAGCTGGTAGACGATCGTACGGACGATTGAGGATGCAGTTCGAGTGTCAAGGAACTCTCGTGAGCAGAAGAAAGCTACCACCCAGTATGGCCTTGCCGTGCCCGTCGTCGAACAGGGTTTCGAAATGACTGGCGATGGTGAAGGCGATGGTCGTTTTCCCTGCGCCTGCTTGACCTGAAAGCCAGTATACTATTTCGCTACCGGGAGACGCATTGGTGGCCCAGTAGATTGACGCCTCCGATGATATCAACGCGGGTACCTTCGGTGCACTGGCCACGGCGCAAAGCTGCCTCGTCACCGGATGCATAGTACATGTGGTCTGCCCGGACACAGATTTTGAGTCGGTTGGCGAGATTTATCTACATCAGGGGTGAGAGACGCTCAGTGATCGAAGGATAGGGCATACCATGAACTCGTTCGCTGATCCAGCGGTGGCTGATTCCATATACACGATTCCTGCATACATTTCAATTCAGCAATCATGAGACACTGGACTGCGTATTTCGCACCATTGTTTATACCTGTGAACACATT
Organism: Coprinopsis sp. MPI-PUGE-AT-0042; assembly: GCA_020736565.1. Lineage (NCBI taxonomy): Eukaryota > Fungi > Basidiomycota > Agaricomycetes > Agaricales > Psathyrellaceae > Coprinopsis > Coprinopsis sp. MPI-PUGE-AT-0042. The sequence goes on along the minus strand of JAHBOF010000070.1, from coordinate 74,838 downwards.
TCCTGCGTTTGCTATGTTATATGTGACCCCGTGATTGAGGGCTGGAAGGCCCTCTTGGTCTAAAAAGTGTAGTGTCAGTTTCGGCGATGGGGCAGGACGAGAAAACTTCGTACGCGCTCTTCCCGAAAACTCAGGGTCATTCGATGGGGCTTCCGTGATAGGCTCTTGGTCTGGGTGGCGATAAGCACATTTGCTACCTTGACTCGCATCCCACCTTTGGGGGCCTAGGAAGGAGATGATCTTGCCATCTCCGGATTCACGCATATCAGGCTGTCGGCAAGTGAGGAGATGCACTTCTGATCGATACATCCTGGGGCGGGCTCCAGCGGCTGGGGAGCAGAGAGAGCGTCGCTCCATCTCTCCACCCTGGGAGTAGGACCTTCCTGAGGAGTATGGTACCCCCTGAGGCGAGCGACTCCTCGATGGTCGCTTTGTTATCATCGTTTGAGTCCGGTAATGAACCGCCTCACGGGGGCCCTCCAGTTCTGAAACACACTCACAGACTTCAGTAGGGAACACGGAGAAAAGGAGTCGGTCATGCTCACATTTTCCGATCTAGTTGCGCCACTTGGACGTCGTGCTCGTGGGGCATCCCTTTCCCCTCCAAACCCTGGACGATGCCCCACCTCGTCAGATAAAGACGAACGCCTGTGTCTTTGTGTTCGTGGTGGTTGATGTTGGGTGTCAGGTAGCGGTTGTTGGGGATGAAGGGGTGTTGTTGACTGTGCTTGAGCTCTTGTGCTTGAAGGTTGTCTTCCTGCAGAGGCATTAGGCGTTAAATGCTGAACAGGTAAACTCTCAGCTCACTCGTTGTTCCATGATTCGGTAATCTATCGCCCGATGATCCAGTAGCTGCAGAAGCTGGCTGTCCAGACGGATGAGGAGATGGCGATCTAGAGATCCTACGGGTCCAAGTCGCCAGCCAATGGCGCCAGCGTTCTCTCCCGGCGTCCATGTCGTACTTTCCCAGTATGCGATTTTCCTCGCAGGAGAATGCTGAAAGAAAAGGGAGGGAGCACAATTGCTGTGATCACAACCAATGCGTGCACGAGAGCAGAAGCCTCGTGTTGCTGTGAATCAAGAAGTGTGATATTAACTTTTGTTGGAATTCATCATAGCCAAACACGGATAGGCGTCGAGAGAACATGATATGAATGTATCTAGAGCTTGTCACGGGCTGTGCTCTTCAAAGGATGGAAGGAGGACCGAGCACCCTTAGACGGTACCTAAGAACAGCGACCTCATGATCAACAGCCCAGTTCGTGCGCTGTTTTCATGCACACGAGGAGACTAGGAAGTTCATGAACCCTGTCAATATTGCGGATTCAGAATACAAACGGTATGGAGACCTAAAAGGTTTTGGAGAGTCAGCTATCTAATAAATTCAGAGGAAGTCCAGGGCGCTTACAGTAACACAAAGTGACCCTCAGGCATCATATATCGTCGCTCCCCCAGCAACCACCTCGAAGGGCACACACCAATTGACTGATGAAATAGCGATAAGAAAGGGTTATGGAAGTCAGCAGAAAGTTGCGACGCCGCCGTCGAGCGTCCGTGGGAACAAGGTTGTGTATCATTCCCGGGCCATCCGTAATCTACGTGAAAAGTACAACTACTAATGACGAGTAATCTGCGCGATGAACCACATGGGAGGACCGCCCCATCCGGTCTCTCTATCTGTTGTCCCAGCCCAATCGTACCAGTAGCACAATCACAGCATATTCAGTGTTTACCTGAGAGCCTCTGCGGCTCTCAACCCATCTCTTCCCATATCGAAGTCGGAGGCGCTGATGTTCGCAACCCAAGGGGCTACAGGAGACACGACGCAGGCCTTCTATAGCTGACCAAGTTTGTGCCTGCGTGATATCCCATAACTGTCAGGATAGATCAAAACGAGCACAGAAGAGGTATACTTACCTTGCTAAGCCCGGGATCCAGTCTGGGATCAACGCCGAGCGCAGCATCACCCCCCATGCTAGAATCACCAGCACCGCCAGCGCCGACAAGGTTCGATCGGTATCAGCATAATACGATCTGCAGCCAAGGCTGCTGAGCGATAGACCCGGTGCTGCTCCCTCAGACGCAAAGGAACAAAGACGGCAATCCTTTGACCGATTCTTGTGCTTTCAGTGCTGAAGAGCCAACCAAACGACGACGCTAGCAGCGGGGACGCCGAGTTTCGAGCACGATCGTTATAGCCCTTGTAAGGCAAGCCCGAGCTCTTTCGTGCTTGTAACCTTACTTCCCGCCTGCCAATAATATCATTAGCCTCTCCCATTCTGAGCATGCAAGAATATCGAGGAACTTACCCTTTGCCAGCCGCGCTCAACGATGTGCTATACAGGGTGTGTGATCTAGGCATTGAGAATGCAGTGGGTGGCGCCTATTTGTTTTAGCCAAGGCGTAAAGCTGAGTGGAAGCAGTGGCACAGCGGGAATCTTGGTCAAATGAGACCATGTCTTATGATCACACAGGACGTCAGTATAAGAGATAAAACTCAGTAATGGAAAGATGAAACGCACCATACGACTAGTTGTATCACCTTTCACACACCCCCAGTTCGTCTCGTCCTCACTAGTCCTCAATTCCCCGACTCCCTCCTCGACTCGGTACCTCTCCTCCCATCTGGCTCTCGTACTCATTTACTGGCAAGGAGCGATGACGACCAGATTGTGAGGTATTCATCGCAATCTGAAGATTATCCTAAGTTAGCTGGAGGTATTTCACTGGTTCGTTGACTTCCATCCCGGAAGGCTAACAAAGAGAGGCATCATCTCTTGACCTCCAGCTGTAGAGTGTGTGCCAGGCAAGACGGAGGTGGGATGTCGAGAACACGGTCTCCTCTAATGCGAGGAACGTCCAAGATCCGTTCCGTACAGGAGCGTGGTCCACACAGGGCGGAGAAGTGGAGGGCGAGTGTGGCTTGGCCGACGACGTTTGTCAGAGGCGTGAATGAGGGGATAAACAGCTTGTGTGTCGTTTATAGGTCTGCGTGTTGCAGTACACTGTAAAGTAAAAGTTAGTGATCGATCAACACTTCGAAGAGGTGATACAGACGCACTCTGCAGAAGGATATTCAGCAAACGATGGCAACTGTCCTATCTTCCATCCACCAGTATCCCCTGGCTGGGGCGCATGGGCGTCGAATTCGACGAGAGTAGGATATCATCTTGAAGATGAACAAACCCCGGTTCATTTCGCGACATGCAGCCTGCCGTCGGCCCCTGGGGGAGCGACGCCCAGAATGGTGAAGACTCCTCGCAACGCCCATACGAAGGGCGTATGGCCCTGACGAACGTGGGTCCTGGTGCAAGCATTGAGGAGGACGATTTATGATCGGGGGCCATCGGCATTGAGCAATGACCACTTTGAGGAGTTATGGAATCGTGGTGATAACGATACGAACAAAGTTCATTGTGGTTGTCCTGTTGGCGGACGTGTTCTCTGAGACCCGGAAGGCATGGGGCCTTTAGACGCTCTGACGGTTTTCAAATGGTGGGATGACGACCTGCCCGCAGAGGTTTGAGCTTCGCACCTCGTTAGCTCTCCTGTCATGTCGAAGCCGACGATAAAGCCTACCTTGATATACGGAAACAAGTCGCCAATGGCAACTTCACCCAGGCAGATACGGTGTGCTTGCAATGGTCGCAAACTGCCAGACGTACTCGACCGCCCAGGGGTCATTGACGGCTTTGATAAAACCGTCTTCTCATGCACGACCGGAGTGAGTTGAAAGGGCCTTGTAGAATCTTCTGTGAAGAGACCAAGGCAAGGTCTATCATTTATGAGCCTTCATTCAAGCGAAAAACAGCAGTAGACGTACCTCAGCACAGATCCCCTGCGCCAGTCCAACCTCTGTCAAGTCCTTTGCCGCCGGCTTCCGCAGAAAAGGACTTTAAGTACCCCGACAGCTTCGGTATCCAAGATGCTTGGGGATACAAACGAAGAGAGACTACGGCGAGGGTTAAAGCGAGAAGCAAGATACGCCCTAGTGATTGGGTTTCGAAGGGCACAATCACGTCGTATGAGGACGAGGAGAAGCAAGAGGGCTCGCACTCGACGACGACCACGGCTGCGTCCATCGCATGTCAACCGAACGAGCCCCAGCCGGGCTCAAGAGCATGTTTCACGGAAACGAGTGTGACGAACGACCAGATGAGAAAAGTCGGGGATCGACGAGGAGGAGGGACTTGAAGAGTGGGGAGAGGCGCTTGCAAGATTGGGCAAAGGCGGCCCGGTTGTGCCTGATTGGGTAGGTCACCCCTATTCCGATCATTTGTGTCTTGCACCCAACGATGCGCTTGACCTTTGACGACCACGACCACGTCCACCTCATCCCAGATTCAGTCCAAACGCTGCTAGCATGACTGAAGACTACCCTTTGTCCTGACACATGCGATCCAGACCTGTGTTGTCGCGCTCCCAGCATCCAAACGAATTTCAGCCACCAAAGGCAGCGATTGAGGACGACGGAGAGAGGAGAAAGGCTGAGCGCTGAGGAGCTGAGAAGCGAGAGAGAAAGCTGTGAGAGAAAGCAGCACCTTGTGTGCTCACTGTATGTTCCGAGAGTCTACGAATCTCTTCAAACGAGCAGGTACGCCCATCGTTAGCTATCCGCACGGTCCAAACTCACCGTATTATGACTTCCAGCCCTCTCTTTGTGGATGAGAGCATTGCAGAAAAGCCGTGTCCAGAGAATGTCGGCCCGCGCCTCTCGACTTCGTCTCCATCCAAGCGCTGTCGTTCCCCAACAGGTTGCTGGATGCATGAGCAATGGTACTCAGTCTCGAGGCACTGTAGAAGGTCCTTTGGTGGACCCGCGCCTTTTCTGCAGGGAACTCTGGAGGCTTTGCTCCCCTCTGGCGCAACATCAGCCGCGATCCCGCCCAACCATTCGCTCGATGGCATCAGAGGCTCTGGGTCTCTAACAAGCCCTTCTCATATCCATCCACGACAACGTCGAACTCTCGAAAGGAGAACGGGTTCGTCCTCGCTACCCTCTACTTTACGATCCCCGGACTCGTCACGAACACTTCAGCGCAGCCTACACCGCACCTGTATCTACCCTCTAGTTTCATCGCCAATCGGTCGCTTTTCGAGGGTCTCAACCCCTCACTCTCGTCACCTCTGCAATTCCTGCAGACCCGCGATGCTACCAAGGAGAAGCCAGGACAGGGCTGCGAGAGTGGCACTCTCATCCGCCTCTACTCTCCCCAGGACGAGGCTACGCCGACGACGAGGTCAGCTGCAGAGCCTTCTCTCCCCGTTCCTGAGAGGATGCTAGGTGACGACGCAGGCGAACGGGAGACGGCGTAGGCTCTGGAGGGCGTGGCGACAGTCTTTGGTGCCATTGCTTCCAGTCCGTAGAAGTAAGTCATCGTCCAGGTGTGCGTTGGACCATCGAAAACTCACCGCTTGTCAGTCATCGTTGCATCGTGGCCTCCACGCTGACTAGGATCATCGTTCTTCAGGGCGACTGGACGGGACGAAGGGAGAAGGAATCAAGGGCGGTATTGACACGCATTCCGCATCTCGTCGCAACGGACAGTCTGATCCCAACCTCTGAATCCACCAACCTCGTCCATCAACCACGATTGCCACTGCAGGTCCTCCGCCGGCAGCGTCCTCTTCGCGCTGCTACAAAGCCACCCGCAAGCTCAGTTTGCCCTCTTCCGAGTCGCTGAAAGAGGCTCGCAAGTGGATCAGCCACCCTGCGGCTCTTGCTTATTCACGGATCAAGCAGAGCATGAAAGACGGGCGATGGGTAGCGCGTTTATTGATGCTCAGCTGGTGCGTTCTGTTCCGCTTGCAAGGGTGATGCAAAGTAGGGCTGACCGTGACCAATTGGTAGGTAGAACACCACGACTGAACTGTACCTTCAAACAGCCATCCACCATATCATATCGGAACATAGTCAAGAAGCTCTTCGAACAAAATGCGTGCACTCGGTAAGTTGCTTCATCTCATGCACCTCATATACCCTCCCTCACATATGTTAACGCTATAGTCGTTCCTCCCTTGCCTCTGGCATGTTCATGGAACTGGGAATCGACGTTCTGGTCTCTAGGGACATAAATCATCCATCAGGACGGCGTCTCCGCTATCTAGACAGCCATGACAGTCGTACACCGTGTAAGACACACCTCTATCCATCCGTCAAATGTTCATGAGCTTGTAATGAATTATGAAAGACGCTGTTGCGATTATCGATATCGTCTTCTTTGACGAGCTCGAGAACATCACGCCGATTGGCCGCCAGCCTTGCGTGTATGTTTCATATGCTGATATCGCAAAGGACTGACGGAACTTGCGCGAGCTGAATAGCAGACCTGGAATTTATCCCATTGTATATCCAACGAAGGCTGAGAGAAAACGAGTGCGGTTACGACTCCCGCGTTGGCGAAGTACTCAGCGACATAGCAATAGTAATGCATCTGTGCCAAAGCTTCATAAACGGATGGGTGGATCGAGCGGTAAGCAGGCGGAAGACAGAGGTCAAAGATTGAAAGGAGAACCATCGGCAAAGTCAAGGATAACGATGAAGTGGTGAACAATCATTGCTTAGCGGCTATCAATTTAAGATGACTATTAACAAATGATCTAACAGCCTAAGACGTAGAAACACAGAAACGGTACCGTGATCAGGAGGTAGCAAAGGAAAGCAAGCCACGCGGACGAAGGCACCATCGACTCGTACTCAGGATCGTTGAAGTCTGGCTTGGCAGGTGGAAACCCAGTGACGATGATGCACGGGATGCTTCACTTGTTCTTGGGTGGATGTCCTGGCCAAACTGGACGAGAGGTACAATCGTCTGCGGCGGTGACCTCACTGACTTCGCACGAGTCGATGGCAGGTGGACGATGGCACGAGCCAGACGGCCAGGCTCGATGTATTCGACTTTGAAGCAGCCTGAGAGCAGCTGTGGGATGAAAACTCGGGCGGCTGTTGTATAAATGTCGAACTTGACCAAGGTATCGGTGATGCTATAGGAAACTGATAAGCATTGGAGCCAAACTGATAAGAGAAGGACTTACATGGTGAGCCTACACTTGGGTTCTCGAGGTAACCACAAAACCACAGAAGGACAGCGAGAAACCCAGGAAAGCAGGGTCGACATTGGTGACAAGCGTAATGGCGGACAAGAGGGTCAATGGTGTTTAGGGATCTCCTCGACAGGGTTGATGAGCGCAGGCATGAGCACCCTAGATCTTTGTTGGAAACGAGGGCGGTGGCCTCCGTCTTCCCCCAGATCGTCTTAGCGAGAGTAAGACCGATCATAGGCACAATGCTGATGACCGTGATCGATTTCTAGAAGAACCATTTGAAGAACGATGGGTTGGTGTCTTGAATGAGCCCCAGAGGCGCACACATTCGTCTCCTGACAGATCCGCTGAGAACGATGTGCTCAAGATGGGGGGCGAGACAGCTTGACTGTGAAGAGCCACTTGCTCGGCCTCGTCACACTCCCAGTGACCTTTGAAGGGTGGTAGTCCGTGCCAAATTCCATCAGGAAAATCGTCTCGTCTCGCCCTGTTGTAACTTGTAATTGGGGAACGCCAAATGAGTCGCCGCTTTGCGTTCTTCGGGATGTAACCACCTCCCTCGGATGAGACCTCGAGTTCTGGCAAAGCTGCTACATTCGCTGCACCTGGTGGTTGTCTCGATCAGCACGACCTCGCGGCGAATTCCTGGTAGAACGTTGCTAACCCAGGAGCCGCTCTTCACGGATTTGCCTCCACCTCGGCTGATGGATGTTCAAGGAAGTCGGGATGGGCTGAGGTGTGGTACGTCTTTGACATCGTTGTCGTACGAGCTTCGGGTGGATGAGGGAGGGAGGGTCGCTGATGTCGAGAATTGAGTCGCTGACTTCGCTGGGGCTCGACACCGTGTAAACCTATCATCTCCCTCCTCCTTGCTTGCATGTCACGAACGTGGTTCTGGTGTAGTCTAGTGAGCCCTTTGTCTTCGGTTGTCGTCTTCGTCTTCCTCGTCGCCACCACCGTGTCCTCTGTCTGTACACATATGGCCCTGTGCCACCAGGGTGTAGATGCCTCGATCCAACGGCGAATCAGCTTTCTGTAAATTGAGGGAACCTTTGGTTAGCATTACGGACGGTATGAGGAGCTGCGAGAATGAACGTACTTTTAGGATACTGAGAAAGACCTAGATCGTGGAGGTGATCCCCTTTCTCTTCTTCGTCTGGCCAATGTCAGGCTTACCATGAAAGCCTGATCCTGGCTCGACTTCGGAATTGACGCCCTATTCTGGGTGAATTGACCAGCGATGTTGATCCATTCGTCGTGTGCGTGGATGGTGAGGTTGAGGGCATTGTTTAGCAAGGGGAGTGTGCGAGGGGCGATAGCGTAGTGGTAAAGCTGGCGTTGGCTGCTTGCTCAAACGGAGGAAGTAAGACAAAGTCTAGCCTGAGCAATGAGTTAGCGAGAGGAGGACAATACTCAATGGACAAGCTTACCATTGGGGGTTGGTTGGCGGCAGAGGTTGGTGTACGCAACACTGAGAGAGACATGAAAGGCAACGGTGAAGTTGCCAGTGGATGATAGTGTGCTCTTTCAGGCGTGCTCCGCATTGAAGACAAGCGACTCAGTACCCAAAGCGTCGGTAGGAAGGCGGTCGTAGGTCTTGTCCTCGTCGCGAAGCCGTCATTACTTGCGGGAGCCTGCCCTTGAATCGTCCATCCTATGCATAGATACGAGACGGCGTGAGGACGAGGTAACGATTTAATTCCTAGCCATATGGTGAAGAGAAGCAGGTGGAATGCCTGATGCCGTTCAAGAGGTGGAAGTGGAGTGCTTGGTATCTGAGAAGCAGGTGTGCTAGAGTATGGATGCTCCCAATGGAAGAAGTGGAATATTGATGAGGAAGGTGAAGGAGGAAGAGGAAGAGGAGAGAGCAGGCGCCTGATGGATGACGGCTGAACGGCCCGGGAGTGCCTTATTTGGTGGGCTGCCCCCTATTTCCGTCACTTTGAGCGCAGCAAAGCCTGAAGAAATGGTGAGTATTGCATTCATTGATGCTAAGCGAGTGTGCTCTGTTGTGTTTATATGGGATTAGGAGGTAAAGCCGATGATCGATAGCTGTTGCATAGATGAACAGTAAACTTCTCCAAACGGCTATCCAACCCATGCCAACCCAGTCAAGTTCGCGGGGTGCACTGACGGATATTGTTTTATACAAACTCTACGAGGCGTTCACATTCCTGCATATTATCCACTTCACATCTCTTCCATCAAGATTCAGGATTGAGCCGTGAGCGCGACTAATCATGAGCTTAGGAAATACGCCGTTACTGGCGATATCGTCTTGTTTGAGGCGCTCAAGGATGTAACGGAATCCGGATCCTTGGCGTCGGTGAAATAAGGGGGGAGGACTTTCAAATATGTATCCCGAGAAATTGACATGAGGAATTGCAGTATAAGAAACCAGGTAAGGAACCTGCGGTTGGAAAATCCATCTATTCCATGGTGCACGAAATCGTCGCCTGTGCCATCGCAATATAATAACGCCAACACAGGGGACAAGGTGTATCACCCAACAGTCTGTGAGAGAACGCGAGTGCACCGATTAACACTCTACACTGGCAATATTACTCGCTCAGGAGCTCTTCAGTCCCTTCCGTTTCCCGTTTTCATTTGATCAGCTCAGGAGTTTCCCGCTTTCATGTCCATCTTGTGCCACATTTTCGACGCCCCATCAATGCGTCTGATATATATAGTGCTTCGGAACGAAGTGTCACTTGGGGAGGAACCATCCCCTTTCCGCACATAACAAGGCTTGAGTGCATTAGAGCACCCAGTCTATGTCAGAGAGATCGAATGAGCTGAAAGCCTAACTAGTAACTGTCGAGAGTTGACAACTGACAATTGAAGACCAATGGATGGTATTGCCAGTACTGACTGCTCATCGTTTAGTCGTGAGCTACGACCATGGCTCGAAGGATGGCAGAAGACCAATAGATATCAAGCTACATATAGATGAACAGATACTGGTACAGAATTATTGAAGCATATCCAAGACAAAGGCCACATAACTACTAGTGAGAAAAATACATGAAAGTTAACAACTGGTTCAAAAATAATAATACTAAGCGGATCATACTACGGTACTAGTTAACTCTACAATGGCCGTGGGGTAAAGCACTCTGTCCATTTATCACCAAACTTGGCATTCGAAAAATTGAGATAAGAAACAGATGATGTAGGGAGTGTGAGGACATTTGAATCGTCGGGGACGCAGGCTTCGGGTCGAACAAACATGAGGTGGGCTGAGGGGTCAGACGGAGAAAGGAGCCAGCCAGTGTACTCTCCATCTGGGCCTTCCTGGCGCACATAGCGGGGGGTATGTTCAGAGAACACATCCCACACGTGGACTGAGTTGTCCCCTGAACAAAAGACAACATGGGTCCCATCCGGTGAGTATGCGACTGACCGGATGCCGCCGGCATGTACCTTGAGGGCGCCCACCTGCTTTCCTGTGGCCATATTCCAAACACACAGAGATTTATCACCTGAGCCAGAGACAAGATGAGCCCCATCAGGGGAGTACACCAGTGCATTGACCCAGTTGGTATGGCCATCAAGTATCTTCACCTCTTGCCCTGTGGACAGATCCCAAAGCCGGATTGATTGGTCGCATGAGCCAGAGACAACATGGGTTCCATCTGGTGAATAGGCCACTGCCAGAACCCCACTGGTGTGACCCTTGAAGAGTCTCACCTTGTCACCTGTTGACATGTCCCACACCCGGACTGAGTTATCCCATGAGCCAGAGACAACATGAGTCCCACCTGGTGAGTAGGCCACTGCACTGACCCTTTCAGTATGTCCCTTGAGGATCCTCGCTTCCTTGCCTGTAGACAAGTCCCAAACCCAGATCGATGTGTCCTCTGAGCCAGAAATGACATGGGTTCCATCAGGCGAGTAGGCCACTGCCCAGACTGAGGCTGTATGTCCCTCAAGGACCCTCACCTCCCTTCCAGTAGACACATCCCACATCCGGACTGAGTTGTCAGATGAACCAGACACAAGATGGGTTCCATTGGGTGAGTAGGCTACTGCCCGAACCCAGTCGGTATGTCCAATGAGGATGCCCACCTCCTCCAGTGTAGACAAATCCCATATCCAGATTGATTTGTCCGACGAGCCAGAGACCACATGCATCCCATCTGGCGAGTATGCAACTGCAGTGACCTCCATGGTGTGGCCCTTGAGCACCCTCCTCTCCTCCTCTGCAGACAGATCCCATACCCGGAGAGAGTCAAGGCCTGAGCCTGAGACAACATGTCTCCCATCAGGCAAGAAGGCTACTGCTTCAGCATATTCAGTATGACCCTCAATGACTTTCACTTCCTTGCCTGTAGACAGATCCCACACCCGGATTGTTCTGTCCTGTGAGCTAGAAATGACATGGCTGCCATCAGGCGAGTATGCCACTGACCAGACCCCGTTGGTATGGCCCTCGAGGACCATCACTTTGTCCCCTGTTGACATATCCCACACCCGGATCGTTTGGTCACCTGAGCAAGAGATTAGATGGGTCCCATCTGGTGAGTAGGCCACTGCCCTGACCACGCTGGTATGCCCTTTGAGGACCATCACCTGCTCTCCTGTAAAGAGATCCCACACATGGACCGACTTGTCACATGAGCCAGATGCAACTTGGGTCCCATCTGGTGAGCAGGCCACTGCCACAATCCAGGAGGTGTGTCCCTCGAGGACACTCACCTCATGACCTGTAGACATATCCCACACCCGGACTGACTCGTCGGATGAGCCAGAAACAAGATGGGTCCCTTCTGGTGAGTAGGCCACTGCCCTGACCCAGTCAGTATGTCCCTTGAGGACCCTCACTTCATCTCCTGTTGCCATGTCCCACACCCGGACTGAATGGTCACTTGAGGCAGAGACAATGTGGGTCCCATCTGGCGAGTACGCCACTCCCAGGACCTCGCTCGTATACGGTCCCTTGAGGACCCTCACTTCCTCTCCAGTAGAAAGATCCCATATTCGGACTGAACTGTCACCTGATACAAGTGCGACGTGGTCACCATTTGGGGAGACTGCAAAGGCCCTCAACTCTTCCTTGAGAGTGATGCAGGCCACCATTGCCTCACCCCCTACACCGTGTGCACTGGTGAATCCAGGAATACCACCAAACTGCTGCCTCCAGTTCTGCACCATGGCCGAATGTCGGGGGAAAGTGGCAAGGGAAGACAGATACAAATGGGGTGTTGAAAGTGCAGCCGTGCTTGTGCTGTGATAGCGAGCAAACGCTTCGGCATCTGCCAGCTGGCCAACCAAATCCACGGGGCTCTTGAGTAGAAGTTAGCATGTGGAAAACATCTGCATGTGGAACGGACTGACCTTGGACTTTGAGAACCACTGCTGGACATTGCGAAGCATGTCTTGACAACGCCCGCGCTGACCCAACAGATTCATCACCTCCATCCAAAACAAAATTTGGAGCTGAAGGAACTGGCAGACCATCTCCGTAAGGCTATCCAGCCCTTCGAAGGGCGCAAGGATCAGATGGGCACTCCAATTTACACATGCATACTTCAAAGAGGCTGAGATGTTGGTGTCTATGCAGGTCACCAGGGTCGGGTTATCATTGTCCATCTGGTAGGAACTGGAGAAACCAGCGATGTTGAATCGCAGCTGCTGTGCCATGATCCGCAAGCATCCGTTTGTCAGACAGCGGTGGTGCTGCTCCTGGTTGCAGAAAAACCTCTGCGAGCGGCGTGCGTCGAACAGGAAGTCGGTGAATGACTTGTGAAAGGACATGACCAGGTTGCCCTGGATGTAGAGGACAGCGTGCAGTCGGTGCAGAATCTCCTCTGCAGTGCCAATGTTGAGTGACATCTTGTTCTGCTCGCGACTTTCGTTGAGGATGGCGACCGCGACGGCAGCCGATGTGCGTTCAATGGTACAGAGAAAGGTGTGAAGGATGGACAAACAGTCTTGGAACACATCAGGATCGCCTTGGTCTCGTGGATCAACAAGGGAAGTCTCGAGGATCTGTAGATACAGCTTGTCGAGTGTTACAGTCGCGTTGCGCAATGGCGGATGGGAGGGAGAAGGAGAGGTGAAGAGAAGCCGGTCCAATAAATGCTTTTGTACCTCGATGCTACGCCCCTTCACAAAATCTACCACTGTTGCTGCATAGATGAATAGCCCAGCTGCATCGGATACGAGCTGTTGGATCTGCTGGGTGGTGATACATTGGGCGAGGTTTTCCTCGAGGTAAACCTTGATGTCGGCGCTGCTCTCCTCGAGCGGCACTTCCTCGAGGCGGCAAATTTGCTTGTTCGGAAAGGATTGGATCCTCTTGACCAAGGATGGGTCCGACCGACTGGTGACGAAGAACTTGAGCCCTGATAGACGGTCGACAACATCAAACAGGGCGCCGAGGAATTCTGTACCCCCCGACCCCTCCAGCTCGTCCAGAGCATCGATAGGAAGAATGTAGCAGGGTTCGTTCGCTGCGAGCCGTTCTGGTGCAGAATTCTCCCATGGAGTAATGAGGAGACCCATGAGCTGGGATCTCGGGCCATGGTTCACCGTATCGAACCTTCCATGCTCCTTCAACGCATTTCGGAAGGGTGCCGACCGGACTGCGAGCTGGTAGACAATTGTACGGATGATTGACGATACAGATCGAGTCTCGAGGAACTGGCGCGAGCAGAAGAAGCTGCCACCCAGTATTACCCTACTATTCCTGTCGATGAGGATGTTTTCAAAATGATAGGCGATAGTAATAGCGATAGTTGTCTTGCCGGCACCTGCTTGACCTGAGAGCCAATACACACATTCACTCCATGGAGAAGTGTTGATGGCCCAGTGTACGACGCCTTGAATGACATTGGTTCGCGTGCCCGGGGTGCATTGACCGCGGCGCAGAGCCGCCTCTTCGCCTGGCGCATAGTACATGTGCTCTGCTCGAAAGCAGACCTTGAGTAGAGTGGCGAGGTTCATCTGCACCAGGGGTTAGCAATGCTCGTCGATGAGAAATTGGAGCATACTATGAAATCATCCGCTGATCTTGCGGCGACCGGTTCCATATAGACGGTTCCTAAAGTCATTTCAACTCACCATCCCTTTGACGCTGCATTGCCGCAATTCATACCATAGATTGGACCTGTGAGCACATTTCCTGCATTTCCTATGTAATTGGTGGACCCGTAATGATGAACCGGAACGTCTTCCTGACCTTAAAAAGCAATACAGTGAATCGTCAGTATCCCTGACTGTGAAGGACGATAAAGTCGTCGTACGTGGATTCCCCAAAGATGGAGGGTTATCCAGCGGAGTTCCCATGGCTTGGCCTTGTAATGGGTAGCGATCATACCCATGCCCATCGCGTAGCCTAGAAGAGGGGTAGTCCCTCCCGTGGCCCCCTTCCCTCCTCCCTACGGATGCCCGTTCATCAGCCCGTGGGTGGAAAGGAGGAGATGCACTCCCCATCGGCACGTCCCTATTCCGGCTTTGGCTGCTATACCGTCTATCCTCCCGGTTCCTGTAGATAATTCGGTCAGACGGGCTGGCGCTCCTTCGATCAGAGGGAACATCGTCTGTGTGTCCTCCCAAGTGACTCGGTCCTCCTTGAGAAGTGCGATACGGCTGAGGCGAAAGACTCCTTGATATTTGCCTTGTGATCATCCCCCCTGCTGGAAATGCACGGCTGTCTCGAGCTGTCCGGTCCTGGAACACATGCAGACGTCAGTGACGAACTAGGGAAAGCAGAGAACGGCACCCACTTTTTCCCATTCCGATTCGACTCTTTGCCGTCTTGCGGGTGGCCGATAATGGACTCTGCCCCTGGCTTCTCCTCCGTGCTCCTGACGAAAATCCCCTTGGTCATACGAAGACGAACGCCGGCGTCTCTTTGTGGGTGATGTCCGACTGCTGCTTGCGCCTGAATGTTGTCCGTATTGAGTGTCCGGTAGCGTTTGCCATGCATTCAAGTCCCAAGGGTAGTTCGTCCCCATCTGCTGGTTGCCTGCAGAGACGTCAGCATTTCACGTTGTACAGTGAGTGTTTAACTCACCCATCGTGCCCTGGATCGAGGATCTATCGCTTGATCCTCCACCAGTCTGAGGAGCTGCCTGTCGAGACTGATAGCGAGATGGCGGTGTGGAGATCCTCTGGCCCGTGAACCAACGCTGCCCATGGTCTCTCTCGTCCATGTCGTGCTTTCGTGGGATGTGATTGTCCTCAACAGCGAAAGTTGCGAAGTAAAGGAAAGAACAAAGCTGTTGTGATCACAGCGATCGCGTGCAGCAGAGCAGAAGCCTCGTGTTGCTGTGAATTGAGAGCTGTGATGTTAGCGTTGGCTGCAATTCAATACATAAACCTTATTCATACCCTAACACTGATGAACGTCGATAATAGGCCGTCGTATGCCCGGCGCTCGTTCTGGTCAGCTGGTGGCGTTCACACAAGATGGCCTTGCTGGTCGAACTTGCGAAGCTACACAACGTCCTCGACAATTTTCTGGCAGTGATAGGCGTTGAGAAAAATCACTTCAACAGGCTAGCTCAACTGGAAAGCACTGTGTTCGCGCATGTGGGGAGGTGATAAAGGTCAAGAACTTTGTTAATATTGAACTTTCGGAATACAACACGTTGTATAGGGGTACCTGAAAGGTTTTGGAGGGCTCGGAGTCAGCACAGATCCATTCAATCTCAAGAAAGGCGTAGAAACTTACTATAATACAAGAACACCTTCACGTGTCATCAGAGGCGCCCAGTCGACAGCTCATTGAGCACATGACTCGCTACAAACTCAGATTCGCCTCTTCTTCCCTTGCGAAAGACGCCAGCACTGCCTGCGTCTCGCCTTGACAAGATTGGACAGATATTAGGGCACCACAATCTGTAGCGAAGGCCGCTGGATATCCGCATATCTAATGATTCCACCGCTGCTCCCTCCAGAGACGACCGAACAAGCCCCATAGTGCTCTGCCGCCGGCTCTTGCGTGTTCAGCACTTGAGGGTAAGGTAGGCAACGGCGACAGCAGAGGGAATCGTCGATTTGGCCGCCGATCCCGGAGTACGGGTTCTTTCATGTTCGTGACCATCACCTCCGGCCTGCCAAAGAACATCGTCAGGACCACCGTCATGAGAGCACGCGAAGGATGTTCAAGAACTCACCCCTCGCCGGCCATCCAAGCGCGAAACGGCGCTTGATAACGCACTGTTCAAAGCACCCGATCTTGGTGTTGAGACCGCCGAGACGCTCGAACGGTGTTCTTAGTGTGTTCGTAGCCAAAGGTGCTCGTTGCAATGAAGGTGTAAAGTCGGGTGGGAGTAGTAATCCAGGGGTTCATGGTCAAATGAGCCCAGATTATCCTACAGAACATCAGTATGAGAGATAGAAATCAACGAGAGGAAGAAGGAACGCACCTCCTGCCTAGCCATGTTAACGTCCTCTGCATCGTCCAATCCTTCTGCCTCTCCTCATTCGTTTGAACATAAACCACCTCTGGTTGCCAGCGATAACCGTATCCTCCAACGCCTCCCTCCACGCTTTTGACAATCTCCCTCTTTATTCCATCTTGCTCCCTAGTTTGTCGCAGGAGGGAACAATGGCGAGGAGAGGTGTGTATGGGCGTTCGTCACGACGACCCTGAGGACATTTTGCGTCAAATCGAGGTATCATGCTGGTATACTGGACAATCGAGATACCCCGATAAGCTGATTGTCGAGACGCCATTTCTTGACCTTGAGCTGTACGGAGTGTGTGATGCAAGATGGTGGTGGGAGGTAAAGGCCGTAGTCCTTGAGAAGAACAAGTTGGTTGGCGGCTGTGTGTCTGTTGCGGAAAGACGAAGAACGCAGGGTGTGGAATCTGGCTGAGCCGCGGAGGGCAAGGTCGTCTGGATGGACAACATTGAAGGAGTCGTGTTCAGGTGTGGTATGGATGAGGAGGTAAACGGCGTATTGGTCGGTAGCTTTCATTCTGGACTCTGGTGATATGCGACTGCGAAGTAAACGTTAGGTATGGTACCGGAGTTGAGATGGATGGAGGACGTACTCCGCTGAACGCTTCTCAGCAAGCGCTTTCAGCTGTTCCCTCTTACTTCCACGCGAAGAGTGGACACCAGTCGGATACGCTTGGATACCATGTGCTTTCGCAGAGACGTCCTCATGCGTCGTGGTTGACCTCTTCCACCTGTCCTATGCCCTCTTCTCTTGCAAGTGCTGCTCAAACCGGCACAGGCTTGCTACAATCGCAAGGCCGTTCGCAAGGATTGAGTTGGGCCATTTCTCGTAGAGGACCGTCCCTTTACCAGGGAGGTTGGGCGATGGCGATGATTGGAGAAAGAGGGTAGTAGAGTGCACTATTCGCTAGCTTTTTGGTGGTCTCAGCGAGGTCGTCCCGCTTGAGCTGCTCAATGACATTGTCGTCTTGGAATGAGAGCAAGGCAGGATATCTGGTCATACCGTCCCTCTCGCAGAGTTCTATCATCCATGAGCGTTCCAGTCCATGGTAAAGCCGGTTACAGACACACCTCCATGTTCGACGTAATCCAAGTTTGCCAGTCTGTTCCCAGTGTGTCTTCTGGCGAAGCCATCGAGATTTGCACATGCCTAGCCATTCGCCTGTCTCGTGCATGGCATGGAACAGTCTGAGGGCGACGTTACCATCGGACTCCTGGGTTTATGATGAAGATAGACTTCTGAATGCTTGATGTCGTTCATGTGATGGAAGGCGTCGAAGATCGTGACCCTGAAAAAGACAATGGTCCCAATGTATGTGTGCACTGTATGGACGGCGAGACTGGGGCATGGCAGAGAAGCGGATATGAGAGAGTACCGGTGGTCTAATGGTAGAGGTGGAAGATAGATGAAGAAGGTGGACGAGTAGGAGAAGAGGGTGAGAGAGCGGGCGCTTGTTCGACGACGGTCGAGCGGCCCGGTGATACCTGATTGGGTAGCTTACCCCCTATTCTTATTCCTGTCCCAGCTTGCACTCGACGACCATGACTCCATCCATCCAATCTCCAACTCCAGCCAAGCGACCTTGATAAGATCAGAAAATCCCTCCATACATGGCTTAAAGGCGCTCCACCCTTCTCTCTTGGGGGCCATTACCGCCCAAACGAGTCCGACCAGCCACCGAGGCTCACTGTAACAACTTCAAGGTAACAGGGAAGGACTTGCGACGATGGTAGAACAAGATTGCACGCAAAAGGAGGCCTGGGAGAACATCTGGAAACCGATACTCCAAAAGGCCTGGAATCTCCTCAAACAACCAGGTACGCAAATCCAAGTTGGCAGTGAGCTTTATGACGCATTCTCGCTCTGTTGGGACTCTAGGATCTCCAGTTGTGGGCGAGGATTTCCTTGGCGAAGACTGACCACTAGCCGTTAGTTGAGTCACGCTTGGCGTGTGGACAGCCAACGAACTCTCCAACTTTATGGTCTCTCAGAAACCGCAGCAGGTTTTTGAGTAGGCCCACACAAAGGAGGGCGAGAAACTCGCCGTGTCCTTTGTTCCACTCTCGCGCAACTTTCGGCGAGAAACTGTAAAACTGTTCCCTGGAGTGAACGTATCAATGCATTTGTGCTTCTCTACTACCTAGCCTTTCTTCCAATCGATTGCTTTTTGAGGATCTCAACCCTCGCTCTTGCTCAACCCTGGAGTCCTGCTGCTCCGCGATGTGAGTAAGGAGGGAGGGCCTGGCTGGTTAGTGGGAAAGACACAATCTGACTCTCATCCGTTTCTCTTTCCCACCACGGTGAACATACATCGGATGCCAGCTCAGTCACAGAGGTTTGCTCTCTCCGTTCCTGGTAGGAAGCGGGCGGCTGTGTCGACATCTTGTCATGAATCGTCGCATTGTGGCTTCCTTCCCGAGGGCAATTAGAAGAGATGAAAGAAGAGGGAGTCAAGACTGTTTGCTGGAAAGTAGGGCTGACTCTGAGCACTTCGTAGATAGAACATCACAAGTAAACTGCATCTCGAGAAAAGATATCGACGGGCTTTCGGGTATACACTATGCAACCCAAATGCAACGTTGTGTGAAATAAACGAAGAACAAATAGGAGGTACACTAAGAGTCCGTGTGATACTGTAGACTCCATTTTGCTACAAAAAACCTTTTCAGAACCCCAAGCTGGACCGCCACTCTCTCGATATATTTCCAGTCAGCCATATCTGAGTCCAAGCTCAAACCAGCTCGACACCGCCGCCTGCCGTTTGAGCTTGCTATCCGACCCGGTCGCCAGGATGGAGCGATGAAGGCGAGCAGGTTGCGGTTCGTCGCCATCCGGAGTTTACCTTGCTGTCGAGGTATTCCGATGGCTCGTTGGCTTCCATCCTGGAAGTTTAACACAGAGAGGTTATCTCTTGACATCCTGTTGTAGGGTAGGTGCCAGGCAAGACGGAGGTGGGATGTCGAGAACATGGCCCTCTGATGCGAGGAACGTCCAAGATCTGTTGCGTGACAGGAACTTGGTCCACACAGGGCAAGGAAGTGGAGGGCGAGTGTGGCTTGAATGCCCATACCAAGGGCGTATGGCCCTGACGAACGTGGGTCCTGGTGCAAGCATTGAGCAGAACGATATATGGTCGAGGCCCAGCAATGGGCAGTTTGAGGTGTGAAGAGATAATGGCGGTGACAAAACCAACAAAGTTCGTCGTGCGTATCCTGTTGGTGTACGTGTTCTGTGCAACCCGGAAGGCATGGGGCCTTTAGACGACCTTACAGTCTTCAAACGAGAGAATGGCGGGATAAAGACCTTCCCGCAGAGATTTGGCCTTCATACCTCGTCAGCTTTCCTTTCATGTCGAAGCCGACGATAAAGCTTACCTCGATATCCGAAAACAAGTCGCAAAAGGCAACTTCACCCAGGCGGATAAGGCCTGCTTGCAATGGTCGCAAACCGGCAAGAAGTGCTCGACCAAGCATGGTGTCATCGACGGTTTTGATACAACCGTCTTCCCAAGCACGACCGGAGTGAGTTGGAGGACCTTGTAGAATCTTCTGTGAAGAGACCAAGGCGAGAAGTTCTCGCCTTTCATTATGAGCTTTCATTCAAGCGAAAAAACAAGAGTAAACGTACCTCAACACAGATCCCTTGCGCCAGTCCAACCTCTATCAACTCCTTTGCCACTAGCTTCCGCAGAAAGGACTTTTACTACGCGACCACTTCAGTATCCAAGATGCGTGAGGTGATTGGAGGAGACAAACAAAGGGACTGTGGCGAGGGTGAGAGCGAGAAGGCAAGAGACGCCATAGTCATTGAGTTTTTGAGAGGCACAATCACGTCGTATGAGGATGATGAGAACAAGAAGCAAGAAGGTTTGCCCTCGACGACGACCACGACTGCGTCCATCGCATTTCGCATTTCGCCTGTCAGCCGAACAACCCCCAGTCGCGCTCAAGAGTTTGTTTCCGGAAGCAGGTTCGATAAGCCGCCAAATGAGAAAAGTCAATGATCGACGAGGAGGAGGAAGAGTGGTGAGAGGCGCTTGGAAGACTGGGCAAAAGCGGCCCGGTCGTGCCTGATTGGGAAGGTCACCCCTATTCCGTCCCTTACACCCGACGACGCGGTCAACCTTTGACGACCATGACCCCGTCCACCTCATCCCAGATTCAGTCCAAACGCTACTGGCATGACTGAAGACTACCCTTTTTCCTGACACATGCGATCCGGACCTGTGTTGTCGCGCTCCCAGCATCCAAACGAATTTCAGCCACCAAAGGCAGCGATTGAGGACGACGGAGAGAGGAGAAAGGCTGAGCGCTGAGGAGCTGAGAAGCGAGAGAGGAAGCTCTGAGAGAAAGCAGCATCTTGTGTGCTCACTGTGTGTTCCGAGAGTCTACGAATCTCTTCAAACGAGCAGGTACGCCCATCATTAGCTATCCGCATGTTCCATACTCACCGTTTTATAACTTCCAGCCCTCTCTTTGTGGATGAGAGCATTCCAGACAGGCCATGGCCAGCGAATGTCAGCCCGGGCCTCTCGACTTCATCTCCATTCAAGTACTATCAACCCCAAACGGGTCGCCGAATGCATAGCGCGAAGGCCCTCGGTCTCGAAGCAATGCAAAAGGTCCTTTGGTGGACCCGCACCCTTTCCGCAGGGAATTCCGGAATCTTTGTTCCCCTCTGGCGAAACAGTCAGCGCGATCCTGCCGAACCATTCGCTCGACGGCATCACATGCTCTGGATCTCTAACTAGCCCTTCTCCTACCCCATCCAAAACGACGTCGGACTCTCGAAAGGAGAAGGCGTTCGCCTTCGCTACCCTCTACTTTATGATCCCAAGACTCCTCACGGACACCCCAGCGCTGCCCAAACCGCACCTGCACCTACCCCCTGGCTTCATTCCCAATCAATCGCTTTTCAAGGGTCTCAACCCCTCGCTCTCGTTCACCTTTGTAATCCCTGCAGACCCGCGATTCTACAAGGAGGGGTCTGGAAAGGGCTACGAAAGTGCCGCTCTCATCCGTTCCTACTCTCCCCCAGGGCGAGGTTGCACCAACGCCGAGCTCAACTGCAGAACCTTCTCCCCCCGTTCCTGAGAGAGAGCTGGGTGACGACGTTGGTGAATGGGAGGCAAGGCAGGCTGGAGGGCGTTGCGACAGTCTTTCATGCTCAGGACCATTACTTCTGGTCTGTCGAAGTAAATCATCCTCCGAGCGTGTGTTAAGACCATCGAAAGCTCACCTCTTGTCAACCACCGTCGCATCGCTCTTGAGGACGACTGGACGGGGCGAAGGGAGAAGGAATCAAGGGCAGTATTGACACGCATTCCTCTTCTCGTCGCACCAGACAGTCTCATCACAATCTCCGAATCCACCAACCTCGTACATCAACCACGATTGTCACGCCAGGTCCTCCGCCGGCAGCGTTCCCTTCGCACTGCTACAAAGCCACCCGCAAGCTCAGTTTTCCCTCTTCCGAGTCGCTGAAAGAGCCTCGCAACTGGATCTGCCACCCTGCGGCTCTCGCTTATTCACGGATCGAGCAGAGCATGAAAGACGGGCGATGGGTTGCGCGTTCATCGATGCTCAGCTGGTGCGTTCTGTTCCGCTTGCAAGGGTGATGCAAAGTAGGGCTGACCGTGACCAATTGGCAGGTAGCGCACGACGGGTAAACAGCATCTCCCAACAGCGATCCACCACATCATATCGGAGCACAGTCAAGAACCCTCTGAACCTAATGCGTGCACCCGGCACGCTGCCTTATCTCATCCACTTCATATACCCTCCCTCACATATGTTGACCCTGTAGTCATTGCTCCCTTGCCTCTGGCATGTTCGTGGAACTGGGAATCGATGTTCTGGTCTCTAGGGACATAAATCATCCAACAGGACGGCGTCTCTGCTATCTGAACATGCCAAGATAGTCGTACATCGTGTTGGAGACGAATCAATCCATCTTTCAAATTTCCTTGAGCTTATGATGAATCATGAAAGACTTCGTTGCGATATCGTCTTTGACGGGCTCGAGAATATCATACCGATTGGCCGACGACCTCGCGCGTATGTTTCATTTGCTGATATCGCAAAGAACTGACTGTTCTTCCGCAAGATGAACAGCGTACCTAGAGTTCATCCCATCGTTTATCCAACGAAGGCTGAGAGAAAGTGAGCCCGGTTACAACTCCCATACTGGTAATAGTATTCAACTACGAGCTCTTCGAAACCCTTGCCAATTTAATCCGATGTTCTTCGTTCATCAGCATTTTTGATCTCTGACTTCCGCCTGCTCGCTGCTCGATCCTCTAATCCGTTTACGAAGCTTGGCATAGATGCATTACTATCGCCGTGTCACACACTAGGAAGATTATAATATTGATGTTTCCAGGAGGGAAGAGCCTCGAGACCGTTGCAGCCTCGAGTCAGTGTAGGAGGTATGGAGCGAGCACAAATCCTACTAGTAGTTGACACAAACGGCGGTCAGACTGCGCGATTGAAAGCCGAACCATTGGCAAACTGAAGGATAACGATGGTGTGGCGAACGATAACTGCTTAGCGCCTATCAATTTATGACGACTATTAACAAATACTCTAACAGCCTGAGGCGTAGAAACATAGAAACGGTACTGTGATCAGGAGGTAGCAAAGGAGAGCAAGCCACGCGGACGAACGCACCATCAACTCGTGTTCAGGATCATTGAAGTCTTGCGTGGCAGGTGAAAACCCAGCGACGACGCACGGAATGGGCGTGCTCCTGTCGTTCTTGGGTAGATGTCCTGGCTCAGCTGGACGAGGGGAAGCCATATCGCTCGTGGCGGCAGCCGACCTTGCACAACGTCAATGCCAAGGCTGACGGCGCGGGGTTGAGGGTCAAGCACGATGAATTTGACACGATCGAGGTGAGAGTATCCGTGGGATGCAAAGACTCGGGCGGTGGTTGGATAAATGACGAGCTTGACCAAGGTATAGGCGATGCTACAAGGAGCCGATAAGCATTCGAGCCAAATCGATAAGGGTAGGACTTACATGGCGGCCCTACACTCGGCTTCTTGCGGTAACCGCCGAACCAGAGAGGGACAGCGAGAAAGACGGCAAGCAGAGTCGATATTGGTGACGAGCGTAGTGGCAGACAAGAGGGTCGGTGGGTTGGAGATCTCGACGGGGCTGATGAGCGCAGGCATGGGCACCTCAGATCCTTGTTGGAAACGAGGGCGGTGGCCTTCGTGAGCCCCCAGATCATCGCACCCAGGACAAAAGCGATCGTGGGCATAAGCCTGACGATCGTCCAATGAAGGCCGTGATCGACTGCTAGAAGCACCATTCGAAGAAGGGATGGGTTGGTGTCTTGAATGGGCCCGAGATGGACGCACATTCAACTCCTGACAGGTCCACCGAGAATGGTGTGCTCAGGGTGGGGGGTGAGACAGGTTGGCTATGAAGAGCCGTCTTGCTCGGCCTCTTCACACGTCCAGCGACCTTCGAGGGATGGTAGTCCATTCCAAAATCCATCAGGCGAATCGTTTCGTCTCTTCCTGTGGTAACTTGTAATCGGGGAACGCCGATGATTCGCCACTTTGCGTTCTTCAGGAGCTGGAGGACCCATGTCACCGGATGAGATATCAAGTTCTGGCGAAGCTGCTATATTCGCCGCACCTATTGATTATCTCGACCAGCACGATCTTGCGGCCGATTCCTGGTCCAACGTCACTGGCCGAGGAGCCGCTCCTGATGGAATTGCCTCCACGCCGGCTGACGGGCGTTCAGGGAAGTCGAAATGGGCGGAGCTAGGGTATGTCTTTGACATCGTTGTCGAACGAGCTTCCTGTGGATGAAGGAGGGAGTGTCGCCAATGTCGAGAATTGAGTCGCTGACTTGGGCCCTACGTCCAGTAAACCCATCACCACCTTTCCTCGTTAGAAGTCCCGAACGCGAATCTGGTGTATTCCAGTGAGACCTTTGTCTTCGGTTGTCTTTGTCGTCTTCCACATCGCCGCCACCGTGTCCTGCACCTGCCTACATACGACCCCTGTGCCGCCAGGGTGTAGATGACTGGATCCAACGGCGAATCAACTTTCTGTAAATTGATGGAACCATTGGTTATCATCGCGGACAGTATGAGGAGCGGCGAGAATGAACATACCTTTCGGATACTGAGAAATACCGGATCGTGTAGGCAGTCCCTTTGCTCTTCTTCGTATGGCCAATGTCGGGCTTGTCCCGAAAGCTCGATTCCTGCTTTGCCCAGTTGATGCCCAATTTCGGGTGAATTGACTAGTCTCGTTGATCCATTCGTCGTGTGCGTGGATGGTGAGGCTGAGGGATGGGTTCGCGAGAGAACTGCTGGAGGGGTGATACCGTGTTGGTGGTAAGCTGGCGCTGGCTGCTTTTTCAAGCGGACGAAGCGAGAAAAAATCTGGCCTGAGCGAGGAGTTAGTGAAAGGAAGGCAATACACAATGGACAGGCTTACCACTGGGGGTTGGTTGGTCACAGACATTGGTGTGTGCGACGCTGAGAGAGACAGGCAAGGCAATGCCGAAGTCGCCAGTGGATGATATCATGCTCTTTCAAGTGTCCTCCGGGTTGAAAACGAGCGACTGAGACCCCAAAGCGTCGGTAGGGAGGTATTCATAGGCCTTGTCCTCTTCGCGAAGCCTTCAAGATTTGCGGGCGCCTACCCTCGAGTCGCCCATCCTAAGCATAGATACGATACGGCGTGAGGACGAGGTGGTCATTTCCTCGCCTTATGATGAAGACAAGAAGGTGGAATGCTTGATGTCGTTCAAGAGGTGGAGGTAGGATGCTTGGAGGTTGAGAAGGAAGTATGAGAAAGTACGGATGGTCTAAATGGTAGAAGTAGACAGTTGATGAGGATGGTCAAGGAGGAGGAAGAGAAGGGGTGGGAGAGCGGGCGGCTGTTGGATGACGGCTGAGCGGCCCGGCAGTGCCTTATTAGGTAGGCTGCCCCCTATTTCCGTCCGTTTGACCCAGGAAAGCCTGAAGAGATGGTGAGTATTGCATTAATCGATGCTAAGCGAGTGCTCTCTGTTGTGGCTATACGGTATTATGAAGCATAGCTAATGATAAATAGCTGCTGCATAGATTCACTGTAAACCGCTCCTCCAAACGGCTATCCAACCCATGCCAACCCAGTCAAGATTGCAGGGTGCACTGACAGATATTGCTCTATACAAACTCTACGAGGCTTTCACGTTCCTGCCTATTATTGACTTTACATCTCTTCCCTCCCTATTATTGACTTTACATCTCTTCCCTCAATGTTCAGGGTTGAGCTGTGAGCGCGATTAATCCATCAGGAGCGGAGTCAAGGCGACGCTTTTGGTAGACGAAAATGATCACATCGGCATCAAATTGTCAAATGGTATCATGGTTTGTCTGTGTTCGTCAGGGTGAAAGAGGAGGATAGCTACAGGTCAGCGTCGCGTTATTGTGTTTAGCGAGTGTATCTCTTGCTCTACTTTCGCAATAATAGCTGAAGACGGCACGTCATTACAATACAGTGCCATGATTTGCTTCAATTTGCATCAATTGTATGAAGCTTTCTATTCGGCTCATTACGACAGCGGGCGGGCATCGTTTACTTTAAACTGGAAGGACGCCAGCCGTTGACTATCTAAGCTCAAGTGCCTCCAGGATGCTAAATCTTTTGTCATTCAATCGAGAAATGATAAATTCCAGTTAAAGCCTTGTCGCGCAATGAGGATATGATGGTCCTCTTCCCATCCTTTGTCAAGAACCAGAAGTATGTGACGAAATTGTTACCCTTGCCCAAATTCGAGGCATCATGACGCTCTCTGTCTCATGTTTTGCTTTGCGTAGCGGAAATGTTATTTCCCGGCTAATTCTTCGTCACCAGCCAGCAAGATGAAACAAATGGCTCTATCCTTACTTCACATATAGAAATATGATGAACGCTTTCTCATCCCCTATCGTTGGCAAGGAATTTGGTCAACGCCAGCCGATTCTCTACCATGTATCAGAAGAAACCCGACATATGCTCTTCCTCTGCCGTACCTTACACTATGACCATTCAACACTACCAATACTTCCGTCACGGTCGATGGCATTATAAGTTCTGGGCCTTTAGTTGAGACAACGCCTGGCCGCACCAGCGACAACACTGAGACTGCGCCGTTCCATGAGTGCGAAGCCGCAGCGAGCACAGTCACCGGCGAGGACGGTCACGTCACGGTTGCGTCGGACGGTGCAGATATCGAGCATATACGGAAAAGTGAAAAAGGCCACACCTGGTACGTACGTACCGTGACAGATTTGTGCCAGTTAATAAGCCCGATGACTATGGTAGGGCAATGGTATCACCGGTGTGACACCGCGACTGGCACTGACGGCCGGGTCTGAGACATCACGCTCAAGATGATGGAAAGCTTGAATAACTTGCAGCTTGAAATTGTGCTCAGCACGACACGTAGCGTAGTTTCAACTTTGAGAAATCTCCAACTGCACGATAATCGGATTGAGCACGAACTGCGGATGAAAAAAATGCAATTTTATCATTAGAACCGCGACTCCCCGAGCGACGGAGCTTGTTGGGTTTCTGACAAAGGGTGGTAGGTGCTGGTAGTACAAGTGTGGGACCGAGGTCCCTGAAGCCCTGGTTGCGCGTAAGCCGAACTATCAAACATAGAACGGGCACCGTTTCCGTCTAAGGGCAGAGCATTAGTTTATGGTATCCCTTTTTGACGGAAAAGCCACGAACTAAGACGAAGATGGAGTGGTTTGCCTAGACGCAATCTCCTGCTTCCTAGTATTAAGACGAATATGAACAAGGGATGCCATTATCTGCTCGGCCAACCCCCGCTGCTGAGAATAGAGCGCCTTGAATGTAGCAGCCTTTTCGCGGTAGTAGGTGCATCGTTGGTCAGAACGAGTGATCTGCCGTTGGAGCTCCTCGATGGTCTTGAACGGTCCTATGGAGTTCCATCGTTTGCGTTTCATGATTGAAGTCACTGGATGCATCAATAGTCGGACACGGCGAAGGTGGAAGACGAGCCGATCGAAGCTCTTGTGGAGGCAAGGTAATCACATCTTCTAAGTGTAGGAGCGTCGGATTCACAAATTCATGACCGTTCATCAGTTCGGAAAAGAATTTGAATGCTGCCATGTCTTGGCTGCCCTTCTCCGTCATAGCTAGATAGAATGTGCAAACCACGTCAAACATGCACGTAAAATGGCAGGGGCTGGCGCACTCACTGTTTGCAGGAATAAAAATAGGAAGATGGCGCGCAGTAGTTTGAGCCTGAGCGTGGGGGCCTGCAAGGACGGCAAGCTCGCTGTTGGAGGTAGTAAGCTGCAGAGGGGTATCGTATGTCGACAACATGGTGGCGGTTGGGTTGTGAAGGTTACGTGTGCGGTTGGAAGAGCAAGTCGGATAAATTTAGTCAACCTTTGCCAACCGTGACCGTCAGGTTATATGGGCGTCCAGCCCTTGTTGTTTGAATACGTGCGAATAGTGACCGGTAGCGGACGTGCTTCCAGAACGATCGCCTGCGCATGTTAGACTTGGAGCTCGCAGGCAACGACGAACAATTGTGACTGTGATCAACTTCCGACTCACCCAGACCTGAATTTATCTCACGGAAACGCAGCCGTAGTATGCTGCGTGATTTCATTCACTGCTTCTAGTAAGTTGGCTGTGGGTTCTGAACCTGAGGCTGCTTCATTCACTGGGGCGCACTAGTCATTAGAAAGAGGTCACTTACTAGTAACAGTTGAGGTATTTCTTCATATGCTTGAGCGCCTTTCGTCCGAATTATCTGAGCAACCGTAAAATTCCGCCTCTTCAGTGCCACCTGCTTGTTAACACTAATAATCGACTGTGGGCGACGCATTCGGAATGTCGGTATGACCTACGTCACAGTCGCAGTCACACCGGCCTGTTCAAGGTTTGAAGGTTCCTAGCAACCGCGTTATTCATGACCATTGTCCCCTTTGGGCGCTATGTGTCCAGGAATCAGACGGCGGCTTAAGCCTGGGCGTAGTGAGGATTCTAGGATCGCTTCCTGGCCCGAATTCCTGCGGCGGAGCTGTTGACTGTTCGAGTGCCGTACCACCACCTCAGGTACTACCTGAAAGTGTTATCCTTTATAAAGAAGTGGACCTTCAGCAGTAGTCAAAGCACCAACTCCCAACTTCCGAAACAAACACTCAACTGTCATGTCCACAAGCTCTGAAAAGCTGAACCTTCATCTGTCCGACAGAAAGGAGGGACGTGATCCTATCGTCTGGGATTCGATGACTATAAAAAGAGGTTAGACAGTTCAAACTTGACGTGGTATTTCTGGTGGACTGACCATTGCTCGTTTCGTTTAGAAGGTGGCCTTCAGTTGGCGGAATCCGAATCGCAAACGCCTAGTCTCAAGAGCGTAGACAAGCATCGCAACCGTCATGCTGAATCGGACAGCCCCGAGACCCTCGACTCCGCAATGGGTCACCACGGTACGCGGAGGGGTGTTCCTACCAGCCACTGTGGCTTGGAACCGTCAAATCCTCCGTCTGCAAGGTCGGGTTACATCACAACGTCAAGAAGCGTCACTATCATCCGGCGGAATCACAGAGAGATGACCAAGGAGGAGATAATCAGGGCAAAAGATGCGATGATACTTGCTCAGCAGCGGAGAATTGAGCGTATGCGACAAAAGATTCGAGACCTGAAGGACCAGCTATATGCAGCGGATCGGGTACAGGCATTGACGATGGATATTCTTGACCTGTCGTTAGAACTTGACATGGAAATTGTCCTGTAGAGTATTAATTATCAAAACATGTTGACCGAAGGTCCCCACTGCTGGCAGCTATAGCTCCATAGAAACGATTGCGTACCTTTCAGAGTTCGTTTCGGACAACTGTGTGTCTGCTGCTGGTGCTAGTTGTCACAAGGCCTTATAATTCCGCCCTGCTGCTTTACCAAGTGCTGTATTCAGACGTGGAGCATTCGGCAAGTGGTTGAAAACTACCTTTACCGCAGATAATCCATCCAAACTTGGTGATGTGACCTCGCACCTGCGATCTAGCGGACTGGTGACCAGAGCTCCCCCTTCATGTACCAATGTCAAGGTCTGCTTTGAACATTCGCCATGGATCCATTGAGAAAATCGAAGTTCGTCACAACTGTACCTCGAGCAGCTTTCCCCGGGCTTCTACAGGGTGAGATTCACAATTCGTGCGATGACGCTATGGGCTGAATGGTCACCGTGTGCTAAATCGTAGCTTCCCTCACTGTCAATGAACAGGAGCGGAAAGGTCTTGAAAACCTACCCAAAGATACCCTGGTCACCATGCTGATTGCCGAAAAGCTGGAGGCTCAGCATTTGCTTCGTTGACAGGCTATGGAACCAAACTCGACGTGAGATGGAAGACATATTTGGAAGACGCTCGAATGAGCCTGAGAAATGCGAATCTGAGATGCACAGTTCCTCGATGTAATCACGTTCGGGGGGGGGGGGGGAGCAAAGCTGAGCAAATAGACCTGAAATTCACATAGTCGACTTGGAATAAACATATCACGATGTCGGAATCTGGTCATGCATGTCGTCGTCCACCACTTGAGACCCCTGAAGGTTGAAACGGGTTGAAACTATGATGAATATAACAGTCGGGATTTAGAAAAACCGTGCTCACCCCATAAAACCTGTCAATCGAGGATAGCAGGCAGAGCTGGAGACGCTAGGTGCGGGGTCATGATGGACTATATGGTGACAGACGACGGAATAGGAAAAGCGAGCTAAGCGTTCAGGGACGCATGCATGATCGGACACGAGGCACCAGGAAAGCGAAAGATACCAGGCCATGCAGCGACGCACAAACGAGCATTAGGAGACCGAATCCGGATTGGGGGTCGCGATAGCATGATATGGCTAAGAATAAGGCTGATAAGTTTGAGATAAATGGCTTAAGAAAACAAAGTTCGAGTACCAGCCCTAGTAACTGCAAGCCCGCAGACTTGAAATGCCAAACCCAAACCCTTTCCTGCGTCGTACGGTAGGTCTTGGCGCATTCCACCCCTTACCCCTCCCACCAATCGCCCCTGACCCGTACCATCACCAAGAGTACCCCGACCGATCACGTCCTAATCCAGCCCACTGAAATCAGCTGGACGTCACTGCTTTCCTTTGCTTCTATGTTCAAATGGGATAGTAGCGGGGGGACGACATGGGTTTGAGGATGATGAGGACGGCGTGTCACACCTCATCGACACATCACGGTGAAAGTCCAGGACTTCACGATCAATAGTGCGGCTTTCTCCCCGTAAATCGGATGAGGGAATGCGCCGGGACCACACCACTCTCTTGGGCTATGCCATATTCATAGGGTAACCTGAGTTGGTTCGTGGATTAGTGTATACATCCAGCAAAAACTTCCAAGAAGTAGCAAGAGGATGAAAGGGGAAGGTGACAATGGAAGAAGGGCGAGTACCACGTACCCAAATGTTGTATATCCTCTCGAATTTTCGCATTTGTTATATGCTCCTAGCAACCTCTAGAAGTTTCCCCGAGTTTCAATCCGCACAGTGCAAGGCCAGAGAAGGAGTCGCATCGAAGGGCTACCGCTCCCACTGCTGCCCCTAAAATCTTTCAGCGGTGCGACCGCCCCTGCTTGAACAGCCTGTACGACTGTGACAGCGATAACTTGTGCCCATCGCTGAATCAGCACTTTTGTTTGACCCTTTCGAGGGTGCACCATCTGATGCAAAGTTTAAGGGCACGAGGAGGGATGAAAGTCCTTCGTTCGTATCCTCGTCCACTACCAGCGTGTTGGAACCAGTTGCACGGTGGGGGCGGTGTGATATTCATACAAAATATGTGATGTCGACCTCGAGGAGAAGACTGGGAGGTGTGGAGGCGCGATCAAAAGCAAGTGTTGAGCAAGGGAGAAGATGGCATGCGTTGAAAATGAAGGGTATCTTTGAGGAGATAGCCTGAGGGTTGTCAATAGTTTGCGTGAGACCAAACACCAGATTATGGAGGGGGGAAGTGGAAGGTTGACGAGATCGACCGGAAGAGTAACCTCGGAGCTCGGCATAGTATAATAGATGCCACAAAGATAGGACTGTGAATCCTATTTTCCTACTACAGAGTTGGATGAAGACGCAGGATTCAAGTTCGTCCGTCGAGGTGGGAGTCATGAAGGGAGTTTGAAGCTTGAGGAATGATTTCGGAGTCTGAATGCCGAGAGGCGAACCAGCGGACCTGCCTAGTTTAAGCTCCGACGCACAAATCGAAACTACTCCGACTCTTTACCGCGTGTCGGACTCTGAGAGTAGTAGTAGTAGTAGTAGTAATACTACTAGTCCTAGTAGAAGTAGTAGTACGACACTCAGCCTCAGGCTCTGGGCAAATATCTTCTGGGGTTTAAACGGTATAAATTGATCTTCTCTGGAGTCTAATACGTTTCCGAGTTTCTCGGCAAGAACTTAATCGATAATTGAAGCATCGGGTTTGTACTACTACTAGCACTCGTCACGATACACACTATACCTTTATGCACAGAACATGCAGCCTGAGATAGCCTGGGCCTGTCTATCCTTCAGATCGTCTACTTTTGTTACGGATATTCAACCAATGCATCCATGAATTTTCGTAGATAAGCATCATCTAATCACCTACTTCAAACCACTACTAGTACTACTGCACTGGCGTCAATTGTACCTGACCGACGTGGTGTTGTGTATAGTGGCGATAAATGCCAGATGAAGGTGTACAATCTGAGCACAGCAATCCTGCAAGTACTCTCTATACTAGTACACAGATTTGTGAATCATCTATACTAATTGACTGTGGTAGATCAGCGGGGTAGATTGGCAAGAAGACTCTGAAGTCGACGTTCGCGGTCCCAAGCTCAGATGACATGGAAGAGTGCAGTGCATTCGTCACTGAAAGTGAGAGAGGCACGTCAGTACTATGGTTCTGGGTCCCACCACGGCAAGACCTTTGACTTGGATGTCCAGGCAATAGCCTGAGCTCCTCTGTGCGAGAGAGCAACGCCCTGGGCGTCATGAAAGCCGGGTCTTGTCCCATGCTTCCGCCGAAGCACTCTTCATGATGAGAAGAGCTAAATTTAATGCGAAGGGGCGCATCCCAAGCAATACGACTCCAGCGGTAGCCACCACTCTGTGGCGAAGAGAGCGAGGGGTTATGGAGCCAACTGCTGGCAGGATTCGTCGGATTGCCTACTGCTTAGTTTTGATGAGCCAGTATTACGCTGGTTGTTAGAAACAGAGATCGCACCTGTATTTGATGAAAAGATATGGTAGAGACTGAAGCTAAGGTCTTCCGACACTGCAAGAAGACCGTCGCTGTACACGACTAGAGCAGTGATGTGTCTGGTGGTGCTTGATGTTGTCGAGTGACAGGTCTCAAGTTTCGATTGGCCAGCGTTGTACATTTGGCTGAATCTGTTGAAGGTTTCTGCCTCAGAAGCGAATTTAGATCGTCCTAGCTATCTATCACAGGCGTGACTGCGACCGTGACTGCTGATATAGTCCCACGTCGGAGTCACGGTCATCTCACTTGGAGGCGGTTGTCATGAAATGCTTCAATGGAATCAACACGAAGCGCAGCTATTGCGCAGTGCCTGTTCGAGCGGTCATGTCGGACGGCGGCGGCGGCGGCAGTGGTGACGCCCCACGACGATTCTTGAGAGGATGACGATGAACCTTCAATAAACTTAGCGTATTTCCTATCGCCGTTCGTATCACTCGCTCGGATGGTTCAAGTTGACTCGGAAGTGAACACCCTCTTGACTCAGCCTCGGCCTTCGATGACGTCACGGTCCCTCTAGTACTAGCAGAATAGTGTTTCCTCTTTAGGTTGCTCGATTCCCCGTTTCGTAAGATTGATCGCAGGCAGGCTGCGGCCACTGCCAGCCTTGGTGGTCACGGTTGCTCAGGCTCCTCGTAGTCTACTATCTCCCTGTTTTCGAGCCACCGGCATTTCCTCATAGAAAATCTCTCTGGTCTCCTTGCCTCTGAGCTGGTTCAGTCGGAATTTTGAATCAAGATTGGAATACCAAATCACTACCGTGACGGCATTGCCAGAGGCATTTCCTGCTCGAACCATTCGCTCGGATAGCTTATGCAGCCTCTTTCTCCCCCCAGGCCTTCCAAAGAGCTTCTGGCCAACGCAAACCGCTCCACTAGTCATATACACGATCCATTATAAATCGCGGAGCGCTTTACTATGCAAGTTTGCCTCAACCTGAACTTGAAGCTTCTGATTGTCGTTGCGATGTCCTCAGTCCATTCAATTATTTCTACTAAAATTCAAGAAGTACGGGACCATCATCCAGAGCTTGATTATTTGGACCTGATTACGCAGATGAATGTCTCTATGCTTGCTCGAAGCGCCGTACAAAGAGTTCCTCAGTAACATACCCGGGTCGTCCCCTGAGGGTGAAGCTGCGATGAAGAGAGCCATCACGACAACCTATGAGTTAATCTTCTTCAGAATCACTATCGCGGTTACAGTCGTCACCGCTTGGAGGATCGTCTTCATCTCGCCTGAATACCCAATCCTCCTCCCCTGCTTCAGCTAGATCTGCGTAAGAGGCTTGGTCGGCAGAATTGGAATGAGGTTCAACCTGAAAGGAGCGTTCAAACCCGAAGAAATGTGAACTAGATTTAATCTTGACACTTACATCTTGATTTTCTGCTCCCGCAGATGGAGCAGGAGGTAGAGTAGAGCTGCCAGGCGTATCAGGGGACCCAGACTGGCGAGGGTATGACGGTCAAATCCGTGAAAAGGCAATGAGGACATGTCACGTACATTTGTAGCTGGAGGTGGCTCCACCGTGGAACTTTGGCTTGGAGATGCTGCTGCTGACTGAGGCATCCCGTTCGGGGGGCGCTGTAGATCGCCAGCAAGAAAACCAACCGGCGTTAAAACAGACAGTAGGCTTGACGAGTGGGTGTACGCATGGCCAACAGCATAACCCCACTGATATCTCATATACATATCTCTGTCCGGAAAGCTGAAGTGAAATGCGGATTAGTAGAGCTCACGGCTTTCAGCATGGGGACGGACGTACGGGTTTACGAAGTAGGACGGAAAGTCCTCCGAATCCTGTGCTATAGTAGACGCACTTTCATAGAGCTGGAGGCTCTCCTCCGAGAATCGAGGGGCAACATAGCAGCCTCTGACGACGTCAGATGGATCCAAAAAACCGAAAGCATCGTTGTCGGTTACAGGAGGAAATGACAGAAGATCAAGACCATAGGAGCTGGCGCTCTTCGTCTCCCAGCGAAACCATCTTACCCACAGAAAATACATTCGTTCTGGGCGCGGGTCCTTGGCTTCCTTCATGTACAGAACATTGGCGTGAAAGATTCCTTGTATTTTGGCGTAAAGGAACGGATGGGCTCCTGCAATGTTCGGGTAGGATGGATTGAGGACCATGACAGTGTTCTTGGACCCAGATGCACGAACAAGGTCCTCTTCTTCTCGACAGTCGTAGGTTGTGTAGCCGAGGTGCACCGTTTTGTGCTCGTAGATGCGGCTGCTTCGTAAAGATACGAAGGTCCAGTCCCCAGGCTCATCGAGAGTAGGGTTATGAGTCTTTGTGTCTCGACGCTGGAAAACCTCTTTTAAGCGAGGCAGAAGATGCTTCTGCAAGTCTGGAATAAAGTTCTGTTTAAGGATCAGATAACCTTCAGATGATATTCTCATTGGAAACGCACCAAAAGAGCTGGATCATATCCGTTATCTGGTTGGGGGACGTAGTCGGTAGTTGACTTGAATGTGCTCTGTGATTCGGCAATCCTGTACTGCAACGAACTTGGAGTTCCATCAAATCTGTCTGGCTCCCGCATATCGGAAGGGACGACAGTCGCACTCTTCGTTTGGGTTTGCTGGGCGATCTTTCGAAGGTTGGCCCTGCGCCGCTCAATCCGTGCGAGCTGAAGTCAGTACGTCTTCTTGTCGGTTCGAAGGTACCACGATTTAGGGAATTTGTGTTCTAACTCGCCCTTAATGAGTGCGGGAGTCAGTTTTTTAAACTAGGGAACGAAAGGTAAGCTACTCACCCGTTCTGAACTGTAAGAGTCAGTGGTACCAAACGAGCGAATTGTTGAAGCATAATCGGCCAATGCGTGATACTTGTAGGTGTTCAGGTTGAACGTTTTGGTCAACCTCCCTTTCACAAATGTCTTTGGAGGAGGTCCCAAGGTCCCGATCGGCGCTGCGGATGCCGGGGGTTGGTCGGGCGTCAACATCTCTTCGGAGCTCGAGGGACGGGCTTCCACGGGCCCAGCAGGTGGAGGATTCGAGCTATCACCGTCTTTCGCAGCCTTATTAACCCTTCTAAGACGAGCCGTATATTCTTTCGATGTCTCAGTAGTCTGATATGCGCTGCAGGTGATTTCTGTAAAAATGTTGAACTGGCGTGCAAGTATCACCGTTGTGGACTCCAGAAGTTGCAGCGTATCTTCGGTATGTAGGCGAAGCTTAGCCAGCGCGTGCCACTCAGCACAGATGGCAAGGAGATGGCAGACAACACTATTGTGTGGTTCGGGAAGGAGGTTATCGAAGGCGGGGAGTGCGCACTACAGCGACGTGAGTACCATGACAAGAACCACAAAGGGGAAACATCTCACCTGAAGCAGGTTTTCATAGTCTCGAGCACCCAAACGCTTCTGTTCTGAAGCGTTTGAGTTGAACTTACGAACCGCGTCGGAGCCAAAAGCAGGCATTTGGCGATATCTACAAGGTAGGTTAGCACAAAGTCATTCATTAGTCTGGCCACACACCTGCGATCTAGCTCGTGTATGGTTGTTGATTTTTCTGTGCGATCGTGAGCCTCCAAAATACGGATAAGGTGAATAAACAGGGCCTTCCAAACACCGAGTTCAAATTCATGCATAAGATCCACGACCAAGCTGGAGAACACGTCGAACCCCAAATGAGATAATCTCGAAAACGCGTTCTGGAGACAAAAAACCTTGTTAATCACTTATCCTCAAGATAGAGATGGATTCTGACCTCTATTGGAAGCATTGAACTCTCCTTTAAAAGGTCTTCGACGTGGTCACTACCCACAGCGTACCCCTCGTCGACGATCTTTGTGATCGCAGTCTTCACCAGTTGCTGCCGAGCTAGGTCATCACTTCGAGGTTGCAAGCTTCGCAGGTCGTCTTGCGTTCCCATTTGGTGCAGTTGGCACTTCTTTGTCAGGCACCGAGGGCAAGGTCTTTGGCCAAGCGATCGGATAGTACCAACGAGAGCTCTGGAGCTTTGTTAGTTATTTATCACCTGCTGGCAGTTGGAGGGTAGTGCACTTCTCTGGATAATCGGCCGAATACGTAAAGATCCAAGGGAAGAAGAGCCTTGTGACGTTGTCGGGGCATACAATCCGGATTCCATGTTCCATAGCGTGCGCTAATTGATCGTCGAGGAGTGCATCCCACTGCCTATGGAACATTTGTCGATTGCAATATGTCACAAGGTCCTGCGATGGACCATGACCTTTGCTATCAGGCTTCAATTTGCTTTCTGAAAAATACCAGTCCTTGAACGAATCTGGAAGCTACGATCGAGCGTCAGGATCTTGTCACAACAATCAGAAGGAGGAAAGGACCTCACCATCTCGAAATAGGCGATGTGGCTACACAGGTTGGCGGAAGGCTTTGCCCTCAGGTACTTGGAATCGTTCCCGAAGAACAAGTAGCAGGGCCAAAGCTTTGCGGTTCCGAAGTTGGCCAGCAGCGTTGCGTCAGACCAGAACATCAGAGCGACCACAACTCGCTCCAACCCTACATCGCTTGGGTTGCTCAGCGAGATCCTCCCAACCCTCTCTTGCACCCTAATGAACTCGTTTGATGTGTATAACTCCCCATAGATCCGAATGGGCTCCCTCTGAAGACAGGGCTGCCACATATGTTCGTAAGGTTGATAGTGTCGTTTGGTGAACTCCTCTGGGTCCGTAAATTGCTCCTGAATGACTGACACAATTGAACGATGATGGAGTATGCCTGCTTTGAAAGTTTTAACGCGTCGTCCTTGGCCCCTATTAGGAAAGGGCACTTCCAGCTTTACTTCAGTGGTACTCCAGCCAAAGCCGGTATCGTCCACCAAGAGCGGACGATGGTCACTTGGAGAAGCGGCGATGGAAGGCAATGTAATGTTGTTGGGGAGAATCCGATGGATTCGATCCCAACTGGTACTGCAGATGTCCTCCTGCTTGAAATCCGGATGTGAGAGAATTTTGAGGAGCTCTCCAAACCGCTCCTTCGAATTAACGACGCCTTTACTCCAATACCAATTTCCCAAGGCAAATGAGCTCCAGTTAGGATAAGGATAGTAAGATGGCACGCTTGCGATGGAGGGACTAAAAATCTGGGAGCTCATGGCAGAGTCCTGCGCCACCTGATCCTGGGACGGTGTGTGATGGTCTGAGCCCTCTCTAGTACCAGTGCTCGTTATGAGTTGTGGATTGAGGTCTGGATCGTGCAGGGGCTTCTCGGAGCTCAAGAACCGCTTGAAGAGCCCCAGTTTGTCCCTCTTCGTAGTGTAACGAGTGTTCAAATCGAGAGGCAACCCCAGTGGGTGGAGGCTCAGAGAATGGCTGCTATTGGGGTCTGCGGACGAATTCGCTTCTGTTGAGCGAGTCTAGCAAGACGATTCCCAAAAAATGGCGTTATTACTATCTCATGTCAAATGGAATCAAGCCACCTACAGAGTTGTAGGCCACCGTGTTCGAGCTGCCACTGCCGCTAGGTTCTGGATCGAATGTCGAGCTAGGTTCAATATCAGGCAGGTCCTGCATTTCGGTGTCCTGATCGGCAAAGGCAGTTTGGCTGAACGTCGACACGGCCTGCGACGAAAGCCAATGAGTTAATCTTTCGAAGCCTGTGCTGGTTGGAAAAGAGTCTTTACCTTGTCGGCAATTGTTGCAAGTATGTGCTTCTGAGAGCTGGGGCTTGATCCAAGTCGTGGGCGCTTTCGATTGGAGTTCAAATTTGACGCATACTTTGGATTTGCAACCTTCCAATAGTCCCTAGCGTCCGAAAGGAGCTCTTTGATAGAGCGTTTACCAGGGTGACATTTTTTCTTTTGGTGCGTGAACAGCCCAGCCGTGTTACAGAATGTTTTACCACATTCTTCGCATTCCACAACTTGCTCCATCTTGGTGAAGCCTGAGTCTGTCGGAGCCCCAACTGAGCGTTGTGAGCTTTGGGGAGGATCGGGAGCAAGTTCTAGTTGATCAGAGTTCGTCAAAGGATCTCTTTTATAGAACACGTTCAAGTTAGTGCCACAAGGCTTTAGTAACTCTCTGGCTTTGCATGTCAAGCCAACCGGAGTCAGCCTGTGACATATGCGTCTGTCCCGCGCAACCGTCACGACTGCGTCAAACCCTCGGAATCGTAAATTGTTCTGACTCCTACGCCCGGAGATACATTCCACTAGTAAGTAGTACCCCTAGCTCTGACGCCTTTTGACTCACTAGTATGTCACCCCCGCAGCCCGCATCTGAGTGGCCAGAAGGACTGTGAGGCAAGATCAAAGGCTTTGGACCCCCACGCAGCGACGAGGCTGGGGGGAAAGTGTTGCGGGTTAACGTTGAATTGGCTAATGAAAAGGCTGCGGTTCGTGCTAAAGACCCGGGCGTCCTGAGAGACAGTGATAGCGGTCAGGGTAGTAAAATACCTGCTATCTGTTGTGAACCGCAATGCACCTCGGTATAAGCGTGAAACTGTATCAGCTTTTTATGGATGATCGCTCAGAAGCCTGAGAGCTCCAAATCGGCGGTTTGAGTGTGACGCTGGTTGAAATGGAAAGAGCCATATGATAGCAATAAGATCTCACAACACTTGGAAAAATGCGATGGAGGAGATTCAAACCAACGTGCCCCGTACGGGCGAACCGAACGGAGGATATAAAAGTAAGCGAAAAGACCAAAAAGCGAAGGAAGGCCTGAACGAAGGAACGGGAAGTATCAGGGTCATGATATACATTTGGCTTGTTATGTTCCAGACAGGTAGATAGCATCCTCCACTTGACCAGGTCTAGTTCTCAAGTGAGAGTGTCACGGTCTGTCCAAGAGAACCTGGTGCTTGGAGGCCGATCTGGGTTGTTCGATGGGAGGCGCTCAATAACCTATTGACGGTGAGGCAGCCGGAACCTAGAGCTTGAAAGGGGTGATGCCAGTGGAGGACGGAGGAAAGAACGATATGCGAGACATAGATCGTAGTAGTACTACTAGTAGTCGAGGTGAGAAATGAAACTGGTGCATCCGAGTCGAGGACGACGTTGAAGTCCTGTTTGCCGTAATAAGCGTAAGCGAGGCTTCTTCGGCGACGCAATCACTGGTGTGCTAGTACAGCTGTGTGCAAAATGATAGACCCGTTTCAACGAAATCCGCCTTTCTGATCTTTTTTACATTTGGAGCGCACGACGGCAGGGACAAATAGCAGGGCCCACTGCGACCATACCGGCTATGGCAAGCGGACCCTCAGACGCTGTGCCTCCTGCTCCGACTTGCGACAAGAATGGAAATTTCGGAGGCTATCTGCTATTTGTCACTGCCGTTACCAGCCCCAAAGCCAAACAAAATCACGAAGACGGATTTCTTGAAAACGGGTCTATCGTTTTGCAAGCAGTTGTAGAATAGAGACGGCGAGATGCTGAAATATCTTGCCGTGTCTGGGTGCTTGCAGTGACTGACGAATTCGGGTCATTAATACTTGAACTCTTTGCCGATGAACGAAATTTCGCGTCACCCAAACTTTGTGCCTCGAAACAGGGAAAATCAAGTCAACAAGACGTGGGGTTTCAGGTTCACAAGATGTGAATGATTATAGTAAGCAGAACTTTACAAAGGAGAGCAGAAAGAGTTCGAGCACGAATACGATACAACAAGAGGAGAAAGAAGTCAGCGCAGAACTGGGAGACGATGAATGCAAACGGGGGGGACAAGCAAAAACAGCGGGACTCCTTGATCCTCGTCATCAGCTACTTCTTCATTGTCATTGGCAGCAGCAGCACTGTCGTCGTTGTCGTCAGCGGCAGTAGCTTCTGCGGCTTCCCGCTCGTTGTCCGAGTCGGTCGCCAGGTGATAGACAAGCATCATTAGGAAGACTGGCAGGACGAAAGCAGGTGAAGGACGCTCCTTGAGAGATTTGTGAACCTTCTTTCGCCCACCAGGGGAAACGTTCTCCTTCCCTCCAGCCTGTTTAGCCTGCCAGCGGGGCCTTGTTGGGGGCAGAGGAGCGCTGAAGAGTCGTCACTGAAGGAACCTTCAGCATGATCTTGACCGCAATCGTTGTTGTTGTTGTTGTTGTTGGAGCATGAGACGACGAGCCATCCTCGCCGTCGGAGTTGACCGCGATCGCGCGCTTCTGAAGCTAGATGTGGTGTATTAGCAAGGGCGTGCACCCAAAAGACGATAACAGATGCCTTTTGCTTTGGTGACATAAGTATCGACGCGTCCTGCTTTTTGATATGCGAAGCGTAGGCAGCAAGGAGGACATCCTTTGTGGAGAAAAGCTGTAGATCTTCTTGGTGTTGCAGTCGATGGCGAGCTTGTTGGTGGTGAGGGCACCAGTCTTGTCAGAGCAGACGACGGTGACACTAACCTTTCGATAACTGATGCGGGTGACGATAGCCTTGTCCTTGGCAGGCTGCCACTAATGGCAAGTGGCGGAGAGGATAGGGGGCGTGCCAATAGGGTCGCTGATCAGGAGGACAAGGGTGTTGTCCAAACGAGGATGGTATTAGTAGTGGAAGCTAGAACAGAAGATGAAGATCTTGGCAAGGACGAACATGCCAACAGCGGTAAGGTTGACAGATCCAATTTGGGCGAGAATCTAGCTGGCACGACCAAAGGTGTTGGCACCAGTCCAGATTGATGAGTTTCACGTCAACGACAAGGTCTGAGTGACAAGGCTCATGAGCACCAAGAACCCAACAACAAAACGAAAATGCGACTCACCTGGAGTGGTGACCATATCGTAGTGGCTTATTTCTCGGTGTGTCACCATGTAGCTTAACATGCTGGCGGGTCTATAGGCACCTTCAGGGACGTATGGAAGATGAAATGGTGAAACTACGGCTGACCTTCTGATCAAGACCCAAGCAAAATGTTCGTCCCTCTTCCAAATCAAACTCAACCGTAGTGAAGCTCAGAAGGCCCAACCTACAGAGCCCCAGCATCAATGCTTGCATGATCAGTGAGTTAAATTGAACCCAAGGTCCATTCTCGCACGATCAAGCGTACCTGTCCGAATTTCTGAAGCTTGATGCATCTGACGACGGGCTCCTGTGAAAGCGATTGAGGACGTTGGTCGTTGAATTGGATGCCCGGTCAGCGGATAGGGATGCAAGGCTACCGAGAGGTGTATGGAGGGTTATGCCACTCGGAGTTGTCATCTGGCGACGCAAAAGGACGTGTCTCAATTGCAATAATGAAACTATTAGAAAAATCAAACGTACAGAGTGGGTTCCTCCTCATCACCTCTGCCTCTTGTCTCCGACCACCGTTGGATATCAACAGTGCGCGTTCCCCATTATCTCTTACTCGTCTTGACGATCGGGGTGGCGAAACCACCTTGGGTGGTCAGATACGATCTCTGTTGCATGTGGATCGTTCGAGATAACGTATCTAAACGTCCTGGGTTAGTATCAACAACAGCAAGACCAAAGTGGATGTAGACTGGCAGCGGTTCGCTGGCAAAAGATGGTTGCGGGTAAAGAGGCGTCGTGGGACAATCCGCCTGGCTGGTTTCTGAATTGATCACCACGAGGCTTCAAGTTCGTTCAACGAGACACCTTCCGAAGTCAAATGAATGATAACAAGCCGCTGCTTGATTGTGAAGGGACGACTGTTCAGGTAAGGACCGAGAAAAATAGGGGAAACGACCACAACTCACCATTTCGCCCGCATTTAAGGAAGGAGGATTGAACCGTCAATGACGGAGCACTGGGACCGTATGTAGGGAAGATTGTTCGACAATGAAAGTGTCAGGCGCATTCACAGGCCATACAGCTGCTCCGAGGGCCTCGAGTAGCCGACCTTTCGTCAGACGTCAGAGGGACGTAAGGCTACGTTTGGTGGTTAAGCAAAAGCCGCCGTGTCGTGTTGGCGGGCAATGTTTTAATGCGAACGTCTCGGAGTTCCGCAAGTGAGATGGCAAACAAAACAGAGCTCACCTGGGCCCAACCATGCCAACCGTTGCGATAAGACTCACTATATGAGTGGCAAGTACTGCGTGAATATCCCCTTTAACAAGAGGGGAAAATAAAAGGGTTGGTCCCGACTCCCATGCCCATAAATGTCGAACTTGGGGGGTCGAGGTTGGAGTGAAATTGCGCCCAGATCCCTCAGCTATATGAAATTTGGCTCATTTGACCCTGAGCCCGACCGCAACTACGGAATATAAGAGACTGTATAAGGGAGAAGGTCGGCGACAACAATCACACGTCTGAAAGCAAGAATGTACTGCATGGAGCTTGGTTTGAGGACGATCCGAAGGCTGCAGAGCCGCTCTCCGCGACCCAGAGAGCTGATCAAGAGAATGTATTTGGGGTCCTACTATTGATATGCTGTGAATGTAACGAGAATGTACTGTGATGCGGCCAAAGTCCTACGTCGAAACATATTAGGGACAGGTACTATCATCAAGCTTAAGGGTATCGCTTCTGCGAACCAAGCTCCTCCAATTCAAGGAGAAGGTCAAAGTCTGGAAGCGTTGTTGCAGAAGCGTTCCCTGCCCGGAAGCGGGCTTCTCGGCGAGCAACTTCGGAACGTCGAATCTCCAAAAGCCGGTAGATGGGCTTGCGCAGTGACTGGTGGTTGGACCTAACTGGCACCCTGTCTCGCACCTGAAATTTATTCAGCATTTGCTCATGAAACATTAAGCATGGATTCACCACTCACCCACCAAGCCGCCTTTTTGAGCCTTACGGAGAACTGAAACTGTTCGCTCTTGGCAATCTCACCTACGTTCAGAGGAACGGAGCAAGACATTACGTCGAACTTGCGAGCCACAGCCGTAACGGCCGCCTTTCAGTGCCACTACAAGTTAGTTGCTGTCGGAAATTGCTAGAAATACAAGCAATAGTGCATACCTTGATTTGCGAGAACAGCCAGTCGTCTGACTGAAGACCCATAGCACGTTGAACGCTGGCGACTTCTTTGTTATAGTCACGTTGAGGAGCGCTCTCGTCGGCGAACGTCCCAGCCTACGACCGATGTCAGCACTAAGGTTAATCAAGAGGCAGAGAGGCCATACCTCAGTGTCGCAATCGGACGGGTGACTGGATGATAGCGTCGTTGAGGGGCGTGACATGACGTCGACAGCACTGTACTGACAATTTGAGGAAGAGGTTGGAGTGACCACTGAAATGCATGCTCGTACTTGAGTAACTCGAGCAACAGGAGATAATGTACCAGTGTTCCATTGCCGCTGCGGTGACACAGCAGGTTAGCCTGCATGAGCACCCACCACCGCCTAGCGTGTCCGAGCCAAGTCATAGCGCAGCCCGCAAGTCCCTGCGGCGTCGTAGCCTCGGGCCGCTCAGGGTTTAGGGTGCTTGTAGGAGGGAGTGTGGAAACGACGTGCACAAGTTGGTAACACACACCTGCAAGCTAGGAGTCAAACACCTGACTGAAACGAGGGATTCCTTCAATGATGCCATTCTCGAACAACAGTTTTCGTATGCTTGGAAGGGCAAACTGACAAATAGTATTATCGCGAAGAAAGATAGCCTACAATAAGGCAATCTCTCTTGAAACATTTCGAGGTAATCTGGCGAAGGATCCCTGTCAAGGTCAACGAGAATGCGATAGATCACGATCAAGAACAAACGGGTTCAAGAAGAAAACTTTGGCTTGGTCCGAGCTTCCAGCGTGAAGGGGAGTCAACCCGCTTTCGAGGTCTTGAGCTTCCAAGTTCTCTTTGGAGAACTTCGGAACAAGATGACAGTCCCGTACAACGGTTTTGGGATCGACGAAACCAAAGGAGTTGGGATCCGAAAGGGGTGGAAGAGAAAGAAGGTCAAGTCCTTCAGATCCCATACTCCTACCCTTGGTAGTGAGCCATCGGACCCATAAAAACTCTATTCGCTCGTCCTT
The DNA here is from genome assembly GCA_020736565.1 of Coprinopsis sp. MPI-PUGE-AT-0042. NCBI lineage: Eukaryota > Fungi > Basidiomycota > Agaricomycetes > Agaricales > Psathyrellaceae > Coprinopsis > Coprinopsis sp. MPI-PUGE-AT-0042. The sequence goes on along the minus strand of JAHBOF010000070.1, from coordinate 30,286 downwards.
GGCTACACCGCCGTCATGACCGCTTGTTCCGAGAGCAGCGTCCCCATGGAAGATGCCTTCAACTCTTGCATATTGAATGGGGTGAGCACCTGAACTCGTGGAGCCTGCACAAGATGAGTCGAGAACGGCGACGTTAGCCTTAGAGCCTACGGCCCTGATTACACGTTGATCTTGTCCAGCCGATCCCGAAAGAAGTAACACCTTATGAGAATGGATCAGATTATTGAGGAGGGATATGGGAGCCCTGCTGGAGAAGTTGACGCTATTCCTTAGTACATGCACGGACGGCCTTGTTCGACTTTGGAGCCGTGTGAGAAGGTGTTGGTATAAACGCTGACAAAATTCCTAAAAAAAAAACAGCGACGTCAGAATCTTCAGGATGAGAAAAGCGAGAGAATATTATCACCTTCTTTATGATTGTCGATGCCATGGACAGGCTTGTGAGGGAGCGACCGTGACATGAGCCAACACAGCCAACCGATCCTAGAGAGAGCACCACAGTAGGAGAAACCTCCGCCGTATGTTTACTTCGGAGTAAAACAAGGCTGGACGTAGGGCATGAAACAACGGGTGCCCGATGTCTCGAGCTGGCCTGGGGTCCGCTAGTACGACGAGTCGGAGTCGCTGGTAGTATGTCGGTCAAACCTGAACTTGAATGGCCGATCGCTGGTTAATATACATCTCTAGAGCAAGAGTGTACTTGTTGGGCGTACTGTATGTTCAATTCGACACGAGTCATGTTCAACTTAGGTGCTGGAGTTCTGGAGTGGTTGTTCCTATTTTCGGGTGGTAGGAGCCTGAGTAGTGGTAGTAGTAGAAGTACGAGTGTGAACGTTCGAATCACGCTGACTTATGACTGATCAACAAAGCACAGACAAACGAGCTCGGTGGACCGGCCCGTTCGCCCCATCATGTTAACCCCTGATATCAATATCATATGCGTGAGTGACCAATGGTCTGCTTCAGATTGAAATACTTTCATAGGGGGAGTCCGACTGATACCCTCAGGTAGGTAGCGTTACGGATAATAGTAATACATAGCATGTCGCACAAAAATGGTGCAGCTACCGTTCCGAATGTGACTAGCTTCAACGGAAGCACCATGCTACTGTGACAACGACTACTAGTCACGGTAGTACTGCTCAACTTGTCTGAGCTCCATAAGCATATCAAATAGTAGGATGATAGCGCAGGCCAAGACGAAGAATTGAAACGCCTTGATTGCCAGGTATTCAACGACTCGAAACATCGTAAGCGTAGCCCAGTAGATCCAAGTAAATCGCCTGCCTCGACCTCCCGTGATTCCCACTCGAACCTTGCTTCTGGGTTCCAACCCCTCGATACTCGCGATCTGGCAAACGCACTCGTGAGACACAACGTCCTTCGTCTCCTCCTCTTCCGGCTGAACCTGAAGGCTCAGTGCATCTGGCAAGTCCAAAGGTTTCTCTCCTTCAAGCACAGCTTCCGCCGCTTTCCAGCCTGAGATACTCTCAGGCTGCACGTTCCCGTCCATGATGCTTGAAATCGACTCTGCAACCTGAGGGTAGGCGGCTGATAGCATGCGTTGGGCGTAATTGACTCTGATCAATCGCCGAATAGAAGATGCGGTTACGGTGGCGGTGGCAGGAGCAGGTTGAAGACCAGATGCAGTGGCCATGGTCTCAGTGCTCAATAGCGGGAGTACAAGGCTTTGGGAGGAGTCCGGGACTTCATTCTTGATGCCGATGTCCATGTCTTCCAACTCGTCGTCAGAACCCATGAGCTGCGAGCACGTCGGCTTGGGATGGCCTTTGAGTGGGTCTTTACAGTGTGGGCAGCATGGAGATTTGCGAGCCTTTCCGACACTGACAGGTCCACCGGCGCTCACTGGCACTGGCAATGTTGCAGTCGATATGGCTCCAATCATGTGTTGCAGTTGAGAAGGCATAAGCGCCGTCCGCTCGATTCAGATCCTTGTCTTTTTCCTGCCAATAATATCAGTCAGCATTAGAATCATATTGGCACACGCCTGGTGTTCAAAACAAAGATGCTAAATGCTCCATACCTGAATTGAAACTCGGAAAACGTCGGCGGTCACTGGCAGAGCTGGCAGTGTTCTCCTGGGTCCCAGGAGGTTGGTTTTGTTGCCGCAACGCTAGAAATAAGGTAAAACGCTCTCTTATAACGTGTTACCACTGGCGGCGCCTACTGGGAGAGCCTGAGGTCGGTACCAGAACGACGATCTGAGTCAAACTACGCCGCACTGCGACTATTATGATTGCATGATCATACCGTGATAACTACGGCCGCAAGAACTGTGAGTCAAGGCTAGAAACGATGACCACTGTCACGGTAACACCTGTGATAGCCTGTATCCTTAACTCCATTGTGTAGCCTCAAGAATCCTCCCATTTCGAAGCCGCAGCCTGCAAAGTCGCTGCGCTCGCATTGGCCCGAATCACATCTGGATTTTGCCACGGGTTGGGCGCTAAGACAAAATATGATGTCCGATACCGTGACTGGATCTGCGAATTCTCTTTTCAGAGAAGAAGTTGTTACCACTAAAACAATATCAAATTGAAGTCAGCGTAGCTAGCTCGAATACAATCCAAACAGCTACAACTTGTGGCGAAGCATTGTACCAAGGTATCAAACCAGGTACTCTACCAGTGGTACTAAGTAGTACGAGTACGATGAACAGTCAATCTTTCAAGTATACTACCGTGACAGTATCAAACTGAGTATCCTAAGAGAGAGTTTGCTGACAATACATCCAGTGACGGTCAGCGATATTTGATTTAATGAAGCCCAAATGACAGAAATGGACGTGTGAAAAGAGATGATGGAGCGAGATGAAGGGGGGAGGTGGGAGTCTGATAACGAGAGAGAAGTCAAGGCGTGTGTGGTAGCTGGGTATATTGGCGGGAGTAGCTGTAGTCGTCAACGGTCGCAATATGAGCAAATGGAGGTAGCTCAGGTCTGAAGTCGTGCACATACCGTGACAGGGTTTAACGATGGGAATGTTGCTGCCAACGTTAATTAGATCCAACGAAGTTTAAGAAAGCTGCCTGAGCTGCGTGTAACGCCCCCATTCCAACGGAGAAGACTGAAGCCAACACAGAGAGCGAGCCTAGGGGAAACCATCAATTAGCCAACTCAGAAGTCGATGGAAGCTAAGACCAAGGATCGATGATGGAAGTTGGACCTTGAGACGGCTTACCGAAATCAGGCACCTGAGGAACCACCGCGACAGGTGCTGGAGCAAGGGATCCAGTCATGTCGAGGACCCGTTCTTCTGGTGACAGCTCTTTGTGAAGACCATAGTGGAGATGGGAGAAGTAAACGGTCCCTGGACCTGGGACGACGCCGCTTTCACGGTCGGAGGCGTAAGATGATATCGGAACCAAGCCGCGCTTAGCGTAAGCGGCTCTGTCCTTGATCCTCTTCTTGGCTATCAAAGGGCCTTCGAACGCGAGCCGAGTGCCACCAAACAGGTCATGTTGTTTCTTCCTTGCTAGGGAGCCGAGAGAGGTCAGATAGTCCACGTCTTTGACAAATGAATCTCTCCACTCACAAGGAGGTTGACGAAAGATACGCTGAAACTCCCTCTCATCTTCGCTCTCCTCAGAGTCGAAGCGGGACATGATGTTGTTGATGTTGGAACCATCGTTTGGAGCTGAATGTTCCAACCTCCTGCCCTTGTTGAGAGTTTCCATGACCCCGTTGAGTATTAGGAAGGTGTAGGATAAAGAAACGAAACGAGGAACGAGGCAAGCAACGAGCGTGAGTGTTTAGAGCGGTTTGAAGTGCTGGTCTCTTTAGGTATTGTTAGCTTCTGTATAAGAGGGGAGAGTAGAAGGGGTCGATGAGTAGCTGAGGAACTTCTCATAGAAATGGCTTGTAAACGTTTATATAGGGACTATGGATCATGCGCATCTCACTGGCAGCGATGCGAGACAAGGAAGCGTGCTAAAGTCGCCCAGATGCAGACCCTTTCCCGGGGAAGGCAGTGATATTCAGAGGGAGCCAATAGTAGTATGATCCCCAGTGCGAGGCAGTTTTCATCGGAGGCTACATTTGGAACGATACTCCGAGTCACGCATTGCTAACCCTCAAACTGTCAGGTCGAGGGCCATGAACTGGCTCGATTACGCGAGGTGTGTTACAATTGGGGGTCGGTTTCATGATGTGACCCAGAGAAGATTCGATAATAGGTTCTGGATTACGCGACAATAGATGAGGAGCCAGAGCTGTCCGGGTACTAGTACTATGCCTTTAAGAGGTGAACCTCAGCTGATCAGCCGGTGGTTGAGGGTCCAGACAGGCAAATCGCTCAGATGTCTTTCTGGAAAAGGGAACTTCTGTGCCCGTGTAACAAGGAATGAGACACGAAGCAGCTGGCCGCGATGCTCAGGCTGGCGAGCTTTACTGGTACCCGTGATGCCGTTGGACCCTCCTGGAGAAAGAGAGGAATTAACCGCGAATGTGACACACTTGAAGAGCCCGGTACTAAGTTGAATACGACCATAGACACCCTGCATTGCGCGGGTGACGGCTGACCCTTTTCCGTGAGAGCGAGGTGGTTGAATAGTAATGGCAGTCTAGAACTAGTACCAGTGGTACTACCATCCGCCTGATCGAGAGCGCCTTTGAGGGAAGTACTCGTAATAATTCCTCGAATACATCGTGATCTAAGCCAGGCGGCAGCTATTAAACGCCGCTGAGCTCTAACGTGCAGTTTCAAGTTCGCTGAGATTGGCCTTGCAATGCAGTCCCTTTAATTTGTGTAATCATCACGATCTTCTGATAGCAATCTCACCCATTCAAATTCTCGAAGCGTCAGTCATGACCGTTTTGCGTCCACAGACAACCCCGGCTCAACGAGGCTGCAGCCCCCCTGGAAGTCCTGCAGGGAGGAGACGGGGAACTTGTCGTACGTTTGAAGTTCTACTAGTCGAAGATGACCCGAGCGCAGCTGAGTGAGGCACGCTTCTACTAGCAAGCTTGGAAACATCAAGGGTCGGATGGATGATCGGTGCGAGCACCACTTCATCATCGTCCGCAGTGCAAGGTCATATACCGCAGCTGGCGCCACTAATAGGGTTGTACAGAAGCTTCAGCCGATACCTGAGGGAGTCACGAGTGTCTTAATGACTCCAGAAAGACATAGGACTGAGTTTACCTGACCTTCTCCCATTTGGGGGTGAGATGGCAAATGCCCGTCTAAACGGCAATCTCCGTCGAATTCTGATCCTGAAGTTGATGACATTCAAGTGCTTCGTGGCAAGGCGGCTTGGTCTTCCATTTCGATTCGCTCCTCTGTCCAACGCCCAAACCTCCAGCACCGGCTTTCTTATCTATTCCTAATATGTTTTCATCCCTGCTTCGATACGGCATTGAAGGCACGTCTCGCTCCCCAAGTAGCTCAACCCACATCAACCCCACCGTTCCGGATTCCTCTACAAGAGCACCCTATGAAGGTTCCGCCGGAAACACTGGCACCACTGTGGTACTTGTAAGTAGCCCCTTTGTTTCTTTTAAATCCGTTATTGACGGCCACTCGCTCATATTGTACCTATCCGTTTATGTTTGCTAGCCGCACCCTGCATCGTGGGCAACGGAAACTCCTCCACAAACACAACCCTTACCAGTTCTCGAGTTCAGAATTGAGCTCGTTGAAGAGAAGGCATGTGGTTGCCGGAGGACAACTGTCGCTCGTCCGCCTTGCGAGGAGGATAACGCCGATCTTCCCAATGAGGAGCCTAGTTCGACAAGGTCCACGGTTCTGTTGAATCTCAGGACCTTGGGACTTGATTCGGTCTTGCCGCATGACTCACCAGACTTCACCATTGCGGCCATGAAGTTGGGAAGAGCTTCAAGGGCCAGAGCTGAAGTCCTTGAGAGGGTTGACCATGCCGTTGAGGATTTGAGGGTCCTCATTGACTCATTCAACGACGCAAACGACAATGTCGCCTTGTCGGCCTCTCTGTACGAGGCAATTCGCCACTATCATTCCCGGCCTAGGATCAGCCAAGTTATGGCCGACCTCGTCAATGCGCTCCACCCCCCGGTCGTTTCTCAAGCCTGATCGCAAACAGTGGACCGTCGTGCTTTCTGTATCCATATACCTATATCTATATCCCAGTCTCTATCACTCTCAAAGTCGGCCCCATGTTGCTCTGCCTTTCATCTTGTTGTACCCTTTGTTGTAGATGCAGTTCCCTCATAGAACACAAATAATAGTCATATCCAATGTTAATGATCATAGTAGGTGTCCGTCACCGTCTCCAATTCGTTCAGGCTGAATGTGGGAATTTGTCCGATTTACTCGGATCTTGTTTCTTGAGCTGTTCTGGCCCAGGTTTGTCTTCCCAACCACAACCACCATCAAACTCGCGATGGCCCAAGCAAGGCTCGCCAACTCCTCTCAGGCCGTACTTCTTGCTTAGTGCTCGACAATTGCGAGTAGAGGTTCACTTGTCATGGTCACGGTCAAGCGTGGCATATGTGCAACGCGATTTATAGAGGAACAACCCTGGAGCGCTCTCAAGAGCGATTGATCCGCGAGTACCCTTCATAAACGTCGAGAGCTTCTTTCTCCGATGGTACCGTCGTCTCTTCCTATCTCCTCCAGCCAGGCACAGCTAACACTTAACTTTGACGCCTTTTTAGACCAGTGGAACTGAACTCAGGTACGGTCGTCTATGGTACCATGGTACCACGAACGACCTATCCGCAGACGAGCTTTCTGGTGGCATCGCGTCTTTGTCCGTCTACGCCCAAGCCTCAACATATGCATTACTCGAAAACCGTCGATTCCTTAGACCGATCGAAGGACGAAGACGATTGCGACAATATTTATACGCTGTAAGCTGGTTGCATTTCGCCCGTATATAGGTGACTGATGCTTGAACATCCACCCCGAAGTCATCACGAAACCGCCTTTCAAATGGTTCCAAGAGCCTGCAGTGGAGTGTGGCCAGTCGGATGAAATCCATAACTCACATCTTTAGGCATCTGCCCGCCAAGTTGGTAAGTAAAATTGGCTTTAGAGTCGATTCGCTGATGGATCGTCTTTGCAGCAAGCGTTTGAACCGTTCCCCGCTCCATGAGAGCTTTTCCACCCCGCTCATTCAAATACCCCGAAGATCGCGACGGTCATGGAGCCGTGGCCACTTTCAGCTTCAATCAACCAGACACCGGTGGTTGATAAGCGGTGTTCTTCGACGCGAGCAATCACTCTACTTACACGATTGCCTGGCAGAAGCGTGTTATGGAAACTACACCTGCTTGACTTGTCTTCACAACTCTCATCAACGCTGGAACTCAGAAAGGCCCGGTTGAACCTTGATTAGGATCGGGATGCGCCAGGAGAAACGGCCGTCCTCCTCGAAGTCGCGCTAGTGCGGCGACAAGGGGAAATGGAACAACAGAGCTGCCTATAGGAGTCGAATCGATGGAAGGTATGCTGCTTTGCGGATCCTATCGCTTGCTACCACCAATGCGGTGGTGGTACCGTATCGGCGATCGAAGGGAAGTCATTGAGGCAGACCGCCGTCATCGACTGTCCCACCAGTGGCTCCCTGGCGGACGCTGACGCTGAGGACTGGAAGCCTGTGCGCAGTCATGCGAGGTCTATGATGCATACCGAATGTAGCTATTGATGGAAGCAGGAACATGAAACTAGAAAGGTATCGTTTTGTCTTTGGCGTTGCGTATAGCGCTGTGGTTGGGGGAGCGTGTGCTAATGTTCGCCTTCGCTATAGGACAAGGAGGTTTCAAAGCCGTCTGGTGTTTCTACTAGGTCAATGCCTGTCATCTTACTCTCAGGGCTCTTATTGCTCCAGCGGTATGTTTCCCTTTCTCCTCATGCCTCTCTCTCCGAAGGTGGCCTACCTTTGCCCTTGCATGCATGGGCTCGAGCCACGTGAAACCTGTTCAGCAAACACAACCACGTGGGCTCGACCCATGCATTCCTTGTTCACTCCTTTCATACTTTCTTACTCCTTGCGCCGTTTCGTTCAATACTCTATTCGCTTACCACTCTGGCTGTCGGTGCTTGCTTTACTCGTGAATAGATCATCTTCACATTGGTGGCACATACATGTACATGAATCTATTTCACATTTTTATGGGGGGTAACCTTTCGAGACCGATTGCGCTATACCACTTCGCTAAAAATCTGAATATAGCTGTGCTTGCCCTTGGACCAATCGGGGTCACTCCCAATAGAGGTCATCGTTCAACGCAGTCGTGCTGGCGTGGTGACATCCAGCGCAGTGGGATGGAATCCCTGGCAACAGCCTCGCCCACACAAAGGCAAATGTTTGTCAGACCGGAGCACTGGCAAGTGCTGTGGCTCCGGCTTGCTGCATTGGTGACTAGTAGAGCCGTCGTGACGCAGTCACAGTCATGGTTGTACTCGTAGCACCTGGGCGTAGCCTGAGCAATACTGCGAGATGATGCTACGCTCGCGACTGCGACATTAGCCTCAGTGACGACGGTGATGATATTTAGGGCTTTGACATGGCAAATTTGAAGGCTGCATCCTATCCAGACTTCAACTCGTGCCGCGTTCCAAGACCAGTTGTCATGACAGGTACCGGAGAGAGCCAAGGTATGGAGACATTTCACGAGGACAACACCGACGTAAACGACCCGTCCCGTGGCATAAACCGCTTGAAGAGACCTCGACCTGGAGCCGAACGCGACGACGGTGGGTCTGGCGATGAAGATTCGGTTAGTATCAACGATAGACCTGGGGAGAGTCTGCCATTGGTTTAGGCCCTAGGAAAAGGATGTAAGTTGAGGCTCTGCTCAAATGTCCACTGTTTGAAGATACCATGCTCATTAGTACACCCCTTTGCTTGTTTAGTTGCCGCACCGATCCCTTGGTTCATCACGGGCGCCACTTTGGGCGAACCATCCAAGCTTTCTGTCGAGTCCAAACTTTGATCAAGAATGGCTTATCTCGCAGCATCCAGCTGAGGTATGGCCGTATTCAGGAGGATGATTTGACTGCAAGGTACGATGCTTTTCGAATGACATCTGCTTGTCAACTTGACTTCGAATGCAGCGAGCATAGAGAGCAAAGGATATATGAACAGATGCTCGCGTTGTCTCCAGGATTGGAAGAGAGGCTATGTAATGGTTCGGAACAGGACATTTTCCACGTCGCTGAGCTTGTGAGATCCCATATCTTATGCTCCCTTCCGAATATTGTGGCTAATATTCTGATCTCAGGTGCAGAAAGGTTCCGCCGGAGCCCGGGCAGACGACACCAAAGGTCTGAAAGGTGTAATTCTTGACTGGATTACTCCCCGTGGACAGAGCCTTCAACCCCCGTTAATGCGAAATGTGAAGACCGATCGCGGCTTTCTATCATCATCGGACAGGGGAACTGCTTTGTCCCATTCGGGCTCGAATGGTCAAACAACGAGTGTGTCCTCCTTTGTCGTTCTATCTCGGAAGATCACTCTAACACAAAAGAAAAGAATCAGGGACGGCTTGCGAGCAGGCTCTTTGATTGTAGCAGGCGATCAGTGGCCTGTTTTCCTATACAAGGATTTCAAGTTCAACAAGGACAACGTTTGGGATGGGCTGTTCCGGAGCGCGCTTCTGGTTTCGGTGAGCTGCAACCTTCCGTTTTCTGAGAGGGTCTCTGACGAGCTCTGAGCAAGGCTTTCAGGCACATCTTTACCTCACCCAGCTCTGTCGATAGGGAGCCTCGAGCATCGAGGTCTGGGAATGCTCGCATCCATGGGATGAAGAAAGTCACGATTCCATCGCTTGCATATGTAGCCACTCAGGTACGAATGCAACGCCGCCGTGTGCCTTGGAGCATGAAGTTCTGATTCAGAACAACAGGTGCGGTTCGCACTGAGTTCTTCCCCCACCTTCTCCAGGACAGACCTCGTGACAGACTCTGAGCGTTTCTATGGCTCGGTCATAGAAGGCTTCACTGAGCCTCTATACCATGTCCAGGTGAACCTGCTTTTGAGCTGGTGGGACGCGTACGTCGTCTTAAATTCTACGTACTTTTTGGTTGGTTAACCTTTTATTTGCAGGCAAATATTTCCTGTGTATAGCGATCGTAGCAAGCACCCAAAGAAGGGTTCAGTCCTGGCGTTAATGAAAGCTCAAATCATGAACGAAGTGGCAGGTCGAGATAAAGGCAATGCACGCACGCCGGAGGGACCAGGCGCACAAGCCCGACCGGAATTGGAGACTGTATAGCTCGAAGTTTGCTGTGTCTCGATTTCCTCCAGGCTGCATGAGAGGAAGCGCCGTCTACAGTCGTTCTACGTTAGGTAGCTGTATATAATGTCAATGTATTGTCCGTGTAATTCGAAACAGCTTCTCCTACTGGTACTGCAAATATTAGTACTCGGAAGAACAAAGGCTTTAACCTGAGCCTCCAAGCATTTATGTTTAGCACGACAATGAAAGGGCCAGCCTGCGAATGAGCCTGCCAGTGACTCGCGTGGCACTACTAAGTCTGAAGGATCTGATTTGCGACCACCCGCCAACTAGTAGTCGTGCCAACTTGTAACCCAGGGCCCGAGCTTGATCGTGACGTGACTGTGCACTTCCGTCCCTGTTACTCAGGCTAGTAGTGGTACTACTAGTACGAGCACTACTACTAGCCTAAGTACTATTACGCGTTCTATAGTAGTAGCTGCTGTTTGACGGATGGCTTCGACGATTTCCTACTACCGGTAGCTAACAATAGCCCTGTAGCCAATGTTGGTCGCAGTAGTAGCCTTTGTCTGAATTCCGAAGTAGGGACGACAAACACCGTGACTGCGACCTGGGGAAGTGGTCGTGACTGTGCGGCGAATGTGTCACTGTGAACTCAGAATGGAGTCACTACATGTCAATCATTCCGCGTCCGCAGCGTAGGTACGTTAGCCAAGTTGAGATCTGAGTATATTGGAGCCTCGGAATCGTAGTAGCTTTAACATCCATCCCTGCGCCCTTCCCATCGCTTCTCCTATCATCTACCTTCCTCAATGCCTAAAGAATCTGTCGCTTCCTCTACGAGAGTAACCCGTAGCAGGAGCTCTACTCCAGTTACGTTCAACAAGTTGAATTATCGACAAATCAAGAACCCTCAAAGTCTGAGGCTTGCACGGGGACGACGTCATCCCGAAGGCGAGCCTGAGGCTGCCACCACGCGCGCTCTCGCTTTGGATATCTCAAGCTCCTCGGATGGAGAAACCCGTGGGTTTCGAATTGTCTCTGGTGCGTTGTGTTGCCTCGTGAATCCTTGTTCCGGGTCAAGTTCCACAGGAGGTTTGAACCGGGGCCGTACGATTGATCTCTGATGACTTTGTTCTGGATGTATAGATGCGCCCAAGGTTGACGGCCCCTCCGAGACAAGCATGGAGGAAGAAGAAGTGGTCGGTAGTGTCGGTGGTCGATCCGATTCAGGGACACTTGCTGGTGAGTTGGCTTCGCCATGTCCTTCCCTCCCTCCGATCATGTTCAATCAGAGTCTACGATGTACTGATTGTGGGTTGGCGCTACTATCTAGAACCATCCGACTTGGCATTAGTCGTGATGAATGCCAGTATTGAGCGGCAAAATCGCCAGCTGCGATTGAAGACCGGTGCTTTGGGACGCAGGAATAAAGAAATAAAGGCCCTGAAGGAGAGGATAGCAGAATTGGACGAAGAAGTTGAAGATAAGCAATCGATGCTCGACGAGTCTCAGAAGAACGAGGTGCAGTATCGCAACTGGTGGCTTAATGAGATTCAGTTCACGAAACTTCTTCTGAACAAAGTACCCAATCCCAACCGAGACATCGAGTTAGTTCGGGCTTCCCAATCTCACTATCTTGGCCACTACTAGCAGGAACATTACGGTTCTGGCTGGGGTGCAGCCTGAATAATACAATGTGTTTCATTGTACGAGCCCTCTGCTAGCTTTCTAACTCATCACTGTTGGCAAATTCTGAGCCTGAGAGCCATCGCATCTGCGGCTGTTGCAAACGTTTAATGTACACTCAAGTCAGCTCGTTGCCCAGCACGGCCTGCCCGATCTTACCAGTATACGGTCGCATTTCGGAATCAGGACCGGGATGAGTTCTTGGTTTGAAGGTCAACTCAGCAACCAAGCTGTCCCGTGTTTCTTTGTTCGTTTGTTCGTTTTTTTCACCCCAATGAAGCCTCTTCTACCACTTTACTATGCCGGACCAAGTCCTGTTGGTCACAGTGACGACTTTTGATCCTTCTTGCACGTCACATTAGTACTACTTGCCAGGGTTTCGTGGTGCTACGTTCAAGTTGAGTGTGAGTTCCGAGTCGAAGTATGACTCACCATTAGATACGGAGTCGACCACGTCCCGGCCAGTGTAGTAACAGTCTTGCTGCGTTACTGCGCGCTTATCATAGTAACCAGGCTGGAGAGATATGAGACAGTGCTAGGTCACATTACGTTGTTCCCACTGCTTAGGAACCTCACGGTAGCGCGAGAAGTCACTGAGTTGCAGGCGTTGACTCCCACTATTACCGTAGCCGCAGCCTGAGCGCCGCGTCACCTAACTTCATTTTCCATGAGTTGATAGTTATATCAGACTTCTTCGAATTTGTTGAGGAACCATTTGGAACCATTTCCCTGACGACGTTAATCTCTTGCGCAAGAACTTCTCCAGTCATATCGCCGACATCCGTGACCTCGCAGACCACCGCTTCAGCTTCATCATTCTATTCAGAGTCATAGGTGGCACGTAGGCATACGCAATGGGTAGCTCGTTATCGAAGATACCGGCACAGATGGCACTACCAACTGGAGGTGGTGAGTTAATGTTTCAATATGTTGGGCACCAGTGGAGGCTGATTTTTCCTGTTAGTGCAAGCAGGAGATACGAATTCTCCTGGAGTCTGCGTGGGGGATCTATGGGATTCGATGGCTCTTGATATGCAAGAGTCACTTATCCTCAGCCTTTCATCCCCAGGATCTCAAGGGAGTTGCCTGAGGTCTGTAATGAAGACGTTTGAAGACTTCGGTCTACCTCCAGCAAGGACTTTGGACGTCATGCGCCAGTGTCGCGGATACATGTCTGGCTCAGGGGTCCTAGCTAGACGACCGCAAACACCTCACAAGCGCCAGCTGACTCCAAAAGATCTCGATGTGTTCATCCCCCTCAAATATAGCGAAGTATTCAAAAACTTCCTTCTTGAGGCATCGAGGGAGCGTCATTTATGTCGGGAGGTGGACTTGCAAAGTCCTAATGGGGTCTGTGATGGATCGAAGTCACACCCGCTCAACGGCTCAAGTTCCAGCACCAGGGCATTCAGTAGATAAATAGCATAAGACATGTGGCAACGGAGTAGAGGAATAACCCATAATTAATGTGCCAGTGGGATCAGCTGGAGGTGGTGTGTAGGTACCAGTATGATGTGACAGCTGTCCTCATGTAGAGTTTGGGCATGAGCCACATTACTGGTATGGCAGCTGGCTGTAATAGAATAGGTGATTTGTGTTACATGGGGCATGTTACAGCTGTCGAGTGTAATTATCATGAGCACATCCATGCCCCATGAGCCAGCTACATTGTCATAGCGTCCGTTTCGTTGCATCTCTGTTATTGCAGCTGCTGTTTGTTGCTAGGCCAATTCCCTGTGCCTGTTATTCACCAGGGTGGTTCAATTGGCAGCCCTAATTCTATAAAAGCCATGCACTTCTCACCTTGATGTGACAGCTGCATTCTAGCTCGATTTCGCTTCTGCTATGTCTAATGTACGAGCTGCAGACCGCTTCGCCAACATGTTCCAGCTGCGTACTGTATCGAACAAGCATCCTCCATTCGTTATGTACCAGCTGCTTGAGGCTTCGGCTCTGTCCCTTCCTTGCCCATGTAACAGCTGTCTGGCGCTTGAAATGGCGCTCATTCAACAGCTGGTTATTTTCAGCGCTCAACAGTCTTGTCAGCGGCGTGCCTAATACGGCAGCTGGCTGGTCCCTCCTTGCTCAGCTCTATGTCTGATGTACCAGCTTCAACACATTCCTCGCCATCACTCATGTAACAGCTGGATGTCCTCTTGAGGTGAGAACCGTCATGCCACATATACCAGCTGCTTGTTGGCCTCTAGGTGCATTATGTGCCAGCTATTGACGTCCTCATTGCCATGTATAATGTACCAGCTGTCTGCTGCTTCAGTCTCTTCCTCATGGTGGCTCATGTGCCAGCTGTACACCTGTTCCCACTGAGAGTCCACATGGCCCATATACCAGCTGCCTAGCGATCCACTCATGATTTATGGATCAGCTATTGGAGCACTTACCACTATGTTGATGTACCAGCTCTCCAGGCTATCAGCATGCTCCTCTTCGTCGCTCATGTGCCAGCTGCTTGTCAATCCCGCTGTGCTTCATGTACCAGCTATCGATGCCCTTACATCGTGTTTAATGTACCAGCTGCCTGCTGCCTAATTCCGCTCCTCTCCGTGGCTCATGTGCCAGCTGTACACCTGTTCCCACTGAGAGTCCACATGGCCCATATACCAGCTGCCTAACGATCCACTCATGATTTATGGATCAGCTATTGGAGCACTTACCACTATGTTGATGTACCAGCTCTCCAGGCTATCAGCATGCTCCTCTTCATCACTCATGTGCCAGCTGCTTGTCAATCCCACTGTGCTTCACGTACCAGCTATCGATGCCCTTACATCGTGTTTAATGTACCAGCTGCCTGCTGCCTAATTCCGCTCCTCTCCGTGGCTCATGTGGAAGCTGTCTACCCTCTCGCACCGAGAGCTAACGTCGTCCATGTGCCAGCTGCTTGTCAATCCCGCTGTGCTTCATGTACCAGCTATCGATGCTCTTTACATCGTGTTTAATGTACCAGCTGCTTGCTGCCTAATTCCGCTTTTCTGCGTGGCTCGTATGGAAGCTGTCAACCTTCTGACACTGAGAGCTAACATCGTCCATGTGCCAGCTGCTTATTGCTCCCCTAGTCGCTCATGCACCAGCCGTTGACGGTGTTATCTCCATGTTTGATGTACCAGCTGTTCGGGCTTCAACGTGCTCCTCTTCAACGCTAATGTGGAAGCTGTCTCCTTGCTCACACTGCGAGCTGAAATCGCTCACAGAGCAGCTTTTGGTCGATCTCCTTGTACCAGCTATTTGCCGCTTCATTCCGCTTTTCTTCCTCGCTGATGTCGCAGCTGTCTATCCGCTGAAACTGAGCCTTTATCGCTCATATGCCAGCTGCTCGTCAACCTACGAGTGCGTCATGTACCAGCTCCCCATTATCGCGGCCCTCATTCGCGCCATGTCTGATGTTCCAGCTGCCTGTGGGTTCACCTCGTTCTTGCTCTTGTCGCCCCGCTGATACAAGCGGCTGCCATTGATCATGTGCCAGCTGGTGGCTATCTCTCATCTGCCTCCCCGTTTTAGAAGTAGCAGCTGGGTGTGGACTCGACATGCTGCCGTGTACCAGCTGTTCATGAGATTTGTCCTTGACTCCGTCATCGTGTTGCAACTGGGTATAACACCGTGCTAGACTTCACTGTTGCTTCGCCGCTGAATGTCTGACTTACAGGAGTTACGTGTATTCTTTGCCTATTCGTCAATCCGTCTCAAATAAAGGAGTATATCATCCCAATGGTGATGGCGAGCGGAATTTGGCATTTGTCTAGTTCACGTGTAAGTACAGAATCAGACTTCAAGCCTGGGTAGATTTCTGAACCATAAATGCAAGACGAGGCTTGACCATCTTGTGCAGCGGGCTCTTCAGACGCGGTATCGCCTGATGGCATGCCACTGAGCCGCCCTGAGTCAGCGACGATGAGGTTTCACCCAGTTTCACCCAAATGGCAAGGCTCCATGAACCTGCGTCTTACATCATCCCATGTGGTGGAAAAGTCGGAGGACCTATAGTTCATCATCTCTCGCAGTTAAAAGGCCAGGATCGAATTCGTCCTCTCAAAATATGCCTCCCTCGCTATCGTTCTCCTCAGTATACACATCCCTCATGGTGGAGGAGGAATGGGCGTCCTTGGTGGTGTGGCTCACCAGTCGATTGCGGGCTATCGTGCTGCACCTCACCACTTCAGCCATGCAAGGCCTATCACCCATGGAATGGACTCGCTACTGGAAATCTATTAACACTGACGTGGTACGCTCTGTCTGCTTTTCTGTACTTCAATAGCCTCCTGATATTTTATCTAGTGTCATTCGTTGCTTATCATCGGTGTCGGAGTTGTCCAACTTCGAAAGGAGATGGATAGTCACCCGTGTATCGCCGTTCTCTTCGCCATGATGAACGAGAACATTGAGCCTACTCGCGGTGATCTTGCAACAATTCTGTCGTTGCAGGCCACATACTTTCCGGAGCAGATGTTTGCTGCTGGTTGGTGGACAGCGCCTAACATGACAAGTGCTGGAAAACCTCACGATCTTGTGAATGAGTGGCGCTTGGGAAGGTGCTTTGCGGGGGCTATTCAAGGTGTTCCCCGAGCCAATATCGCAGACGCAGTTGAAGTAATAGAGGTTGAGGACTAGATTAGTAAACCTCAATACACCTTAGGCTTGGCGGTTGTCCCGCTTGTAACAGTCCTCCTACTGCATCGTCGCTGCATCTAATCATCCCTTTCGTATTGTGTCATCAGCCAGAAGGAAGGGCTTTTCGCACTTTCGATGAACTGAATCACATCAAAGGAAGTGCGCCGTTCGGTCAATTCTGATTATGATGTAACTCTCTGACTATGACAAAAGTATCTGGGGCAAGGCTTTGCTTAATCTAGACTAACTCTCAACGGGTTCCCTATCCTCCCCAGCGGCTCGTAATCTATTCTGTCTATTTACATTGTCGACATGGTCGGACCAAATCCTCCAGGATGAAAAGGCCAAAGCAGGAGAACTGGGATTGTAACCTTTCGCAGGTTGCCTCCACCACATCAGCGAGTGTAAAACTTTTGGATAAGGCGATGTAGCCAGGAGTAGAGCATCGGGCTCAATGAAGTGAAGGGCACCACGGATTGCTTGTGAAGACCACGATCTCTTCGCAGCCAGGCTCGTGAGGGCTTTCATAATGATTGCCAACTCTTGAGCTTCGGCTGTCGGCTCTGGATTCTGTGCCGTGTATAGTCCATACAGCCATAGAACCACGCCCTGAAATGAGCAAAATGAGCGATCCGGATATGCGGACTAAGGGCTCAGTACGTACCAATTCTTGGTGGTATAACTCTTTGTAAGTGGCTTTCTCCTTCGCGCTCATTTCCGGAAGGAAAAAGGCAAGGCAGATCAAGCAATCGGCGACGCGTAAGGCGGTTATAAGCAAAAGCCTATGAAAGTCCTTGATATCCAGACCGATTATGTCTGACATGATCCCAGAACCTTCACCAGGGCCTTGATTGGCGCTTGGGCGGGTCGCACTGCGCACGGTTTCGAGGAGCTGTTGAAGAGGGTCGTAATTCAGTGCCATGTTGGGTGGGATAGCATCCCTTAATATGTCAACAGGGGAGGAGAGATAGCTCGCTTTCATACCTGGGATCGCCCTGTAGCAGAGTTTATGACCGAGGGGAGAAAGCATATGTTTGGTGCTGCTTGGAATTGAAGATGATGCTGTAATCGCTGATAGGCGCCGAGGACATTTATAAAGCAGCCTATGAGTCCGGATCGTGACACACTAAAATGGTGCTCAATCTTCCGCCGAATGTTGCTAATGTGTACATTTACGGGGGAAGCGATATCCTTCTCCTTCCACTGTGCATGGCTTCCCCAACAGAGCTTACAAATGCGCGATTTTTGCTTGATGAACTGGTGCAACCACCTTCTTCACACGATCTGCTGCGCCGTGCAAAGCAATGGACGAAAGAGACGTGGTTCACTGAAGGAGGCGAAAGATATTGCAGAAGAGACATCTGTAAGTACCCACTTTTATAACGGACATCAGTCAGTGTTTAACCTGTCACAGATACGGGGGAACCCGGTGAGTCACCCGCCGTGCAGACGATCGCTACTATTCAACGTGAATGTTTGAAGAAAGAGAGAATTGGAGCGGGAGGTCTGATGTTATTGGAAGCTATCGTCATATCCACTCCTTATACTCACAAAGCCGTTCAAACTTCAAGGAGCACATTTATCCGCAGATTGTGGCTATCCTGGAACGTGGTGGCCCTATGCAGGAAGTCTGGTCCAGTATCATACAGCTTCGCTACCAGCACGGCATAGGGAGTAAGATTTTGCCGACACAGATTTCGCTGGAGGGCTTAATCCTGAATCTTGACTATTTCGTCGTATCAAGAGTTGTGGTAACAGCGGGAGATGAAGCGAGCGACACGGCGGTGGAGCAACTATTAGACAATATCGTGTTGTAGATATTCACATGAGCCGCTGATAGCTGTTGACATGGGAGCAATGGGACATCTTTCTCCTTTCCTTATTTTCGTCATTTTTGTTTTTGACTTTTTTTTGGCACCGAGCAGTATATAAGCAGACGTGCTGAGCCGCATCTATATACACCTGCCCTCATGTGTTTTCCACATCCCCACCCGTGTCCCTCAACCCCCATACCCACAGCAGAAGTCCGAGCAGAGAACGAGACTCTTCAGATAGCAGAGCAGCTTCGAAAGCCGTTAAAAAGTGACCTCCCCTTCTTTGCCAAAGAATGGGTAAAGCAAACTTGGTACTCAAATGGAAGGGATAGATTTTGCACGAGGAACCCTTGTACGTTGACTCAGACTAGCGGTCTCATGGTCTGTATATGTGCTTACTGCATTTTTTTTAGTTACCGGCTCCCCAGGTAGGCTATGTCTGCTCAACATGCTGATCAGATAACATATCAAACTGCCAAACAGACCGCGATGCATGGGTTCGAAAAGAAGTTGTCTTGCGCAGCTACCAGGAGGTGCTGGACGCTTTTGTTCAGAAGTGGGAGGCCTTCGAGTCTAATGTTGAGCCAGTGCTTTTGGCTGCGATGCGCGAAGGCGGTTCTTTCCACTCTATTTTGTGGAAGCTGAACGACATCCGCGCGGAAGGTTGCATACCTACGCGGATTCCGCGACTGGTAGATGGAGATGGGAGGATTATAGAGTTCGAATATGAATTCGAAGGGAGAGATGTAGAGTCGGAAGGAGACGCCCAAAGTGATCAACTATTAGAGATTATGATCACCCGCCTTCAAGCAAGACTAGAGGCACAGGGGAGGTGATGGCAGGGTTCGGTACAATTTGATCATGTTTGCATTCTAGGCATTAGTTTCCAGTGCGTTATTTCCACGTAAATCAAGAAGGTTCGGCCTGAATGGGATGCAGATTCCGCTGGGTCAAAGACATTCTTTCTCAAGCAATTGAGGCTCTTGGTTCGGTAACGTTTCCGCGCAGTTCAACATGAGTCGATGCGGATCTCATGTCAATTCATGCGGGTGCCAAACGAATTCCATAATCCGGATGAAGGGGTGATTAGAGAAGAAATATGAATAGAATAGGTCTAGGGGAGACATGAAATGGTCATTAAACAAAGGATAGTAGTTCTTGCCCGCACCAAGCGAGTCTGAGTCAAACAGTTGAACTTATTCATTAGCTAGCTTTTCCGCGCGATCTAGGGTACTGTAATCAGGATTCCGCCAGGTCAAATACATCATTCGCAAGGAGTTGAATACATCAGTTCAACACCGTTTCCACCCTACTCCGTCCATAGATTCCGCGATCACCAATTCATTGCTTTAGGAACGTTAACAGACGGGTACATCAACCCGACAAAGTAGACCCCTCGACTTCATCTGCGGTTTCGACTTCTGAGATGTCACTTTCCCGCACTTCGTCCTTTGCCAGTGTATAAGCCTTCCATGCCCGCAAAGCCTGGTTTCGGTTATGAAGCCGGCTTTTGTCCTCCAAGTCAAATAGTGCTCTTCTCCACCAGAGATGTCGGCTAAAGTCAGATCCAAAAGGGCCACTGTCGACAGGAACAGGGAATGGTCCGCGGTAGTTGATACATAACGCGATGTCGGCGGGTGTCCAGTCATCCAATGCAAGGAGCTTCATTAATGGCTGTAGAAGTTGTGCGCCATCGTGCTCTTTGTAAACGGCACCTGGATGTTTCATCCAAAAGCATCCTAAAGTCCATATTGCAGTATCCTAGGGCTTTCTGTCAGTAGTACGAATTGTGATAAATACAGCGAACATACCACTTCAGCTTTCGCATGCTTGATGTAGGTTTTTTTCTCCCAGTACTCCAAGTCTTCCTCCATTTCCATATAGCCATGTAGACAGTCTATGGCCCTCTTTGCAAGGTACGTGCATAAGGAAGTAAATTCGTCGGCTGTGAGGTTAGCCATGAGTTGAATAGCGCAGGGGAGAGGTTTGCATATTCGAGTGGCCATTTTGCTGAAGGGGAACAAACAAGGTGGAGGATCGCTGGGCAAGAGGAAATCGGTAGGCACGGGTTGTCAGGGCTTTATAGTCTGAGGAAATTGGAAGTTGGATGGGGTTAGGTGCATCCAGTTCTCATATGTATCAGCGGATGTGGCGTTTGTAGGAGCCCTCAAGTTTCAGGAGTTGTCCAAGGAATCACAAAGACAAATGGGCGGTGTTCAGGGACCAAGTCGTAAGTCAAGAGAGTATAGAGGTTGTTATTCGACAGTGCCAGTGGACAAGAATACAGGTTGTTCTATACACCAAACGCGTGGACGGAGAACAGGTCACGAGAAGTAGGGGGTAGGAACCGACGGCCGTTCCAAACTGGCTTCAACGGCTTTTCCTGCCTTAATGGTGGCCCAACGTTGATCAAAGAAGCCGTCTTGCTCAGGGAGAAGAGTGTCGCGGGCCATTCTTGCAGAAAAATACCGCCATGATGTGATCAGAGACTCCGCGGTAACGCTGGACGGGACCCCTTCGTTCCACCAACAGTGGAAGAAGCAATGCTCCGGAATCCTCGCATGGCGAGCGTCTGTCACTGACTCTGAGAGAAGACAATGAAGCGCCTCCTCTGACCAGCTATCCGCAACCATGAATCGACACAGGTTCCGTAACAGTCGGGGACCACCAATGTCCGTGTTGATGAGATTACACGTCCCATAAAGGAACGTTGCGGTGGACTGCGCCAGTTAGTACGGTGACAAGCATTGGGAACGAACGAACATACAATCTCCCTCTTGAGCGAGGCCATCCACTGTTGTCGCTCCTCGCCTGAAATTGAATGCTCGTTTTTCAGATAGACGTCGGTGCAGGCACGAAGTCTGGCGGCGCAGTATTCCAGAATAGAGTCCCATTCAGCTTTGAAGAACAAGAGCGCTGGAGCATAACTGAAGGAATAGGGCATGGTAGGTGTGGGATGCCAACATGTCAACACACGAATGCTGGCTGTTTCTTTATAGTTCGAAACTCCGATTCCAAAGGCCCTGACCGTGTGTCCTGATAGAAAAGTATATGGCGTGGGACGGCAGTAGCGACCCAATTCAAATCCAGCGGCACAGATTCAAGCCAGTCATTCGTCCAAGTCGTCTAACGCTCAGTTGAAAGTGGCGAAGCGACAGTATTCCACATGTGACGAAAGAAGCAAGTCAGGACTATCAGCACTGAGGAAACGGAGCGTAGATCGGGGAAGAGAACGGGACGTGGTTGGGCCAACTGAACGATCTAATCTTAATCTTATCGAGCCAGATTGATCTCCCACGCTTCATTGTTTCGAATTGGATGGACCCCTCTTCATCACTCTCCTGCAACATGCTACGCCTGAGGCTACCTAAGGGTGGGCAATCGTTGGCTACTCTGGGATACTACCTCCAGGCTCTTATTCTGCATATCCAGGACCCGTCGCATCCACAACCACCACCACATGATATCTCGCTCGACCTCCAAATTGAATGCTATCAAATTGCTTCAGTTGTGGCCCAGGCTTTGGCCAAAGAATTCGGTACGTTCAACATTGGAGAGATTGAGAATACATTTCTAAATGATTCTCTTTCTTCGTGCAGAAGCAACCTGGGATATCGAGGAGTATATCAGGAACGCTCGACGCAGAACGGCTCTCGCAGACGAATCTGAAGAGGCGCTCCTCGAAAGGTTATTCCCGCCAGTCACGCCCAAAGGGGCTAATGGACTTCCACTCCTTATGGACGAAGCTTGTATTGTTAGTGATTCCAAGGGCCAAGTTCTAATGTATTATCTCCCGTCCATTATATCTCCCTCCCGTCAGGTTCGCACTTCCGTCTCGTTCTTCTCATCCTGCTGACAGCACATACCGATGACCAGGCAAAAATCATAGAGGCAATCGAATGGTTATCCACACCCCCTCAATCTTTGGCCCTCAAGGTAGAAGAAGGCGGCAACTTCCGCACCCATCCCGGGAAATTTCAGGACTTCCCTGGGTTTCCTCTCATTTGTAACGGGGGTGGCGACGTACGCATCAGCGTGGCCTCAGCAGGGACACCAGGTGCGCTTTGATCGTTTTGCCGATGTTCAGCCTCCGACTCACCCGACCTAGTCTTCCACTATCGCACCTTCAGCCAACTTTCGTGTTCCAAAAGAAAAGGCCCAAGAATTTATCGAGAAGATCTCTGAGAGTTTGTCAGTCATTGGCGCCATCTTGTCATTAATCCATCCAGCATTGTTCGAAGCGGGTCTCGACGTTCTAGCATACCTGGAATCCGGAGGAATCGCTGCAGACCATCTTCCCACCCTCAAAAAACTGCTGTCTGCCTGGACATCGCCATTCACCGCGTTTTCCGTGATCAACAACAGAGAAACGGAGGTGCATCGGGACACATGCAGCCCACAGTTTGCTTATGACATGCTCTACACTGGCGGCTTTTATTCGAATGGGAGAATTGAGGTTCGAGGATTAGGTGTTCGCTGTCGCTACGATCCGGGAACGGTCGTTTGCCTCCCCTCTGCCGTCTTTCCCCATGGTGTCGGCCCTGTCAACGGTCCATGGGTATGCATCGCGCAGTACATGCGGCAGAATGTATTAGAGCAGAACGCTGCATATCGACCACCTACACTACCAACCGCCGAACTCCTGAACGACCTATTCGCTACGTCTTGTTGGACAACTTCTCAGTACCAGCCACCAAAAGTTTCTTAATACATTATACTTGTCTTCGTGGTTTATCTCCCCTGCAAATTCAACGCCGCCACCGAGTCGTTCCATCGTTCAATAAGCTGTTGCGCCTCTACAATGCTTTGCCCAACCTCTCGTGTCTGCTCCTCTGTGAATTGAATGTAGGTGGCAACGAGATCGACTTGCTTCTCGAGGGAAGATTTCCAGTTCTCCATCTCGCTAATGGACATACCTCTAGATGAGGTAGCATGCCTTGCCACGAGATACTCCACACACAGTGCCATGCAGTCAAGCGGTTTGAACGTCAAGTCTTCAAGCCATGCGGGAGTCTGTTCGGATTCAGGCGTGTATCTTGCGAGTAAATTCATCAAGGGAGGGTTGGGAACACTGGGATGGATCAGGAGCAACTCCAAGGCATTCGCAAGCCGTAAAATGAATGTTTTCGTCGGCGGCTTCTTGAGGAGGAGCGCCATCGCTCCGAACACGAAGAAGCCTACATTCTAAAGACGCACGACGGAACGTTGGTGATACTGACTACACTCCTTAAAGGTGAAATGGAACGTACCAGTTCCGCGACAAGACATTCGTTGAATCTTTCCAGCTGTTCGTCGCTCAGGTTGGCCTTTTGCCGCTGTGCCACTGCGGCATAAAGGCGATCTTCAATCATGCGGAAAAAAAGCCGTCCAGTCAATGGACGATGGAAGTGGTGAATGTACAATTGATGTTTTCAATACCTCATCGCGGTATTCCTTTCGAGCAAGCCCGATACGATGATCTATATGAGGTAAATTATGACATGAAAATCTTATCAAGTCATACAATTAAGAACTCTGACTATTAGCATTTTCCTCCTCTCGCGGCTGGGTTCCCTCCTGGAGCTCAAACTGCCGCAACGACGATTTCACCCGCTTAAGCGAAGTGAAGTTGGTGATTAGACCTTTCTCCACGATCCCGAGAGCTTGTCGAGTCAATTTCTGCGCTTCGTGAAGCTTTTCCATGCTGAGATCGGCGAGGCGGATGGAGGCTGGGGGCAGTTGTGGCAGCGGTTGAATTGCGAATGCCTTGTGCTGGTTCCACAACGCGACGATTTCAGCGATTTCAACCTCCCTAGGCTGATTGGGTTCCTCCCACCACGCGTCGATGTAACGGTCGAGGATTGCATCTCTTTGGCTAAAGCCTCCCATTGATGCCCCATCGAGCGAAGCCGGATCTGAGCCCCCATTGAATGTGACCACAAACATATCACGAAGACAGGGGGGATGGACGATAGCATGGGGATGCAGCATCAAGGCGAACGACATCATGAAGGTCGCCGTATACTAGGAAGCATTAGATAGGTGGGGCCAACACTGCTTTTAACACCGCGTACCATTTCACGGCTAATACCATTCAGGAAGCTAATCCGTGAGTCCTCTGACAGATCTCCGAAGCGGAAAACATAGGATTGAGAGGCGGCTCTAATCCGGCTGGACATGAAGTCCAGTAATGACTGCCAATCAGTCAAGGTTAGGTTCCGCAAAGGAGGGGGAGCAAATGAGAGCGATGGGTGCATGGAAAGGTGGGAGGAAAGAAAGGGGGGGAGGAAAGAAAGGAAGAGGGCGTCTGGGCTCATGAGGGGATCGAGAGCCTATATATAAAAAAATTAGATTGCTTACAAGGTTCCCCTCTCGCTTCCACTCCCTCCATTTCTCGGTCATCGTTCCATAACGCATGGTGCGAAGGCGTCTTCAAAGTCAATCGAGCCACGGTCAAAAGAGAATTTCGGAAATCAAGCTCAGATTTCTTGTCGCTGAGCCATTCTCACCAATTATCTTCCGATACTAAATGCTCCTCGATTTCCGCCTTGCTCTTTACTCTCCCATTTCCGCTATCCTTTTCCGCCTTGTTCTTTCCTTCCATTATATATCTGTGTTACATGTTGTTTTCCGCGCTGCGCTGTGCTCCCAGATTTCTGCTAATGTTTCCCGCCTTATTCTTTCTCTATTTTCACTATCCCTCTTGCAAATCGCTTTCCACCCGGCTCTGTCACCCTCTTATTCCACCTTCCTTTTGCGCCTGGTTCTTTTCCGCCATTTTCCTTCATTATCATTTCGCGTCAGGCTCGTTTTCTCAATGTATTTCGCGTCCCTCATACTTACCAGTCCGTTCACAAATTTGCTTTATTTCCGCCATGCGTTCACATCTCCTTTCTACAGCCATTTTCGCATCTCTTTTCCGCCGTTTTGTTGGGATACAACATTTATGATCTCACGCAAGGCGGCTTCAACTACCCAACAACGGGCATTCATATCAACTCTTGTGGACTACATGATATTACCCTGATTACCCTTCTCTAATGCCATCTTGAATTCTGTCGCAGCCTCCGAACGAAGCAATTGCCATGTTTCTGCTTGACGACAGGCGTATGCCTTGTGACCATCTGATATCCCAGGCCCGGGGAGGTTTCCCCAGCGGAAGCATTCGTTCTCCTTATAGACGAAAAAATTAGCAACCCACCGCATTTCTGATCGGAGGAGGAGGTCTTGCTCTTGGGCTCGGTCGAACAAGGACTTGGCTTTGAGCCAATTTACTCGGTACACTGGAGTGCAAACATTAGCTAGTGTGTATGGCCAGCGTACTTCAAGTAAACGTACGCTCTTCCAGGTAAGGTGACTTTGATGAATCGCCTGAGACGTTCATTCTCCAGATCCATGAAAGAGTATCTTTGGAACTGCCTTCGGAATTCGGATCGTAGACGGCTGTGATGGCCTTGGTATCGCGAGGAGTGACGTCTTTGAAGCGCTCCATAATCTTGGCAGGGGCACCAAGCCGACTAAGCGCCCAAGTCGTTTGGTTGTAGATCCGGATATGGTGGCGCATGCTACGATCTGCCGCCTTGACTGCAGCAAAGCCCCTAGTTCGCTGTTTCTTGCCGTCTGCAAGTCGAATATTTGACCTGTACAAGTAGGATTTGTGTCCGATTTCTGTTCAAATGGCCTCGAGCGCGTCATTGGCCTGGCCGATACGTAACTGGATCTCCTTCTTGCGAGCGCTCTTCATAGACGAAGGGAGAGTGTCAAATGCAGAAGGCAAGGGGATCTCAACATCCTCCGGATCTTTGAGCGGATCAACGAAAGGATTCGAGTCTGTATCCAGATCGAACCCATAATCGTCGTCGATCTCGAGGTCGATCTCGGGGTTTGTAGCTGGAGGGTTGAACCATTGGTAGTCCTCGAAGTCAACCCCTGGAAATAAGCGCTCAGCGTCCTCGAGGAACGCCACGATATCGGCCTGAAGTTGCTCTCGTCGTCTCTCTTTTTCAAGCTCCTGCTGATCAGTCCTTAGATCGAGCCGTGGAAGACTGCGAATGAACGCTTTCAACTGAAGCCTGCCCGGGACGTTCATGTCACATCAGAAGAACGATAGATAACGGGTTGCACTTACTGTGTCTCCTGAAGCTTTATTCCCAACGAGATCCAAGATGTGACCCCAAGGTCGGCATTGAGATCGTGTTCGCTTCTCATGAGGTCGTGCTGAACCTTCGATCTAGAAGGGGCTACCAGTGGATTTAAGCAGAGTTTACTGTTATCTTTTACCTTTGAACACTTACGCTTATCGATCGCCACATTGAGCACATCCATTGCTTCCACGTTGCGAACCCGCATCTCCATTGCCTCCGATAGCTGTTGCTGCCACTGCTGAAGCTGACGCCTCGAAGCGGTGTCGTTCAATAGCTCGAAAGCTTCCCGTGTCGTGTCCAGTTCGCGAAGATTCTTCATGTATGCACTCGAGATCGACGCCGCTGGTACAGGGTTAACGTCCTGGCTATCGGCACAGCGATTATGCGTACCAACGTTAATCAACTTCTTCCAGTTGTTGTCCGCAATGTGAGCATCGAGAACTTCACTTCGGTGCACAAGTGTCATTGTTTGAGTAGGCTTACTTGCGGGGTTCAAGTTGGACCAGAGGGGCTCGAGTATCTCCCCAGAGGTTTTGCCAATGCCATCTATGAAAGAAGGAGAGTATCGTGCAAAACACTGCTCTCGGTGGCCGTGGACGTGAAACTGGCCAATGCCATATACTATTACCATGTCCTCTGGGAGTGTTAAGGTCTCCGTTGTCGCGAACCTGCGACGAAGGTTCACAGAGTACTGACAATTAATGTCATAAAGTAGGTTGAGCCTTGGTGCGTGGATAGCACCAGTCGTGTGGATGCTCCCTTGGAGGCCGTAATCCATATTGATCTGTCTTTACGAAGGCTGAGTGGAGCTTGAAGAAGACGGAGATTACTTACCTCTCGCCTTTCTGGAAGTCAACTACGCTGTTGGGTGCGAATGCACCATGTCACGAACACGCGAAGGCACCGACACCAGTGACATCACAGCCCTTCGAGCTTTTCGATCGATCTTCAACGGCACGATGCTCGTGGCATGTGGGTTTCTAAAGAAAATGTCAGGAAGGAACACCCTTAAAGTGTGTTGCACTTCACCTCTTTCGTTTCGAGTGCGTTCTGGATGTGTTCTTGATATTTCGCACGCCCAACCATGTAACTCTCGCCATTCTTCAACCAAACATCGTCCACCGTTTTTTGTGCACAATGTACTAGAGTGAAATTTCCGTCCGCCACAAGTGTGACATTGTGTCGCCATTGCTGAGGCTCATCCCTCCAGTCACTAGATAGATTCTTCCCCGCCTGAGGACAGGCGGCGCAGAAATGAGCCATCTCTCCGGTCTCTGGGTTACGCTTGGTATGTCCAAAGCCGTGTCGCTTCAACTCCTTAATTCGCCTCCACTGCCTCCCACACCGCAGCCCCTCCCTGTAGCGATCCTGAAAGAACATTTAGCACATACATTCAGTGAATTAGGCATCTTCTCACAGGGACTTTCTTGGGAAATACTTGGTTGGTCATTCGACGGAGCTTGGAGAAGTAGTGGAAAGCAGAGGTGTAGCACTCGAGATTGTCGAGTAAGTAGTTGTCCATCACCGCAAATGTGAATGCAGTCCTGATCTCTTTGTGCGATGCGGGGTATAAGCTAGCGCGAAGAAGTTGGATATCTTCGTCGAGAGGATCGTCGTGACCGTCGTGGACATCGTGCGGCTCTGCACAAGTACAGAATTTGACGAGGACATGATGCACGCCGTTGGTATGCACGACAACAAGCACTCTGATGTCGTCATGGGCTCGAAACTCGGGCTTTGCACCAAAGGTACTGTCCCCAACAGCAGGTAAAGCGTCGACTACGGGAGGATCGGTGAACGAGTCTTTGCAGTGCCCAGTAGCACAGAGGGACAAAACCAAGCCGCATCGCCAGAGCCGTGAAGGGGTGAAGTGTGTTGAGTTCCAAACCTCAACTCGATGGAGGGGGTTTCTCTCGTGAGAGGTTCTGCAGCACGATCGACAGTACAAAGGTGATGAGAAGCAGTCGGTGCATCGCCAAATCTCAGCAGAGGGTTGGAAACACTGAGAACACGTCTGTGACTTTGGAGCCTCAGCGTACAGGATCTCGTCAAGATACAGACGTTCCTTGTGCGCCTTCCAATCGCGCATATAATCATTCTGTGACTACCGTTGATTTTTTAAGCCATTCTGTGGGTATCATGGGGGTTGCAGAGCGAATGAGGGCACTTACATTGTTGCTGCGACCATGAAATAGGGGAGGAAGATCAAAGGGGACGAAGAGCGACCCCTCGTCTTGCCAATCCTGATTTCCGTCATCTTTCTGAATTTCAGAGGCCTTTAGTCCTTCCACGTCTACTCTCCGACGCTTGGAAGGCCTTGAGCTTGGTGTTTTCGACTTCTGAGCCTGCGGTGTATTAAGCGACGCAGGCACCAGCTTGATCTCCTTCTTAGCCTTGCCGCCCTTTCGTCTGGGTTTACGAGCTTTCACCTGAACATGGAACATCTTGACATGTTCAACTGGCTCACAGACTTGCCGGTTTCCGAAGGCTTTCGTCATGATCTTGATAGACGCTGGTGAAGGTGGATAATGAACCCCCTATCCTTGCGTGATGGGTGTTGGGCGCCAATCAGGGAGCTCCCACGCTCGAATCGTAAATTCCGAGTCCGTCCCATCGGGGGGAAGGACATATCAGCAGAGTATATAGCAAAGAGTAGCCTGCGAACGTCACCGATTTTTCCCTCTCGAGCTCACCCTCACCCTCACCCTACCTTGCAACGAAATGGCACCCTCCTACAGCGACAACGATTCCGAGACCGGGAGTGATTCTGAGGCTGAGCACCTTCTCCCTGGGTTCACCTTCACAGCTTCTCAGCTTACACGAATGCAAGAGAGACTTCACGACTACATAAGCTCTAAAGGTAAAGAGCGGACCAAGGTTACTGTCTCAGTTGCACGCGATCTTCGAAAAGAAATGGAAAAGGAGCTGGGAGAAAAGATATCTGATGAACAAAGGCACTCTCTCCTCGAGGTTCGGACAATCAACATAGGATGCTAACTTGGTTACTTAAAAATGATTCAGGGGATTAGATCTTGGTTCCGATCTAATGGAAAAAAGGCTCGCCACGACAAGCCACTCTGGGCAACGAACTGGAATGCTCGCCTCGTTTTCATGAAGACCAACCGAGCGAAGATTCTGGTGTTATCAGAAGCCATGGTGGCAGGAGAGGTCGATGTTGAGGAGTGGTCTGAGTCCTGGCAGGAGGACTCAGAAGGATCAGGAAAAAGAAATATAGGGCGAAATCCAAAGACAAAGGGCAAAAAAGGCGATGAGGATGACTGGTTTTTTAACCATTACCAAGATGCAACGACTGCTCTTATTGATCTTCTTAGTGACAAGGAGCGGGAAGAATACGCAAAGACGGCGGAAAAGTGGAAGGAGGAGGGGCCTCCTGTCGAAATTCAACGACAGTAAGCTCTCATGCTTTTTTTTTTTTTTCTAATCAGTGAATGACTAAAACAAACAGGATGGCTGACAAGTTCGCCGCAAAGAAGGGATATAACTTCCTCCAAGAGGTGGCGAAGGAGTACAATGCTGTTGGCTATCTACTTCTGGGCTGGGAAGGCGATGACGGAAAGCCAATTGCGGTTGAACTCAATTTCAATCGGTCAATGGGTCGAAGCGATAACTTCAATGCAAGTAATCCTAAAAAGATGAAAGCGCTATTTACCGATTTCCGCGACTACGTCTACACCACTTATAATCGCGATTCAGAGGATAGCGATGCGGATACCACTGCTGGGACAATGCGAAAGCCGGGCGGAAAAAAGGGAGCTGATTGAAATGGAGAGGAATGCGTATGGAGAACCGTTTTTACCTGTGGAAGGAAGGCATCCTGGTGAAACTCGTGGTACTGGT